>JBBHKE010001039.1:180714-313642 GCA_037447655.1 Zygnema cylindricum
AGAAGAGAGAGAGAGAGAGAGAGAGAGAGAGAGAGAGAGAGAGAGAGAGAGAGAGAGAGAGAGAGAGAGAGAGAGAAGAGTGAACTATTAATTACCTCTTTTCAACACACCGATTAATTCTTATTCACTTTTTAATTTTAATCCACAGTTTTCTCTGCAATAAATCAACTTAGGGGAACGCAATGGTTCTGTTATCATGTGTTCAATCATATGTTTATCAATTTTATGAACTAGTTTAATGATTTTATTTTCAACCATCTCTCTTACAAAGCTTAGTCTAATATCCATATGCTTTGCTTTGAAGTGATGTTTTGGATTAGCTGCAATAGAGATAACAGCTTGATTATCACAAAAAATATTATAAGTTCTAGACTTGATGAACCCAAGTTCTTCAAGAAGAGATTTCACCCACATTAATTCTTTGGTGGCAGCATAAGAAGCCATGTACCCAACTTCCATAGTGGAGTGAGCAACTACTTTCTTTTGCTTTCTACTCCAACAACATGTACTAGATCTAATTTGCAACACATATCCAGTCATACACCCCGTTAAAGGCACATCTCCATAACACACATCACTCTAAGTAGTGTGCTCCCCTCCCAAATGCAACCACACTTCCCTTGTCCCCACCTGATTCCTCATCACCCTTTTGGCTGCCTCCCAGCGTCTCTTTCTAGGTTTATTTTAGACTTTTGCTGAGGACTTTCTAGGTTTATTTTAGACTTTTGTTGAGGACTCCTGCAGCTGCAACTATATCCGGCCGGGTAGAATTCATAAAATAGATTAAACTGCCTACAATCTGCCGATAAGGGATGTTTTCCATAAATCTTCTTTCTTCCTTATCCATCTCATTATTAATGATCAATATTCCTCCCTCTTCACTCCCCTCACACACTTTCTTTAGATCCATGCGAGTAGTACATCTATTTATTTTCTCCATTTGAAAATTTTCAAGTATATTACCGATAGCTTCTTTCTGAGTGAGTCTTATAATTCTATTTCCTCTATCTCTCTCCATTTGAATTCCCAAAATGTAAATTGTTTTGCCAAGATCTTTCATGTCAAAACGACTTCTAAGATCCTGTTTTTGTTTGTTAATCTTACCTAAAGACTTGCTCAAGACTAACAAATCATCCACATAAATAGTAATAAATATCACTCTAGTCTCATCCTTAAATGAAATATATGGAGTGATTTGAATTTATAGTGATATACCCCAAACCGGTCAAAAATTTGTCCAACTTTATATTCCACTATCTTGAAGCTTACTTAAGCCCATAGAGTGATTTTAACAGTTTGCATACCTTGCTTTCTTCCCCACTTTCCACGAATCCTTTTGGTTGTCTCATGTAATTTTTTTCTTTCAGCTCTCTTTGTAAGAAGGCGGTTTTAATATCAATCTGGTGTATTTCCATATCCTCTTGCGGCTAAACTTAAGAGAATTGTGACAGAAGGAAATTTGACTATAGGTGCGAAGGTTTCTTCATAGTCTATTCCTTCTTTCTGAGTATAACCTTTAGCAACCAACCTAGCTTTGCATCTTTCAATGGTATTATTTAGGTTTAGTTTAAGCTTAAAAACCCACATACACCCAATCGGTTTTCGGTCCGGTGGACAATCTACCAACTCCCATGTATTTTTTTCCATGATGGAGGACATTTCTTCATTGATGGTAATGATCCACCACCTAATTTTTGGGGTATTTAGTGCAATTATGAGACCTCCAAAGCTCCTTAGAATAGGCAGCTCACACGAAGCCCCTATGATAACACTGACCCTTTGGTGTTTCAACAAGAATAGTAGCCACTTTGGCAGACAAAAAATACGACCACCTTCACTCGTGTGAACACAAGACTCCCTTGAGTTGATGGCAAAAATAATCTCTGAATTTGCTCTCCTAAACGTAAGTTATGAAGGGTCAAAGTTGACTTTTTGTACAGGAACGCTTTGGGAGAGAGGCGGCTACCTACCAAATTTTTTAAGTACTAAATCCATCTCTTAACCCTCTACTACAAGAGTACGACACCAATCAGAATACTGTGTCATACAGAAAGGTACAGGTGTTGGAGTACTTTCTATATGGCCATTGTACCGCATGGCCAAAATTTCGACGCCTGCCATATCCGGATTCGCTTCAATATTCTCCGGGGATGCCACAAGCCAATGAGGTTGTGCCACGTGTCACTTGATGTGGTGGTGACCAAACACCGCAAAAACGCTTATTTCGCGATCTCGACACCTATCGTGGCCGTTTGATCAAAAATGACATTAACTCTAGCCGTCGAAATTAAATGCACGATATTTGTTTCGCCGTCGAAAAAAATGCGCGCTATTTGTTTTGAGAAAGACCATAAGCCGTACTATACTATAACCGTGTCTTGTGCCAAAAAATCCATTCGCACCGTTAAATGGAATTATCTACGTATACATCTTTAAATATTAATCAAACCGTATATACCTCAACACTAGTCCCAAACTATAAGACAAAGCTAAGGAATATTGTTGACTTTGACGGACGATAGGTACCACGATCAAATTCTTGGTCCATCAAGTAACTTTTTGTAAACCTACCAAAAACTACTACTTGTCTCTCTCTTTGGACAACATAGGCAGCCATGGCTCTAGCTCCCTCTCTAACCTTTGGTGACTGCGACAAGTGTGGGAGTTTAAGGGAGGAGTTAGAGACAAACTGCCTCTGCTTTTTTTTGCATTTTATCTTTACAAGTTCAGATCTAGAAAATACTAAAAGAACTTCAATTTTTACACTCCCTTTATTTTCTAGCCACTCTTCAATTTAAGACCACATTTCTCATACCAAAAAAATAGCTTAGGGGAAGGCACAGGTTTGGTCATCATATATGCTACCATTTCACTATCTGGTCTATACTCTAAAGTGATTATTTAGTCTTCTACCTTCTTCTTAACGAAGCCAAGTCTAATGTCCATATGTTTGGCTTTAAAGTGGTGTTTAAGATTGGTAGAAATGGCAATTGGTGCCTGATTATCACAAAACACTTTGTGGACACCACTCTTAAGATGACCAAGCTCACCAAGCAATGACTTGACCCACATTAAATATTTTACAGCACAGCAAGAGGCCATGTACTCAGCCTCCATGGTGGATTGAGCAATGACCTTTTGCTGTTTGCTACTCTAGCGGCAAGCCCCATCACCCACAAACAATATATACCCAGATGTGCATCTCCTCATAGGAGCATCTTTATAGCTGGCATCACTCTAAGTTGTGATGTCAGTATTGTTCCCACCCAAATGGAGGCATAGATCTCTAGTCCCTATGAGATATCTAAGGACTCTCTTAGCTGCGTCCTAATCTTTCTTAGTGGGAGCATTGAGACTCCTAGTTAGTACTCCTACAACTGCGGCTATATCGGGCCGGGTACAATTCATAAAATATATTAGGGTGCCCACTTCTTGTTTATAAGGAATTGTTTACATAAACTTTTTCTCCTCAGGGCCTAACTCATCATCTAAGATTATAACTCCCTCTTCCACACTCCTCTCACTTCCCTTCTTAAATCCTGTTTGAGCGGTACAACTATTAGCCTTGTCCATTTGGATTCTTTCTAACATGTTTCCAATGGCCTCTTTTTGAGTTAATCTGATTATGTTTCTATCTGTATCTCTTTTTACCTAAATTCACAAAATTTACCTTTCTTCTTCCATATCCTTCATCTCAAATCTACCTTTTAGATTTGTTTTCAGCTTATTAATTTTATCCATAGATGTACTTTAAACAAGCAAATCATCAACATAAATTGCAATGAAAACAATTCCTTCCTCATCTTCAAACAAATAAATTGAGTAATCTTTGATGATCCAAATATATCCCAAACTCGTAAGGAACTCATCGAGCTTCTTATTCCATTGCTGGGCGCCTGTTTCAGCCCATACAAAGATTTGATCAATTGGCATACCTTGCTCTCCTCCCTTTGCTCCACAAATCCCTCCGGTTGTCGTATAAATTTTTTATTCTCTAAGTCTCCATGTAGGAAGATCGTCTTGATGGCCATTTGATGTACTTCCATGTCTTCTCCTACGGCCAAACTGAGAAGTATCCTATGAGGAAGGAGGGAAACTTGATGACCGAGGCAAATGTCTCCTTGTATTCAATTCCTTTCTTTTGAGTGAATCTTTTAACCACTAACCAAGCCTTGTAGCGCTCAATGGTATTATCAAGGTTTAGTTTCAATTTAATTACCCACTTACACCCGATTCACTTTCTGTCAAGAGGACGGTACACCAACTCCTATGTTTCGGCTGCCATAATTGAGGCCTGTTGAGCGTGCATGGGAATTATATGATAAGGCCCACGGCCCGGAGTGGATTGTATAGGTGTCCTGCAAATAGCTCCAGATGCGGATGCTTCCCGTGATGGTGTTTATGCCCCTTTCTGCCACCGTCCCTCCCGTGAACATGCATGCAAAACATAAAAGGCAATCAGACTAGCAATTGGAATGAATGCATGGGCAGGTGAAAAAGATATCCCCTCCCCCTTCCTTTCCTCATCAGGCCGGGAAAAATGGGGTGGGTTTTTGGTCATCGCTTATCCGCTGGTAGTCCGACAAATGTTCCCTCAAAACCCACTTTTCTAGTACAAATTTTTTTAGCAGTCTACTCTGGATGAAACGCAACCGAAGCCAAAAAGGACTACTAAAGAGTACCCAAATGAACTCCCACGCAAAAATAACGGAAATAAATATAATAGTGTGTTTCAGATTTAAAAATATCACCTTGCCCTAGAAAATAGATTAAAAGATAGAATTAATGATGATAGCAAAACAAGCTCAACATACCCCGGAAAGCAACGATGACACAAAGAGAAGACAAAATCTCTCTCGATGGCACCGAAACGAGGTAAGGTCCTCCTTCACTCCCCGGTTTCCGCAGCTCGGAACCGACAAGACTATTATTGGTTTCAACAACAAAAAGTCCAAATCGCTTAAAGGATAGATAGTGTTAACAACCCGCCCGAACTACGATCTCCACAAAAGACAAATTCAAAACCAAGATGGCAATAGAGTCACACACACATACAAAACAAAGATTCTCCAAAAGAAGGTTTGTTTTTAATTTATGGGGGTTTTATCAAAAGACAGTACTGAAAAAACAACCTGTCTTCTTCGGACCAAAGTGCCTTAAACAATCAAAGACTTTCTAGTTTAGGTCCAAAAGGTTAACGCTATGCAATTAACAAATTAGCGGACATCAAGTGCTATTGAACTGACATAAGCAAATATAATCCGTACCACACTTAGGGCGATAATATATTTTTTCGACTGCGGCTAGATCCGCGGCCATCAGTCCAAATTCGTTCCACTATTATAAGACAAAATACTAAAAATGACACGAAAACGCCAAACTTTGACCTGATCTAATTAATGGACCGAAAGTCAGTTGGAACTAAACTGAATTCCAACTATCATTTAACAACATAATCTAGATGAAAATCCGAAAAGTTACATGATGTTCAACAATGTACCCCCCACGAGAGTTGGTGGCCCTTGGTCCAAAGTAACGGTATTGCAATATTTGAGGCGAAATAACTTTGTCGTTCAGCTTTCGTTAGGCGAAAAAAATAAAATGTGTTGCCCTCAGTTTGGGAAATACAAGAGTATGCTCAAGTTTAGGGCACTCCCTTCTCCATACAAGGTTGATTGTACAAGGTTGAAAGGGCCCGGAAATCGTGGGTGAAAGGTGTGCCGACAACGCACACGGGCTTGACAAGCCATCTCCTCATTAACGGCTGTCTTCCACCTGTTCCTCTTAGGGCAGTTCATTGCCTCATTATAAGTTTGAGGTTCATCGGGGTGAGGCAGTTTGGTTACCTTATTTTTAACTTGTCTCTCTTGAAGTCTTATGCTGCTTCTTCTTCCTCCGTCAAACTGTGTTGCCGCAATAGATGACTCCCATGGATTTTTTTGAACAATGTCAACTTCTCCCCTATTCTTCGATTCTGGGTCTGTTTCCACCACGTCTTCCGATTCGGTTGGAGTTATACTAGAGGTTCCACGGTTGAGTCGTTCTCGATCTGATCTATACCTGCAAGATCATCATCTTCTCATAAACTTGGATAGTTAGGAAGCTCAAAGTCATAAGAATTTTCTAACTCAAATCTGATTTTGCCTGTCTTTGTATGCTTCAAGAGATCTGTAGTTTTCCCTTCATCTATAACCACTAGATGCTTCACTAGGACTATATCTTCTCTCTTGAGATTATAGACTACATATCCTTTTACATTTTTCATCATATCCTAGCAGATATCGTGGTTTTCCTTTTGGATCTAACTTCCAATTTGCCTGATTTGTATCTAGACTGAAAACTCGACTACCAAAAACCTTTAAGTGTGAAACATATGGTTTTCGGCCGGTCCATCTCTTATAAGGTGGTTGGCATTTTACTGCCAAAGTAAGAACTCTATTCTAGAGATAATTTGCACATTTCATTGCTTTAGCCCAAAATCTCTTTCCTATTTTTCTTATCCGACAGAATATTTCTTTAAAAATTAAAGGTTCTTATAGTATTTTCTAGGTTTAAAATTTGTAAAAATAAAATGCAAAAAAGAAGCAGAGGCTGTGTGTCTTTAACTCCTCTCTTTAAATCCAACACTTGTGGCAGTCACTCAAGGTTGGAGAGGGAGCTAGAGCCATGGCTGCTTATGCTCTCCATGCTTGAAGTGAGTGAATACTTCACTTTTGTTCTTCATAAAATAAACTTTCGTGTACCTGGAGAAATCATCAGTGAATGTGACCATATACTGAACTCCTCCAGCCGATGCTATTTGGGATGGTCCGAGGACATCCAAATGATTGAGCTAGAGGACTTTAGTGTATCTGTTTTCGGTCTCCTGTGGAAATGGCAATTTATGAATCTTGCCTAGTGAGCAGCCATCACATGTTTTCACAGACTGAGATGTGAGAGAAACACCTTTAACTTTCCTAGTATTCACCATCTTTTTCAAACTTTCATGATTAATATGACCTAACCTCTTATGCCATAATTCATTCTCCGATGACACACTGGAGTACAAAACATCTTTTTCTTTGCTTTCAACCATGTCCCTCCTGTACATCTTACTGACATCTCTAGTTCATTTTACTGCTATTTTTCTTAGCTTTGCCTGCTTCCCCCCTTTAAGGGTGACCTCAAAACCCTTACTCTCTACCAAAGATGTAGAAAATATATTATTTTTAAAATTTGGAACATGTAAAACATCGTGGAGGGTCCTTTCTACATACCTTCCCCCCACATCTACCATTAAAGATACATCACCCTGTGCTGAGGACTGGACACTCATGCCACAGTCATAGTAGAAATATTTCGGATGAGTTTGCTTTAAATTTTTAAAAATTGCCTTGTCTCAACACATGTGGGCCAATGCTCTGTGTCCATGATCCATCCGCCATCTTTGGGAGCCTCGATTGCTGCCGCCATAGCAAATAATTCCGCTTCCTCTTCATCATTGAAGCTCAGAGATGAATCTGCATCATCTGTAAAGGTTGAAAAAAGTGCATTTCCTCGTGAGGGATTTCCAGAAAAGCCTTGATGAAACTGGCTTTGTTGCCATCAACGCCAGTATAAACCAGTTTCATTTGCCTTTTTGAGCGTTGGACAATACGTGTTCGCGTGTTCTTTTTCAAAACAATAAAAACAAGCATTAGAAGACTGCCTATTTTGCCTCTGACTACCCTGATTAAATTGGTTTTGATTATGGTTAAACTAGTTTTTGTTTTGATTTAACTGATTTTTCCTCTCAAAATCTTCATTGAAAGCTTCTACTTTTTTTTCACCATCAAGGACCTTACTTGTAGACTCCTCTTCTAATATAAGATTGAAAGCTAACTGAAAAGTCCAGCTAGATTTATTATGCCCTTTTAACGCTGCAGACACTCCTTTCATATGACTAGGGAGACCTCTAATAAGCAAAGCAGCTTGCTGAAACTCTGGAAAAGTGCCACCAGCTGAAGAGTGTGCATCAATGAGTTCCCGAAATTTATCGCAATACTCAGCCATAGACCCCCCCGAGTATTTGTAGTCCTAGATCCGGCCAGCCACGAAGAGCTCTTCTTGGACGTTTGCCTTTTCATGGGAAGTTTTCAGCGAAGTCCAAATCTCGCTCGCTTTTTCATCTTGAGCCGAGACATAACTAGACTTTCTGAAATGCAAAGAATCAAGTTGTTTTTGGCGAGGGAGTTCTTCTTCGCCCAGCTCGAATCTGTTTCATCAAGAGATCCATCCAAGATCCCTAACAAGTCTACAGTTTTAAAAGATGATTCAACCATAGCTGCCCAGTACGCATACTTCTGGCCATTGAAGATAGGAATTCTGGACGAAAGGCCCATAACCTGTTGTTCTACAACCAGAGTTGCAGGTGGAGGACCACCAGTAGTAGTAGATGTAGACATAGACTTCAGCAAAAGCTACCAGAAAACCTATCAAACAGCCAACTTTGATATACCACAGAGATCACTTGAGGTGTTCAAATAACACCAAAATCCACACTATAACAATATCACCTACAGCCTGTCAATTCTTAAAATTGCAGCCCAATTGAACCAATAAACCATAAGATGTAACACTTGGAAGTTTCCCAAAGACTGTCCCTTAGAGAGTTAGATCTCAATACTGGATAGACACAATTTTGGCTAAGTCCTAACTTTATACTCATAGAGAGTATCAACTAAAAAATAATAAATCAGATCTCTACACCTGGAACAACAGTAGTGTACTACACTACGACAAGGTACCGAATCAGTACGCTATTTGTATTGTGAGTACGTCCAAACCCTATTTGACTACTAGACAAAAATATACTTAGTGGAACACTACATTCTAATCCGCTAAGTAAAAACTACTGTGATTCAGATATGTAAATAGATTCCCCGTACAGTAGTGTTCAAGGTGCATAGTCAGCAGTGGATGCTAGCGTCCAGCCGACTGTTGATCAAGTGGTCCATGTCACCTGAGGTCGTATATAGTGATGAGTCATTTTGTGGTCTTACGTGAATCTCATCCGTTCACTCGATTCACATCTATGGTGGGTGTTGAATGTTGTACCACCATTCTCCCAGACAATCAATTGAGTCTTGTTTGTCCGATTCTTGAACATTATTCGTTCGATGTGTGACGCGTGGTAAAGTGTGTCGGCGCTTTCCGTAAAACCTGTATGATGTTCATTTTTTGACGCTTGTCCATGTAGAAGTACAATACACCTGCTACTGTCACACTAAATGAGGTAAGTATTACAACTTACGTAGACCAGAAAATATTCGAAGTACTTGGCCTCTCCTCTTAGCTCTAGTTTACTGAATATTCAGATTTTTTATTTCAACAGATGCACAATATTTCATGTTTGTTTTTGGAAACCTTTAGTCCTCTCTGTATCACATTGCTATGTTGCCATGCTGCTCTGGTCACATCGCAGTCATAGCAGCTTGCGTACTAAGTACTAAGTTAATTGAAACGTACGGAATTGGACTTGAAGTGACGCGAAGAAACATAGACAAAGGTGCGGAATGTGTTGGAGAAATGGACGGCGGATCGCGAAACGATCCGATGATTAATATTCGAAATGATTTAAATTGTACGTCGGTCGTATGAAACATAATGCGGGGGTCAAATATGTGATGAATTGGACACCACCAGAGCTACGGATGGCTGCGCCGTCAGTGTGGTGAGGGACGCGGAATTTCGTCCATCACATGATATTTATTTTGGACAGTCCCGATTCATTTGACGGAATTTGTAAGACATGTAAATATTTAACAATGTTTGTCCCGTGTATAAATTATTTATGCAGCTCTCAGGTACACTCACATTAATAGAGGTAGTTGATTGATTACGTACGGCTGGTATGCCTCCGTACAGTTAGTAGTAAGCTGTAGTGTATATTTGTAGGACAGTCATTTCTAGACTTAGGAACTTTTTGGACAGAAACTGTTTCTGCTCCTTTTTGGGAATTTCATCTGAGAATTGCTCTCAGTTTTATTGGCAAAATTATCTGAAATTTTGCATGTGTGTTTCTCCTTGTGTTGGCAACATCGTGGAAAATTGGCAGACCTATTGTGTGTCTGATTTGCTTGGGGCTTCATTGTGAAGTTGGTCAGATTTATCAAAGTTCTGGCAGGCTGTTTTTCTGCAACTTTGACTGAGTGTTGTGATTATTCGGTTTGGTATTATTATTTTAAATTTGGTAGTAATACTTAGTGGGTTAGGAAATATCAGGTTGAGTAGTTTCAGCTTGGTTTGGTTATTCTGTAGAAATCTGAGTGGGATCAAAGGAGGTTGTTTTCGGGTAGTCTGTGGTGCTTCCGAGGGTACATTCATGGCTGAAAAGGGCTATGAACAACATTTCAAAGATTCAAATCTAATGAAACTTACCCGGTACATCGTCGGCAAGGCCATTTATCGAGTAATTTTGACCGCGGTTTGTGAATATTATCATCGCAGACTCGATTCGTGCATTCGCTCCTCCTGTGAGTCGTACCATCAATGTCATGACCTCTCCACCACCCGCAATGTCCGTGTATCTTACAACCTCGTCGCCGCAAAAGCCCAAAGTTTGCTTGTTGTCCATATTTACAATTAAGTGGGTTTCGTCCATGTTCCCCACCAAATCCTCATTAAAATGACCTATTATCCACCAAAAAAATATAAAAATACAAAAGAAAACAAAACACAAGTAAGTATAATGAAAAAAATAACATTGTTGGTTTACATTGTAGTCATCTTTAAAAAGTTAGGGGGTTTCTAAGACAACAAATGTCCTTTTCACACTCGTTTCCCTCAAAAAGCACGGAAAAAATACTAAATTACAAACTTTATATGATAAGAAGCAACAAAGGGAAGGAAAATACGAGGCTTACCCGATAGAAATCCTGTTTTTAATACGCCCATGTGATATGCCACGGTCTTCTTGAGGTATTCCTCCTTCTCCGGACTTAATTGCAATTTGCCCTTTTGAGCTCGAGCAACAATGCTATGCTTTTCAAAAAAGCGTGGAATCCAACACTGAGTGATTCTAATGTCGATCACTTTATCATTGCCATTGATAAATTCTGTCGCACCATTTTTCTTCATTTAAACAATGATGTAATTAGCCATTTTACCCACAATTATAGTTGACATTTTCATGCCTGCCTTTTGGAAATCAGAATAATTCGTCCACTAAGTCGTTGTGAACCTTCGTCACCCATGGTAGCTCCTTTCTACTGCTGAAATCACAAGATTTGTGGAGAATTTTCTAGGTCTGAATAGCTTAGTAGAAAAAGAAAGGAAAAGCGTAGGAAGTGTGGCTCCACCTCTTTTCTTTATCCCCCATACTTGTTGTAGTCACTAAAAGAGAGAGAGAGTAGTATAGCCATGGATGCCTCAGCTCCATAGGCAGGACTAAAGAGTGACATAAGTCACTCTCAACAAAAGGTTGAGTTCAGCAGGACTCAAAACTCTGACAGGCAGAGCGAGGCGTAGCCGTCAACTCTAACCGATCTATCATTGGAGTTCGTTAAATTACATAGGGTGTGATAATTACTTAAACTGTGTTATGATCTTTAATCCGATTAACGAAATTACGAATGAGGGGACATAGAACTAGTTAATATATAGTGCAAACATGATCACGCACAAAAAAAATGAATCGGACATTTGTTTTGATGCCTAACATTAAATGTCAGTTTTTGATCCAACAACACATATCGCCGTCGAGATCCCAGAATGTTCACTTTCGTAGTTTTGGGACGTGGCATGACCTTGCGCCACATGGAGAGATAACATTTGGTCGAGACTACAAGGTCTGGGTGGAGAAACTACACGGAGTTCCGATCTTGGCGTTCAGATCGGATAATGGAGGTGAATACACCTCTAACAAATTTAAGCAATTTCTACTTGATGAGGGTATAAGTCACAATCTGACAGTTCCATATACCCTTGAGCAGAATGGAGTTTCGGAAAGACTAAACATGAGAGTCACAAAGATTGCTAGGTCCATGCTTGTAGACAAGGGTATAGATCTCAAATTTTGGGCTGAAGCACTTAACTGTGCAGTCTATATAAAGAATAGAGTTACATCCAGATCTGTAAGCTCTACACCTTATGAGCTGTGGACAGGGAAGGTCCCAGATGTTAGTCACTTTATAGTTTTTGGGAGTAAGTGCTTTATTTTAGATAACTCACCAGATAAGTGGAAAATGGAGGCCAAAGGCTTAGCATGAATTCTCTTGGGTTATGATGATAATGCAAAGGGATATAGAGTGTACGTCTTATCTAAACAAAAGATTTTTGTGTCTCGGAATATTCAGATTAAAGATGAATAGGATTTGGTTGATCTGTTCAAAGCAACAAGTACACCAACATTGAACCATAAACAAGAGTTTGTCATCTTTCACCACCAACAACAAGTGTATTTTCCGGTGCCATCTCTTCCCATAAGTACACCTTTTGCTACTTCACCACTTGTTCTTGCTACGGATGCTTCTCAACTACATCGAACTCCGGAGGAACAGTTTGCTACACCTTAGGATTCTGCAGCAATTTCAGCACCACGAAATCGGAGATTGCCAACCATTTCAGCCTCAGAATTTCCGGAGGGAAGAAGATCTAGCAGTCGCCTGCAAACCGGTTCTTACTTTGCTTTTTCTACAGCATCAGTGGAACCTATGACTATCAAAGAGGCCTTCTCATCACCGGAGAGAAACCACTAGATTGAGGCGGTCAACGAGGAGATGAAGTCTATTATGGAGGCACAGACATGGGAGGTGGTGGACTTGCCCCCGGGGAGGAAAGCCATTGGGAGCAAGTGGGTCTTCAAAGTCAAACTGAATCCGGACAACACTATTGAAAGGTATAAGGCCAAAATTGTGGCTAATGGGTACAACCAGAAAGAAGGTATTGACTTTGAGGAAACCTTCTCCCTGTCGTCAGATTTCCTACTGTCAGAATTTTGTTAAGTTTAGGTGCTATAGAAAACATGGAAATACATAAGATGGATGTTAAGACAGCCTTTTTGCATGGAGAGTTAGAAGAAACTATTTATGTGCAGCAGCCTGAAATGTATGAAGAAAAAGGGAAAGAAAAGTTAGTCTACAAACTGATAAAATCTTTGTATGGGCTGAAACAAGCCCCTAGACAATGGAATCTGAAGTTAGATGAATTTCTGACTAGTCTAGGATTCAAAAGAATTAGTTCACATCATTCAGTCTATGTCTTACAAGGGGAGGATGGGATTTTTTATATCGTTGTATATGTGGATGATCTTTTATTAATAAGTAAATCCATAAATGAAATAAACCGTATCAAAGCAGCTTTGAGGTCTAGGTTTGAAATGAAAGACCTAGGTGAGGCCAAATATATATTGGGCATACAAGTTGAAAGGGATAAAAAAAACAGATTGATTATGCTAACCCAGAAAGAAGCTATAGGGAACATGCTGGAAAAATTTGAGATGAAGGATGTGAAGGGATGTGTAACTCCCATGGAATTTAGACAGAAGCTGGAGGGGATTGAATCAAACTCGGGCATAATGGTTAGTGAAAGCTTAGAGTCAGGGGATGAAAAGTTTATGGCTACAAAGCCATATAGACAGGTAGTGTAAAAGAGGCACGATACACCACAACACGTTACAGTGCACAGCGGAAAACAACAAAGATCTTCCCGTAGCAACAACAGGAATACACAGAACTCACAGACAAGGTTGAGCTTATTTACTTGAGAGAAAGTACAAGGTTGCGCTAGCTGTGTCGGTCTACTTCAGGTGTCCCATTCACTAGGTCTACTCGCCTATTTAAACTAGCTAACTGCTAGTCAACTTAGTACTATACAGCTGTACACGTGGGCCTTCGCGGCCAACCGAGATCTTCTAGAACTATACAGTTCCATCTAAATTCTGCGGCGTTGCTATGCTGCGCTGCTGCGCTACTGAGTTGCTATGCTGCGCTGCTGCGCTACTAAGTTGCTATGCTGCTATGCTGCGCTGGTCTGGAATCGCAGCTGCGCTGCTCTGGAATCGCAACTGCGCTGCTCTGAAATCGCAACAATAGCAGTCTAGCCCTAGCCACTAAGTACCCAATTCTGTAACCTTGTTACACTGCCTCCCACTAAAGGGTTCAGCGTCCCGCTGAACTTTGATTGACTCAGGGAAACTGTAATTGCCGAAGTATGTCATATGTTTCCTCGGGACACTCTTCGAACTCTTGGCGAAGGGCTTCGAGTTGTTGTTGGAGCTGTTCACATCGGGTCTCCAGTAACGCGATGTGATGGTCTGCAGCTGCCAACCGCCTCCGAGTGATGCGTTCGCGAACCTGATTTTCTCCTTCCTCAACCTCGGGTACTTTGGGTTGCTGCGGAACGTCTGCTGATGCAGGCTCCTCGGGTTTCGGAATCCTGGGTTCGAGTTCAGCCACTGGGGAAACTTCTTCTGGTTCCTCGTCCGCGGGTTCCCACTGAGGTACCTTCCGTAACTTGAAGGACACGTGTTTTCTTGCAGCTCGGGCCCGCTGCAGAGCATTCCTTCGAGCCAGCTTGAGTACTCGCACCTCAGGGGTGACCTCCGCTCGAGAGATGATGTCGTGGAGGCGGACATCCCACGGATGATAATGGCGAAGTAACTCGGGAACATCAATTTTGTACTTGTAGTTTTCCTCTACCACTTCTACGAACGGTAAAGTGTGAGGATCCCGCTGCACATAGCCTTTATGATTATTCCCCAGGTCCTTGGTCCGCATGAAATTCCACGCTGGGTGTGACGGAACGTCGGCAGGGATACGGATAGGATCTCCAGGCTTCCCTGTACGCCATTCTTCGGGCCACTCCGAGGGGTCCCGATAAAACCTTTTGGCGAAGCTGAAGGCGAGGTCCGGATGCTGGGTGTCGACCGGTAGTGGGAAGAGGTAGTCGGGAATTTCCTCTCCCTGTTCACTCTCCTCCTCCGAATCTCTTCGGTTTTCGCGCAAGAGAAATACATCGTCACCACTGGGGTATTGTTCCTCTGCCTTCCTCTCCGCACTTTCAGACGACTACTCGTCCGCGGTGCTCTCCTTGTTCGGGTCCCGCATCACCTCTAAATCTGAGGCGCGCTCCTCAATTGGCGGAGGCGTTGGTTCGCGTTCCGGTTCCTCCGCCTCCGACAACTCATGGTCCGCTTGAAATTCCTGATCACCTTCCCGAGTTGGGGTGTATTCAGGGTCCTGTGAGTTTTCTGACCCCTCTCCTCCACTGGTTTCTGCCGGTCCTGCCTCGCTGCTGGCGCTTTCCTCCGGTTCCGGCTCCACTTCGACTTCTCTTCGCCTGCTTGCTTCCACCATGGCCTCCGCCGCCCTTAGCAATCTCTCGGGACGGTTCGGGTCTCCTTGTCCCACTCGCACTAGTCTCCTCTTTTTCGGTGGTGGAGAGGATGACGACGCCATAGACACTGCTGAACCAGACAATTCCGGTAGCTCCAGAAGCGAAGGTAAACTGATTGTGCGGAGAGAAACCGTTTTCAAGTTGTTGAGACTAGGTTGGTCGTGAGGACGAATGGCGGCTGTATTGCCGGGGGTCGAGGGTTTCACTTTTGGACTGTGCAAAGCGTCGCAGCGTGCGAGGGTATCGCAGCGTCCAACATTTATAAAACTGCGCTGCTACGGCGAAATTGAGGGTTCGTCGTCACCTACATAGTGAAACACAATTGCGCCGTTGCGCTTTCCCGTCAGCGCAGCGGTGGTGCTGCGATCCTCTGACGTCATCGTGACCATGTTGCGCTGCGGTGGCTGCGCTGCTACGGCGCTGCGGTGTGGTAACATCGCCGCTGCGGTCCTTTGTCGCGTCCCCAATATGATTGCGATGGTTGCGCCTCTGCGATTCGCCCCTTTGTTGCGGCCGCTGCGATTGCCCCTCTGGTAAAGCTGAGTGTCCTCACTCCGCTGAAACCGGCGCAGCAACTCCGGGGAATGAAGATCTTTACCGTCCACCCAAGAGTCGTCCTCGGCACCGTAACCCTTCCAACGCACCAAGTATTGGGTGGAGTTGGAATTCCGAGAGTGACGTGACTGAAGGATCTCTTCCACCTCATACACGTCTGAGGTTCCTTGAACGGGTGGTAAAGGAGTATGCCGTCGTGGATTAGAGAACATTGAATCAGGATCGCGGAATGGTTTAAGAAGGGAAACATGGAAGACATTGTGGATATGCCACTCCGTTGGGATATCCAACTTGTACGCTACGTCGCCTACACGGGAAAGAATTGTGAATGGTCGCGTGAACTTTGGTGCCAACTTCTTAGAGAGGGCACCCGGCAAGGAGAGGTTTACCATATTAAGGCAAACCTTGTCCCCCACACAGAAGACGGTGTCATTCCGATGAGCGTCGGCCTGCGACTTTTGACGATCCTTTGCCATTTGGAGCGCCTTGGCCACCTTTTCCAGGTTTTCTTGCAAAGTTTTGGCAAAGTCCAAAGCAGCCGGTGTTTGGCAGTCCGCTACCAATAAGTTTTGGGGTAGAGTGGGTTGTCGTCCATTGAGGGGGAATGGCGTAGCATTGGTTGACGAGTGTACTGCACTGTTGTATGCTACCTCGATTGACGTTAAATGGTCCACCTAATCCGTTTGGTGTACTGAGACATAAGCCCGCAATGCTTCCTCCAAAGTTCGATTCACCCTTTCAGTCTGACCATCAGTTTGAGGGTGGTAGGCTGTGGACATGGCCAGCAGCGTTCCGCATAACGCAAATAGGTTTTGCCAAAAGTGGCTCACGAATTTTGGATCGCGGTCGCTGACGATCTTTTTCGGAAGACCGTGATGGCAGAATATTTCCCGAAAGAATAAGTCCGCAATATTTCGTGCAGTAGCTGTAGTGGTCGTGGGTAGAAAATGTGCCATTTTCGTCAGGTAATCCACGACGACGAAGATTGAGTTGTAACCCTCTTTCGTCCGGGGAAGGGCCACGATGAAATCCATCGAGATCGCTTCCCAAGGAACAGATGGAATTGGGAGGGGGTGTAACAAGCCTTGTTGCCCTGAATCCGATTTGTTTCTATTACACGAGTCACACGTCCGGACATATTTTGCAATGTCTCGAGTCATGTTTGGCCAGTAATACGCCTCAGCGACACGTGCGGTTGTTTTATCACGCCCAAAATGTCCACTGAGCGGCTCATCGTGACTCATTTGAAGAATCGTGTGACGAAGTGCCGTATTTGTTGGCACATAAAGCCGTGTTGTCTTACTCGGCCTGTACCGCCACATACCATTGGCGGTTCAAACGAGTACCTTCCGTTTGGTGAGTTCCTTAAGTGAATCATCGTCGCCGTAGGCGGCCTTGATCTGACTTAACCACTGTTCGTCCACTTGCACCGTACTGGTGACTGCGCTGAGCCTCGTATCTTGCGCTGCGGTCGACGCTGCGCTTGTCTTTTGCACAAAGTCTCCGTTTTTCTGCTGCGGTGCTGGCGGTCGTTGCTCCGCTGCCGGCGCAGTGATGTCAGGTCTTCTTGACAGCGCATCCGCCAGGTTCGTCTTGCCCGGCTTATATTGTATAACAAGTTCCGGACCGAAGGTTTGTAGGAACGTCATCCAGCGCACTTGTTTCTTGGACAACTTCGGCTGAGTTTGGAGATATTGTAAGGCGTGGTGATCCGTGATAACTGTGATCCGTTTCCCCTGAACGTAACACTTCCAAACCTCCAGCGCATTGATAATAGCCATTGTCTCCTTCTCATGGGTGGCCCAGTTCAACTCCGCTGCCTTAAGTTTGCGACTGTCGTAGGCGATGGGTTGGAGGCCTTTTCCTTGATCCTGCATAAGGATCGCTCCAATAGCCATATCGCTAGCGTCGGTAATTATCGTCCAAGGTAAATTCGGATCGGGAACAGCTAACACAGGGGGGGTAACCAACCGCTCCTATAGCGTGTTAAAGGCTGCCCCTTGCGCCGCTTTCCAATTATAGGGCGCATCTTTCTTGAGCAATTCCGTGAGCGGTGCAGCGATTTTTGCGAAACCTTCGACAAAACGTCGATAATAGGAGCATAGTCCTAGAAAGCTCCGTAACTCCGTGATATTTGCCGGCTGCGGCCACTCCTTAATGGCCTTTGTCTTGTTTGGGTCCACTGCGATTCCGTCTCGGCTCACCACATGGCCCAAAAAATCAATTTTCTCCTTGAAGAAGTCACATTTACTTCTTTTTACGTATAACTTATGCTCCCGAAGAACTTGTAGGACCGTCCGTAAATGCTTCATATGTTCTTCCTCCGTTCGGCTATACACCAATATGTCATCTAAGAAGACGATCACAAACGCGTCCAGATATTGCCGAAAGATGGAATTCATTAAATGCATAAAGGTCACCGGTGCGTTAGGCAACCCGAACGACATTACCCGAAACTGGAAATGACCGTATCGAGTCCTGAACGCCGTCTTCTCCACATCATTCTCGGCAACTCTGATCTGGTGGTAGCCGCTCCGCAAGTCTATTTTTGAAAAATACTTGGCACCTCGAAGTCGATCTAACAATTCGTCGATCCTCGGCAGGGGATACGCATTCTTTACCGTTAATTTGTTCAGCGCTCGGTAGTCTACACACATACGAAAACCTCCATCTTTCTTGTTCACAAAGAGAACAGGGGCTCCATACGGTGACTTGCTTGGTTCGATTGCTCCGGCTTCGACCAACTCCGCGAGTTGCTTTTTGAGTTCGTCCAATTCGGTGTAGCTCATCTTGTACATCCGATTAGCCGGGGGTACCGCTCCTGGAAAAAGCTCTATCCTATGGTCTACTTCGCGCTTCGGAGGTTATCCTTCGGGGAGCTTCGGGGGAAATACATCTACGTACTCCTCGAGAAGTTTTGTCATGACTTCCGGGGCCTCATCGGAAGCCTTTCCAATGTCGTCACTTTCTTTGGAGACGAAGTCGGGGGCCTTCTCCTTCCATTCTTCCGGAATCTCCTCCTTCGCCTCCTCCTTTGGCTGGACGACCGCCATACCAATCGTTTCCCCTTTCTTGAGTGCCCTCTTAAGCTGTAAGGCCGAAAGTAGGCGTCCCTCTTCCGCTCCCTCACCAGCCGCTCCCGCTTTTACCTCGAACTCTTCTTCACCTTTCTTCACTCTCATGACGCCAATTCTCCAGTCAATCATCGGATTCCATTTTTGCAGCCACGGCTTCCCCAAGATTACCTCATGGTCCCCAAGAGGTAATACATGAAGTGTATCGTACCATCGGAATTTCTCAATGCCGACGCGTAACCTCGGGGTACGATGAGTAATGGATAAGGAACTGCCGTCGGCCAATTGTACCGACTGATGATCCTTTAGTACCACCAGAGGAAGTTTCAACCTTTTCACCGTAGCCTCGTTAATGAAGTTCCCCGACGCTCCGGAGTCCACCATGAAGTTAGCTGCCCTCGCTCCTATTTGACCCCGAAATATCAAAGGGTCTCCTCGTTCACCGGCTAACCTCATAACGGTAAGTTTTCCCTTTTTGGGACCTATCCGTTTTGGACACTCTCGAGCCATGTGATCTCGAGAACCGCACTGGAAGCATAAGCCATTTTGCCTCCTCCGCTGGATTTCCTCGGGGGACAAGTCATTGGTCTTGGTCTTGGTAGTTTTCTTCTTTTTCCGCAGGATGTTGACCGCTTCCTTATCCTCCTTAATTGCGCCGAGCTCCATGGGGGTTGGACCTTCATCTCGTCGGTTTCCTCCGCTACTGCCCGACCCGTAGTGATAAGGTCTTCGGAGATTAAAGTCGACTGAATCGGTCCGCTCCGCAAACTGGATGATTGCTGAGAGAGGAGGAGTCGTGCTTTCCCGGGCAAGCCATTGTTCCACATCTCTACGAATAGACGACTTAAGCCCCTTCACGAAACGATCCACGGCTTCATCCTCCGTCATCGTAGGTATTTGAACCTTCCACTCCAAGAACCTCTGCGTAAACTCCATTACTGAAGTTCGTTGCTTCAATACTGCGATCTTATCTCTCGCCGCCTTCACCGTGTTGACGGGCTGCCAAGTGTCGCGGAGGAGTTGAACGAAGAGCGCCCAGACAGTTGGTAATTCATCGTCCTCTACCAATGTTCTCCACCAAGCCCCCGCTGCCCCTTTAAGAAGACCACCCGCGTAGTGAATCTTCTCACGGTCTGACAGGCTAGGAAAATTCTCGAGATAGTTCGCCACGGAGAATAGCCATGAGTCAAGGCTTCTATGTCTTGCAGGGTCAAACTCGTCGGGAATTCTTAATTTCGGTCTCCGGGAATCTCTCTCTACGATTCCATGGGGTCGCTCCCTAATACGCGACTCCAAGGATGTGACAGTGTTACTCAGCTGCGCGTTCTGTAACCTCACACTTTTTAATTCCCTCAGCACTTGCGCCAACATTTCTGTAGTGGATACACCGTGTTCATCCATGCTGTCGAGTCACGGGTAATCGCTCCGATACCAATGTAAAAGAGGCACGATACACCACAACACGTTACAGTGCACAGCGGAAAACACCAAGGATCTTCCCGTAGCAACAGCAGGAGTACACAGAACTCACAGACAAGGTTGAGCTTATTTACTTGAGAGAAAGTACAAGGTTGCGCTAGCTGTGTCGGTCTACTTCAGGTGTCCCATTCACTAGGTCTACTCGCCTATTTAAACTAGCTAACTGCTAGTCAACTTAGTACTATACAGCTGTACACGTGGGCCTTCGCGGCCAACCGAGATCTATCCAAAACTTCCTTCTAGAACTATACAGTTCCATCTAAATTCTGCGGCGTTGCTATGCTGCGCTGCTGCGCTACTGAGTTGCTATGCTGCGCTGCTGCGCTACTAAGTTGCTATGCTGCGCTGGTCTGGAATCGCAGCTGCGCTGCTCTGGAATCGCAACTGCGCTGCTCTGAAATCGCAACAATAGCAGTCTAGCCCCAGCCACTAAGTACCCAATTCTGTAACCCTGTTACACGTAGTGGGGAGTCTTATTTATTTTATAAATTGTACGAGACTTGATATTGCTGCAGCTGTGGGAGTCCTAAGTAGGAGTGTTCAGAATCCAAAAAGAGCAGATTGGGAAGTAGCAAAGAGGGTTCTGAGATACCTGGCAGGTACCCGAAACCTCAAGCTTATACTTAAAGGAGGAGAGGTAAAATTACAGACTTGGAGCGATGCCAGCTATGGAGATATGCCAAGCCAGAAATCAACAACCGGTTTTGTTCTAAAAATTGGGAATGGAACTTCATGCTGGAGCAGCAAATTACAGAAGGTCACGGCTCAATCCACGATGGAGTCTGAATATATGGCAGCCAGTTCTGCCCTCAAGGAACTCCTATGGGTTAAGGCCACTTTAGAGGAACTTGGGTATATGCAAACCGGTCCTCAGGTTATCTGGTATGACAACTTGGCAGCTTTTGCCATTGCCTCTAACCCTAGTCATCATTTTAAAAGCAAACATATGGATGTCAGACTACACTTTGTGAGAGAAAATGTGCTTGCAAGAGTGATAAAAATGAGTTAATTACCGGATGAAAAGATGGTGGGTGATATGCTGACTAAAGCTCTTCCAACTCCTACGTTGAAGTATTGCAGGGAGTCTATTGGGTTGAGTGAGTAAGTGAGTCTAAAGATTTAGGGGAGTGTTGAAATAAGATTCCGAATTTATTTTTTTCTTCCAAAATAGTAAACTAAACATCCACTTCTTCTCTTGCGTTTGGTCCACCGAATTGAAAATCAACAATCATCAGTCAATATTTTGTATTGTCTTTGCTTTTTTCATCTCAGTAGTAAAATAATTCTCATGTACCATTTTTTTTAATGTCGTTATCAAAATAACATCGGATCTTAACTTTTTAACAATCAAAAAGATAATTTAGAAACATAAATCAAAATTATTTGTAGAATACAAAACCCAAAAAACACAAATAATACACATAAACAAAAAAATGGATAACATAAAATAATACCATAATTGACAAATCGCTTTCATTTATATTCCTTTCACGGGGCACATAAATATCGTACAAAATTGGCAAATGTACATTTTAACCATAGCTATGGAACCGAATACAATAATAATTGACAACGGATTAAACACAAGCCTATCTCGGAAAATACCGATGTAAAAACCTAGTAAAAACATAAAAATTACTCCTTCCTAGATTTCTATATATTCTATTTGCTAATCGAAACAAACAAATAAAAAACAATACAACGAAAGATACAAAAAACAAAACAACTTGAATGAAATAAGTTCATGATGGCTAGGAAAAAAAAGTGGGATAGAGCGAAGGTGAGGGGGCAGCATTTGTGGGGAGGAACTTTGAGAGGGGTGCGATCGGCTTCTTCAGCGTGAGAAGAAGGGGAAGGGATAAAAATATAGGAAGAGAGAGGGATTCACGGATAGAAAGAGGCGGATCAACAAGGAGAGAGTGGGAGAGGCTGATTGAGAGGGAGAGAGGCAGGGTGGAGGGACAAAAAAGGAGG
The DNA here is from genome assembly GCA_037447655.1 of Zygnema cylindricum. NCBI lineage: Eukaryota > Viridiplantae > Streptophyta > Zygnematophyceae > Zygnematales > Zygnemataceae > Zygnema > Zygnema cylindricum. The sequence continues at coordinate 203,151 of JBBHKE010001039.1, forward strand.
GGGAAAACAAAAGTGATATCAAAAATAAAAGTGGGAGGCAGATTAAAAGTGAGCGAGATTGGCTCCGTGATAGGTGAGAATGAGGGAAAGAAGACAAAAAAAATGGATAAAAATATAGGGGGAGAAAATGGATTAACAAATAAGGAGAGGCAGACCGAGAGGGCGAGAGGGGGAGAGGAGGAAAAGAGAAAGGGCGCCAGAGGTAGGGAGAGAGGCGGGGAAGGGAGAGGGAGGTGGAGCAAACCTATGGGGAGATGGGGAGGCGAGAAATATGGCGAGGGAGAGGGACACGCAAACCGGGAGAGGGAGCGTTTTTCACCATAGATTTAGGGAGATATGGAGGAGACAAGGTGGGTGGAGGAAGAAATGGCAGGTCGATAGAGAGGAAACAAAACTTAGTGAAGAGTAAGAATGGGATGACAAATTTGTGAGAGAGAAAAAGAGATGGAGAAACCGATAAGTAGAGAACGGATGAGGAGGAGGGTGAGAAACACCTATGGCGTGAGCTAAGGGTTGTAAGAAGAGAATGATGACGTCCATGAAATGGAATCCATGGATGACAAGTGGAGCAGGCGGCGACGCTTTCGCCTGCTTCCTTGTGAATCGATTGAAATTTTAATGAGAATGACGACGTAGGCGCCTGATCCCAAAGGTACAAAAAACGGTTGGTTGTGATTCGTCAAGAAGGAACCCTTTTTTTTGCGGGCTGTCCGCATTTGGCGGTTCCTTGCCCCAAATATCACCAACGCCAAATGTTGTTATTGTATTCTATTTAATTCAATGAATAACCCCAAATTGAGGGTTTTTTGGCACATCAACATATATTAACATAAACATTTACTATATTCTATTTTCGACACCATTTTACAATAGGCTTTTATACTAAATGGGACAATTATCACCTTAAGAGCATAAACATTTACGCCTAATTACCACAAAATAGCATTAATAATCACTCTAACTAATTACTAGGAACTTACTTGGAGTTGAAACCATAAATATCAAAGTTTACAGCTATACGCCGACACGACATTCGACATAGTTATATTCTTTACTCAGTTAAACGACATTACAAGTGCGAATATGTTTGATATTCACATTGTTAAAACGTGGTTGTTGGACCAATATGTTCCAACGTCATATTTGATGACCTGATTTCATCCCTTTTTTAGAGCAGATATTCTCATGCAACCGAGGTTCCTAAAACTCATTATTAAAGTTTTTCACTTAAAAAGGTACAAAGTTGTGCGGTCTGACACCGACCGTACACCACACTATTTATGCAAAAACGTACTTTCGTTTTGGAAATTAACCCTAAATAGAGTAAAGAAAAAAATAGAATGCACTACGCTAATAGAGAATAAAAAAAACATCGGGACGGAATTAGCGTACACGACGCTAATAGCGATTGGCGGTCTACATTACTATACACCGCCAATCACTATTAGCGAAGTGTACGCTAATTGCGTCCCACTTTTTTTTTATTATTCTCCAATAGCTTAGCTTATTCTATTTTTTTCTATACGCCATTTAGGGTTATATTCCAAGTACCGTACAAAACGGAAGTATGTCAACTTTTAAATAGTGTGGTGTAGGGTCACTGTCAGACCGTGTTGAAATAAGTAATTTTTGTTGAATTTTCTAGGTCTAAACTAAATAACGGAAACATATAAAGAAAATGTAGGCAGCCTGCCTCCATCTCTTCTCTCTTGCCCCCATACTAGTTGTAGTCACTGAAGGAGAGAGAGAGCGATGGAGCCATGGCTGCCTCAGCTCCATAAGAAGGACTAAAGAGTGACTTAAGTCACTCTCAACAAAAGGTTGAGTCAGGCAGGACTCGAACCCCCGACCGGCAGAGCGCAGCGTAGCCGTTAGCTCTAACCAGTCTGCGTAGAAGTCTGTTAGGAGATATAGGGTTTCATTAGTATTTAAACCATTGTATTATACAGAAATCATTTAAGTGAAAAAATATACGGCATGCATTGATACAATTTTTACAAAGTACGAAGTACTGTACCAATTTGAAATGGATATCGCGCATCTTGTTTCGACAGCTAAACAAATATCACGCAAGTATTTATTACGGCTTAGATTACATTTCGCGTCAAATCTAACGGCGCACATCATCGCCGAAATTCCGGAATAGTCACTTTGGCATTTAGTGACATGGCTGTTAAAATAGGTAGTTTTATTGTATTTTCTAGGTCTAAATTAAATAGCAGAAAACATATAAAGAAAATGTAGGCAGCCTGCCTCCATCTCTTCTCTCTTGCCCCCATACTTGTTGTAGTCACCGAAGGAGAGAGAGAGCGATGGAGCCATGGCTACCTCAGCTCTATAGGAAGGACCAAAGATTGACTTTAGTCACTCTCAACAAAAGGTTGAGTCCGACAAGACTCAAACCCCTAACAGGTAGAGCGCGGCGTAGCCGTTAGCTCTAACCAGTCTGTCGTAGAAGTCCGTTAGGAGATATAGGGTTTCATTAATATTTAAACTATCGTGTTTTACAGAAATCATTTAGCTGAAACTCTTTACGGCACGCATAGATACAGTTTTACAAAATACGAAGTACTGTACTAAATTGAAACGGATATTGCGCATTTTTTTTAGACAGCGAAACAAATATTTCGCAAGTATTTATTACAACTGAGATTCCATTTCGCGTTAAATCTAACGGCGCACATCATTGCCGAAATCTCCGAATGGTCACTTTGGCATTTAGTGATGTGGCATGACCTAGTGCCGCGTGGAGAGATGACATTCGGTCGTAGGAATTCAGTGGAACGTACGGACGAGTGGAAAATGGACACGCGTCCGCCTAATGGCCTTGTCGTACAGAGGCCGTACAGAAAGTAGATCGGCAGTAGTACTTTCTGGTACTGTAGAGTGTTCTGATTGGTTCGTACGGGCAGTAGATAGGGGTTGTGAGAGAGTACTAGAAAAAACTAGGACTTAGGAAAAATCAGGTAGATAGTCCTCTCTCTCTTTGAGAGTTTTTATGAATTGGCATCTTTGCCACCCTATAACTTATCGCCTGGTTGGGCGTTTTCAAAGATTTCTTTTTCTACTGACTTAGGGGAGTCCAAGTTGCACAAGGGTGCAATAAGATTGTCTACTTCTCTGCTTGTGTAGCAGTGGTTGCCATTGAAAGTGGGTTAGTTAATAACTATCTAGAGGCTTCCTGTATTCTGTAGTCCAATGGAGGACACATAATTGCAGGTTATGCGCCCACCCTTTAGGGTGCCCACCTTCAATAGATCTGGGTTCATCTATTGGGAAGCCATGATGATGGGAGCTTTGTGCGAAAAACGATACTGGGGTATCGTCAGTGGACAAGTGAAACGTCCACCTTCGAGAACTCCACCAAGATTTGGAAGAGTAAGGTTTCCTACAGTAACGGCTGCCTTAGCGGAGGAGGCAGATGATGGGGACAGCAGTGTGTCCGAAAATGGGAAAGGGAAGGAGACACCCCTCACTCCTATTGCCACAGTATCGGGAGCAACGACCTTGTGAAATTCTATGGGCTCCATTGCCACACAAAATTCGCAGGTCTTAAGGAAGCTAATCTAGATAGTGCCAACTCCAAGTTTATATAAACCCAAACGATTGACCCCTTCACAATCACAACCCCATTAGAGCTTCACCCATGTGATGTTAGACTTTCTGTGTGCTCAGTTCCACCACAGAATGCAAAGTTAGAATATGAGATTTGGACACATTCACCCACTTTGACTTTCCCTTAGAAATGCAGCCACCCAGGCAGGAAAAAACTCTAACCGACTACACCCCTGTGTAGTTTGGACTCGCGTGAGTCTGCAGCAAAAAGAATCACTGATATTGGTCAACTGAATTGATTGTTATGGCTGGACAAAGTTTGCCATTTATACAAGGTGCTCTCTGGGAGAGGCAGCTACCTACCAAAAATATTCTAAGTCCTAAAACCCCTCTCTAAGCCCCCTAGTACTAAAGTACGAACCAATGACAAGACTGTAAAGTACATAAAGGTACAGGTGCCGGTGTACCTTTTGTACGGCCATCGTACGACATGGCCAAAAACCAGCATGTGTCTTATCCGGACTCGTTATTTTACTTCCCGGAATTCGTGCTGTCAAATATTATCTCTCCACGTGGCTCCAGGTCATGCCACGTCTGAAAAAACGGTACCGTACAAGAAAGTACAAGTGCCAGAGTACTTTCTGTACGTACAATGTACAAAATCGCCATAGTGCGACATTTGTCACTTCGTGATTTGTTTTCTGCCGTTCCGGAAATTTCGTAAACCCGTATGATGTTGCCACGTGTCATCCGGAGTGGCGGCGTATGCAAACTGCCAAATTGTCCTTTTTGCGATGTCGGCACTAACCAGGGTTGTCCGGTTTACATCGTTATTTAAAACGGACCGTCGAAATAAATGTCTGTACTATTTATTTCGTCCGCTACTAAAAGTACAACTGTTTCTATGCCCCATATACCGTAATCCAGTTAAATGGAAAACCCTACGTGTAACTATATAAATATTTAACAAACCCTATATTGCATAGCACTAGTCCTAGACTAAATGGACAAAGCTAACGTCTGCCGTATGTTTGATGACCACTAGGTACTAGGATCAATTCCTGGGTCTGTTAAATAACATTTTAGTAAACATATCTATTACTACTGTCTCTTTGGAGAGCTTAGGTAGCCATGGCTCTAGCTCCCTCTCCAGCCTTCAGTGACTACAACAAATGTGGGGGCTTGGAGAAGGAGTTTAGAGGCAGACTGCCTCTGCTATTTTTCTATCCTAAAACAAACCTAGAAAATACATAAATATCAACACTCCCTTTATTTTCTAGTCTATTTTCCTTTGAACTCCCACAAACAAATGAACAAACATCCCCTCCCTTTTTTTCTTTTCTTTTTCCCTTTTTTTTTATAAAACATAAGAATATACTCTCGTATTTAACACAGTGCATTAGATGAACTGAAATAATAATTACATCACACATTTTCTTTAACATCCCACTTTTCATAAACCCGAGCAAAGATTTTATCCACTTCATCACTTTTCTATCCACACACAAACCGATTTCCCTCTTGAGATCCAAACAGCCAGCCCCATCTCCAATCCGCAACATACACCCAGATGCTAACCCTTTTACCCGCACACCTTCATAAATGCCATCACTCCCTTTAGTGATGTCAAACCCATTATCCCCAAAAATTGAACTTTCCTCACTCTCTCCCATCAATTTCTTTCCACTATAATTTTCTATTTTTATTCCCAAAAAATATTTCTCCTCCCCTAAACCTTTCATTAAATATTCCTCTTCTCCCTTATCCTTAAAAACCCGTTCTAGTTTCACTTCTCCCTTTTCCCTGGAATCCGTTGAAGTCTCCTTTTCCGACCAGTTTGTTGTTTTCAAAATATCTATTAAATTATCGTCTTTATTTTTGTTTTTCCATTTTTCACTTATGGATCCTAGATCTGACTTTCGCATTTCTAAGTCATCCACTCTACACTCCTTGACATCCTCAAGTGCCTCCCTTCTCTTTACTTCCCTTATACCTCCAAAAGCACACTGTTGCCTTCGTGGAATTTCAGTGTACTTTTCTCTCTTCTCCATTCTACCGATGTGAAGAAGCTCCAAGATTTCTTCATCCTCTTTTTCCTCTTCCCCTTCTTCCTCCACATTCACACTCCAACATCTAAGTTCTTCCAAACGAGGACACTCCTCCATATGGTGACCTAGTTCTCTACAAAAGAAGCAAACCCCCTTTTTCAAAGTTCCCCTTTCTTTTCCTCTCCCTCTCCTTCCACCGAAGTTTCGATAAGGTTTACCTTTGTCTTTCTTCCTTTTATCACGCTTCCGCTCGTCACCGCCGTTCCTCACATCACGCTTCCGCTAGTCACCACCAGCTATAAATGCAGTCCCCCTGTCAATTCCCCTACGAAGCTCCAAAGTGCTTTCCCTCACAAGTATTATCCCCATGGTAATGCTCCAAGTCCATGTGGATCCATCCATTCCCTGCCTACGGTAAATGATGTCTTCGTACTCATATGGGAGTTTAATGATTAGTGTATTAATCTTTCTCTCCTAAAATTCTACATATCCCACACTAGCAAGCTCAACATATAACGCAACAATATCATTGCAAAACTCTATCATGCTACCGCCTTTATAAACATAGGCCTCTATTTCTTGTTTTACTAACTGCTGCCTCTGTATAGTCTCACTCTTAAAAATCTGAATTAGTGTTTCCTAGATTTCCGAAGACTTGATTAGACTTAAAAGAGTGATAGCTATGGACTTAGACACATATCAAAGTATGAGATGTTTTGCTATAGTGATTTTATATTCTCAAATTTTCCTATCATTTTCTTCAGTTTTTCGTTCAGTTATAACCCCCAAAAGTGGAACCGTAGGCGAAAGCCTAGCTCCCCTCACCATAGGTGTCCCTTTATCCTTCTCCCCTATTTCCCTTTCCACAATAATGATTTTCCCTTCACATTCCGCTGCATCTGAACTCCGGTTTGTTTTCTGGGCAGCCCTAGATGATTCTCCATAGTGAGCTCCTCCAAAGCCTGATGGCGGACACCTCACTTGTCCCGAAACGATTCCCTATAAGTGCTTTTCGAAAAGCAATCCCTCCATTGTAAACTCCCTATAAGTGAAGTCTGTTCCATCAAACATAGGCACCCTAGATGGTGGGCCCATAACCTGAAATTCTATGGGATTCATTGCCACACAGAATTTGCAGGTCTTAAGGAAGCTAATCTAGATAGTGCCGACTCCAAGTTTATATAAACCCAAATGATTGACCACTTGACAATCACAACCCCATTACAGCTTCACCCATGTGAAGTTAGACTTACTGTGTGCTCAGTTCCACCACAGAATGCAAAGTTAGAATATGAGATTTGGACACATTCACCCACTTTGACTTTCCCTTAGAAATGCAGCCACCCAGGCAGGAAAAAACTCTGACCGACTATACCCCTGTGTAGTTTGGACTCGCGTGAGTCAGCAGCAAAAAGAATCACTGATATTGGTCAACTGAATTGATTGTTATGGGTGGACAAAGTTTACCATTTATACAAGGTGCTCTCTAGGAGAGGGAGCTACCTACCAGAAAATATTCTAAGTCCTAAAACCCCTCTCTAAGCCCCCTAGTACTAAAGTACGAACCAATGACAAGACTGTAAAGTACATAAAGGTACAGGTGCCGGTGTACCTTTTGTACGGCCATCGTACAACATGGCCAAAAACCAGCACGTGTTTTATCCGGACTCGTTCTTTTAATTCTCGGAATTCTTGCTGTCAAATATTATCTCTCCACGTGGATTCAAGTCATGCCACGTCTGAAAAAATGGTACCGTACAAGAAAGTACAAGTGCCGGAGTACTTTCTGTACGTATTATGTACGAAATCGCCATAGTGTGACATTTGTCACTTCGTGATTTGTTTTCTGCCGTTCCGGAAATTTCGTAAACCCGTATGATTTTGCCATGTGTCATCCGGAGTGGCGGCGTCTGCAAACTGCCAAATTGTCTTTTTTGCGATGTTGGCGCTAACCACGGCCGTCCGATTTACATCGTCATTTAAAACGGACCGTCGAAATAAATGTCTGTACTATTTATTTCGTCCGGTACTAAAAGTACAACTGTTTCTATGCCCCATATACTGTAATCCAGTTAAATGGATAACCCTACGTGTAACTATATAAATATTTATCAAACCCTATATTGCATAGCACTAGTCCTAGACTAAATGGACAAAGCTAACGTCTGCGGTATGTTTGACGACCGGTAGGTACCAGGATCAATTCCAGGGTCCGTTAAATAACATTTTAGTAAACATATCTATTATCTACTACTGTCTCTCTAGAGAGCTTAGGCAGCCATGGCTCAAGCTCCCTCTCCAGCCTTCAGTGACTACAACAAATGTGGGGGCTTGGAGAAGGAGTTTAGAGGTAGACTGCCTCTACTATTTTTCTATCCTAAAACAGACCTAGAAAATACTAAAATATCATTAAATTGAAAACTGTGGAGAATGATACTCAAATGTGGGAGGATGTAAACATGACTTCTAAGAACTTCATTCCGAGGCACCTCACTCAAGCTTTGGCCACCCCTCATCTTCACATTTACAAGGCCGAGGAGTTGTGGGTGAGTTTGGTGGAGATTTAAAGAGCTCGAACTATTCAGGAGCTCGAGTTGGCTGAGCAAAAACTAGTGAGTTACACTTACAAATGAGGAAAGATGTTTGATTATTGTAATGATCTTTCTTGTTTGTATATAGAGATCGAAAGTGCCGAGTGGACTGGCACAATGGAAATGAAAGTTAACACTCTTATTATGAAGTCACCAAATGAGTTTGAGAACATAGTGTACCGAGTACAGAAAATGCCTGATAGTTCAAAGAAATGGAAAATAGTGATTAGGATGATACTTGTGCAGGAAAACACAATGGAGATTAGGAGAGGAGGAAAGAGCATTCAAGCTTTAGCAACAGGAGGGGACCGATGGGGGAAGGACCCGAAGAAACCTTATAGAGGGGAAAGAGATAATTCTGGGGGACTGAGCCCCCCAAAGGGTCTTTGTCATTTTTGCAAAAAGTCAAGACACTTCATCGCAGTTTGAGTCAAGCTGTTGGAGCTGAGGCTCCAAGAGAACCGTGGAGGGGGTTCTTCCGGAGGGAAAAAAAAGGCACTTGGGGTTACTAAAGTCACAAGAGAAATCGAGGATGAGTCCTCTGAGTAGGTTGGGGAGTTCTTCTTGATGAGAACCTGGAGGAGAAAGAGATCCCACGGAGACAGAAGTGTGCTTGGAGCAATTCGAGAAGCTCCATAGGAAGGATGGATTATCGACTCAGGTGCTTCCATGCGTATGTGTCGTGATACAGAACTTTTCACTAAGCTAAGAAAGATCCCTACTTGAGAGATAGAGTATGGGGATGGGAGAGTGGTTACTACAGATCTAGTGGTCTTAGTAGATCTAAAAGTCTTAGTGGAGGGTAAAACTTATATACTTACATTCTCAGATGTACTCTACATTCCTCAGCTGAGTAAAAATCTTGTCTCTACGTCTGTGTAAGATGACAAAGAGTTTGATACCTTCACTAGAAAAGGAGTCTTTATAGCTAGGTATAGGGATGCAGTTTACTTCACGGCAGATAAGGGTAGCCAAAGAATGTTTAGGCTTAACCTGAAAGGTGATGACAATGCTAAAAAGCCATTGACAACCCCCCTCAAGCTAAAAATAGATAGTTTATTTAGATGAATATAGGAGGACTTAGCCGATAAAAGGAAAAGGAAATAAAAAACCAGAAGAGAACCCATGTTGTTCAAAATGGGGTCGACGAAAAGCCATGGTGAGAAATTGGCCACTTGACATGCCCTTAAGAATAATGATATCGCATGTCAATGTGTCTACTCCGTTTGTGGTGAACAGGATTGCGGATCAAGGCGGGTGTGCCTTGCGAGTCGGAGGAAATGGGGGTGGCCACCGAAATAGGGTAGCTAATATTGGTGAGTAGAGCCCGAAGCCAAACAACTTCCTTTGCAGCATGACAGGCAACCATATACCCTGCCTCAATATTAGAATAAGTTGTAGTAGGTTATTTTTTGCGAGACCAAGAAATAAGCCCACTGCCCAAGAAAGAACACGAGTCCGTGGTAGAGCGATGAGAAAGTCGTTTTTGGACCAAATCGGAATCGACAAGGTCGAGAACGTCAGCGGAGCCACAACCAAGAGGTGCAAGTGAGGCAAACAAATTTGGTGCCTTGCAAGTAATAAAAGACACGTTTAGCGACAGGAGATGGGTACAATGCATGTTATTATTGTGGAAGACACCGAAAACAAGGATAGTTGTCACGTCATGGACGTAGAAGAATTGACGGACCCGTGCTCATGAAAAACACATTAATACTGGTAAGCTCCTTAGTGTGGACATGACTAATCACCACAATTATCGTGGCTCAATTAGGTGTGATCTATACTAGTGATGGGGAGGCAGATTGTGTTAGCGCACATCCACTCTATTATACGTGTGCATCTCGCATCCAAATTTTTCACCCTAACTTGTGTCGGGCCTATTTTGTTCTAAAGTCATGAAGGTAAAGTTTCATTGAATTTAAAAGGCCACAAGACATTGTTCGAACCCATTCAAACGTGACCCGATGTTTTTGTGGAATCACACTTGGATTGTGTCTTCCGTAAAAACCGGGGGTCTGAATTTTCAATGATGAAAGCTGATTGAAGAGGTGAAAAAAAAATTGAGTGTAATAATGGTTTACAGTGGAGCCTTCACTTCAAGATCTTGCCTGTTATTAATTTTGCTTTTGGTTTGGAATAAAACTAATGTTCTTGGGTATGCTTTTTTTCGATCATGTTTTTTTGGCCATGTCTAATTTTGATGGTTTGGTGCCAGTCCCTCGCCACCTTTTTTAATGTGGATCACATGAAATTCAAATTTTTTTGTGGCAAATTTTAAGTTTAGAGAGTACTCGCCTTATCAAATGATCATTTTGGGGAGTAATAGTTTTATAAAATGTCAATAAATGACGACCATTTTTCTATGAATCCTTGTGGATTCCTTTATTATAAAACCACCATTAGTCTAAATGTTTTCTCCCTTAATTTAATTTTAAATTAACTCGATTTTGCTCCTTGTCTCATTATTGCAGGCAATCGACTTGTGTTTAGAAGGATGTTTAAAACTTGACGCTCTTGTAAAGAATTGCTTGCGAGAACAAGTGGCGTCGTTTCAAAATAGTGTGGAACAAGAGTCAAGGAAACAACTAGATCAGATGGATGGAAAGTACTTCATTTACCTTTCTATCCGGTTCTTTTTAAGGGTACTCCACCACATTTAGTTTTCCAGTTTTGGCTTTGCCGTCCACTTTTTTTTTGTTCCCCTGTAAATAGATGGTTTATCATCGCGCTTTTTGAATAAAGTCTCGTTTTTAAACTTGCCGACTTGTTTCAATTTGCCATTTTTTCAGGAATGTATTTTTTGCTTGATATCAATAAATTCGCATGAACTAAGATAGAATGGCTTCTTTGTGAATGTTGTTTTGTTTTAGTTTAAAAATATTTTGATTTGGTTGGAGTGGTGAGGTCTATCGGGTACAAGACAAATACCATAAATATCTTGACATGAAATTACTTTGGTTTGTAGTTAATGGCTATTAGCATTAATAACACTAACTTCATCCCAGTCACTTTTGCCCTCTGAACACAAAATGTTGAGTTTGAAAGCTTTAGTCCTCAGTAGATGAGGCTGTGAGGGGAGTTTTTAGAACTTATAATATTTTTGGTATAAGTCTTTGTAATACTTACCTTTAATAGTGTGACAGTTACTCAGGTACAAAAGAGTGTAATGAACTTCCTTGGGACACGCGGCGCGGATCGAATGTATCCGTACGAGATTGAACAAGTACGGAATCCGAAACAATGACACACGACAAATTGTACGATACAAGAATGAACGACGGATACGAATCGAGTCGACGGACGCGATTCGAAGTGGGTCCACATTGGGACAATGTTGCTGGACGCGTGTCGTCCATCGCGAAGATATATATAACATCTTACGGCGATCCGTATATTTCGGAAGACTCCTGCATGGACGCTAATACAATCGTTCGATCCCGCGTACATCGACGGCGGAGAAAATCTGACGGGACCACAGTTGACTAAGCAAGTCGCGTCGCTTTGCGCGACCGACTTGCTACCAGGAGATTTCAGTTTTGCAGGTACAGTCATTTGGACGGATTCGCCAATTGCTGACTAAGCAAGTGGCACAGCGTATGTACGGTACCTTTTTGTAAATATCTGAAGCAACGTAAACTTGTACGTAGTGAATTAGTTTTTAGTGTTACCATATTGAAATAGGATAGAAGTTATAATTAGGGTTTGGACGTACTTCCGCTACAGTAAACGTACCGTTGACGTACACTGTCGTTATTCGAGTACAGTGCTTAAATAACGTGTAGTTAGTTGATTGGTGTAGATTACTATGAGAGTATAAACCATAGGACTTAGTTTTATTTTGGTTATCAGCTGAGTTTATCAAAGTAATGGCAGATTGTTTTTCTGCATCTTTGACCTGTCAGTGTGATCACTCTGAATGATATCTTGATATGAAACTTTGTGTGTATGTTCTATGATATAGAAACTATATGGTTGTGTAGTTTCATTCTGTTCTGCTGTTTCTGTAGAATTGTGTGAGAGATTTAATTGGTTAGTTTGATAAGCTGTCAGCTGGTTTTGGGAAACTCTAGAGCTCATATCTTTTGGATTCATTTGTGGATCAGGATGTAACTTTGGGATGTTATATTGTCAATTACATACTGCATACTGGTGCAGTTTGAGGTGCTTTTGTATATTGTGGAGAAATCTGTGTTGTCTGAAACATAGCTTTTAGGGGTTGTCTGTGGGTGTTTTCCGTGAGTAATCCATGGCTGAAATAGGCCAAGGACAACACAAAATAGTGTTAATGAGTACTTTTTCTTTTCCTTGCGTCAATCCTTTTCGAGGTTTATCAAACGTGTGTTTTGCACAGTCGTTTCTTGCGTAATACGCGAATTGAACAACTATGCTAAAAAACCTCATGCGATGAAATCTTTTAGAATCGTCCATTATGTCGGGTCACTAAAAAGCCTACCTGCGTTGGCTCATTTGGGTTGGTACCACGTAGGTCAGATTTTAAAAATTTAAAAATATTATTCAAACGTAAAATCTGAACTGAATATTTATTACAGCGGAGGTAATCGATGAGGGTGAAGTTCAATTAGACGAAAAGTGAGGTTGTTTAAAGAATTCGGACCTCTCCCTACTACGCCGTACCTCTTATTTTTTTTTATCGGGAAAACAACATTACAAAGAATCTTGCCAACATTCTCCAAAAGTCTAGGAGTTAACAATGACCCTTGGATATTTTTTCGCGAAGCATTGGCTTCGAAAGTTTTTGTAACTGGTGATGTACCTCGCGAGGTAGATCACCAATTAGAGAATTTTTTTAGCCGCGACACGTTGGATAATGAGCAAACGTGTCAAGATAGCAACCAACGCAAATCAAAAAAATTTGCACACGATGTACGCATTCATAAACCCAACAAAAAATACAAACGAAATGTCGTAACGCACTTTCGTCATGCTATTTCTGTTATCGCCCATTCGTCACGCTATTTCTGTTACCGCCCATTCGTCACACTATTTTCTGGCAACGCTTATTCGTCACGCGAAAAAACAGGAACCCTAAAAAAATGAGGTGGTATCTGACAAGGCGTCTACAAAGAGTACAGAAGTGTTGAACGATGACCTGGTACGCACGTACATGGTACGCAAATGAAGTTTTTTGGTCGGTGTAAAAATCATTGGCGATTTTCAATATCAAATCTATAGTTACGTGGCATCACTATTTTGCTAACACGTGGATTACAAACTCTGCGCAATGGAACTTCGTTCAAATTGTATCATTCTGTAATGTTGGCCGTACAATTACCGAATGTCCTAATGGAACTTCACCCTGATTTGTAAGAAAAGTTTGGGACCAAATGGAAATTAAATTTTCAAAACCGGTATGACAGAAAGGCGCGGGTGAAGGTTAGTGGATGTGAGAAGGAGCGTGCGAGGACATTTTAGGTGAACCTGCATCCACCGTGCGTACGGCTCCTGGCTTGTACGGCACATGGCTTGTACGACTTGTAGGCCTGTAACCGCGTGTTATGCCTTTTGTTGGGCCTAGTGTTATGCCTATTGTTGGGTCTATTCTCCATGAGGCGCCGAGAGTAAGGGTGTGTCCCCATGTGCATAAGTAAGGGTTTTTTTCTGTTGTTTTCCTGTAAAGCTTAGCATCGTACTGCCTAAGTTCCAACCGTACGAAGGAATCGCAAATTTGTAGAGTACAATTTGTGTCACCCTCGAACTTAGGATGTACGAAAAATTGTCGTCTTGTGTTTTTCGACCCACTTCAACGACAAAAAACGTCATCTTCAACCTTATCTTTAAAACACATGCGCGATGTGTTTTAAAACTAGGGATTTTATGTAAACAAATAGGAACACATATTCGCACGTGCCGTAATTTTCGAAGTATTTCACACGATTTTCAAAGACAAAGGAAAGTACGGAAGTCGCTATGTTTTGTCCGTTTGCATTTAATACGACAAAGAAAATTACACAATTTGTTTAGTTTTGTCCGTTTTCGTCCCGTACGGATTTCTTTTTTGCACGGGTCTCGAAATTCCGATGCCATTTCACGTCGACCGCACAGGAGACGTAAAGGCAAAGCGCAACTTCTTCAATCGTGAAACGGTACAGGGTGGAAGGCGGTACGTCTACAATGTCACGGTAAGACATGCGACGTCACACAAGCAGTTCCAAAAAATAACGTCCGACAACACAGATTGTAGACGTTGACAACCGTCACAGGTATTGTCGACGTATAAATCGTCACAAACGTAACTTACGATACGTTCTTACACATAGGGACACTTGAAAAGCGGGTCCGCCGGATCCGCGCTAAAATACAAAGTAAGTTCGCTAAGTTACAAGTACATGGGGACATACCCTAATTGTACAAAGACGTTTAATGGCAGTGATATTATTTTGATTCTGTCAGCAGGGTATCTACATGTCTAGATTAAAACAAAATCTGAAACTCGTATCTGTAAACCCCAGCCGCAAATTAAAATTACGTGAATGTACACTTTGTACGTTCTTGTTTTGTCGTTTTTGTGGTTTTTCTGTCGTTTTATTTCATCGTTGACAATTTGAAAAAAGCAGGCTCGACAAACTTGGGATGTCAATGGATGGTGAAGGAAGCGTCACTTAAAATTACGTGAATGTACACTTTGTACGTTCATGTTTTGTCGTTTTGGTGGCTGTTTTGTCGTTCGTATTTCGTCGTTGACAATTTTAAAAAAGCAGGCGCGGCAAATTTGGGATGTCAATGGAAAAGAGACAATTGCGCGGCAATTTTGGATGGTGAAGGAGGCGTCACGGGAGATTCTTCAACAATGATTTTTTGGTGGTTTTTGGTGGATTTGATTCCAGCCTGTCGGAAAGCGCGTGGCCTATGCCACATGTAAGGTTGGTAACATCCATCATGGATCGTATGTGACTACTCCACGTGTACAAATTCTACACGTCCTGTGTTTAGCTACTGTAGTCTCCTCCCTTTGAAAACATAGGAAAACAAACAGCGAGAAGAATATCCACCGGATGATTTGCGCGATTGCTCCGTTGATTTGAAAAGGCAAAACATCGACGGTTGTGCTTTACGCCCATACGCTTGGAGTATCGTGACAGGTGAAAAAGAATGAAACAACAATGTACGAAAACGTACAGCATCTACTGTAGTAAACAACCTCGCTTCAATTGTCGGTGGCAAATTCCACCAATTGTACCAATCTGCCGTACGTGACGTAACTCAACGTGACCACAACCGTACAGTAACTGTTGCATCTGGACGGTTGTCGCATAACCCAAGCGCGTTGACTTTGCGTCTTCCTTTTCATAATTTTTTTATACGATTTGGCCCCAACGTTCCCCTTTTTTTTCAAATTTGTCATTCTTTTTTGTCATGGCGTCCTTTGCACTTGCCGCTATCCTCTGCTCTTTTCTTTTGACCGTAGGATCGGTGCCGGGCAGCTCAGGGAAGTACTCACATCGTCAAATCGGCAAACCCACCGACCCTATAGTTTACACCGATGAGAAAATCGGATATCGGGAGGACAATACGAAGGGATTGGGAATTGGGTGGTTGGGGAGAAAGAGCGAGGGGAGAGAGGGGGGAGAGGGAAGCGGTGGAATAGGAGATCGGGAAGCGAGAGGGGAAGGGAAAGAGAGGGTGGAGAGGAAGGATGTGGAGGAAGAGGAAGTGGGGAGTGAAGGGAAAGGGGAGGAGTTGGAGGCGATCGACAGAGAGGGAGGAATGGGAGAGAAGAAGGAGATACATCTAAAGGAGAGAGGGAGTGGAGCGAGAGAAGGCGGAGGAAGTGAGAGAGAGAAGGAGTGGGAAAAAAAGGACAAAGAGAGAGGGGAAAGTGTGATTAAACGAAGAAGGGAAGGGTGGGAAATTGGAAAGATTGAGGAGAAGGAGAGGAAGGATGGAAAGAGAAGAGGTGAGAATGGGGAGGCAGGAGAGGAGAGAGAGGAGGGAGACGGGGGAGTGGAGGGAGAGGGCGAAAAAGAAAAAGAAAGAAAAGAGGTAGAGAAGGGGATAACATACGGAGAAGAAATGGTTGAGGAGAGAGGAGGTGAAAATAAGTCGATACATAGAAAAGAAGGAGAAGGAGAGGAGAAGGGGAGAAGAGAAGGAGACGAGACGAAGAGGAGAGGAAAAGGAAAAGAAGGAGAGGGAAGTTACATGGAGAAAAAAAACAAGAAAAAGGAGAGACAGGAGGGAGGGGAAGAGAGTAAATTAGTGACTAGAGTGAATACAGCGAAGGAAATGAGGGAGAGAAGGGAGAGAAGCGAGAGATCGGGTGCTATAAAGATTGAAAAATTGGGATTTACCTTAAAAAGAGTGGATCTTATGTCCTTTTCTCTCAATAAAAGAAGTAGAAATCGTACGGATTTTGTTACTTCAAGTTGCAATGGGGGTATATGTCCGGAATTTCGATCTTGTTTGGGACGTTTTCTGGAAAAAATCAAAGCTTGTTGGAGTACCAATATGTTGGGGGAAAAGGAAAAATGGAAAAATGAATCGGACGAACGAGTGGCTATGGGAGGACAAGTTTATGTTTTACATTCAGTTTATGTCAATAATTTTGGGTACCCCATGAATACAAAATTTCATTTTGATCGAGGAGGGTGCGCTTGGGACGCACGTTCTCCGGCCGAGGTGACCTTTTTTTTTCTTTTCTGTTTTTTTTTTTTTTTTTGTATGTGGGTTTTATTTTTTTAAGGTTAAGAATGTTTCGAGATTTTTTACCTTTTTTACCCTCCTTTTCGCCCTTGAAAAGAAAATAAAAAAAGCTATACATCGAAAACAAGAAAAAGAAATGAGGATTCCTACACGTAAAAACAATGTTGACGAATTGTTGTACTCATTTTCAAACATGGTACCAAATGTCCATATTTATTACGGTAAATGGTCTATGTAACATTTGATTGGATGCTAAATGTTAAACAAGTCAAGAAAAGTGCGGGGAAATAATCCTTTCTGACAAATGTCTCCCTCTTCCAAACATAAGAAAGGATCTTGTTTATGTATTTACTTTCGTCGTTTTCTTTTGGAGGGGACCTTTACCTTTTCCATTTTTTTTTTTTTTACCAGTTGTACAACTTTCAACCGGATACCAAAGTTACCGTCTTCAAAGAATTTGTCAATTTTGCCCATTATTATGGTAAAAGTTTTTACCATTTTTTTGTGGAACTGGTTCCGGCGCTCGTGGAATTCATGGACATTTTACGACAAAATCCCAACATTCTCGTCGTGTACACACAAAATCAGGTGAATTAACTCACCACTATTAGTGTGGACTTACCAAATTATCGCCGGGGTGCGGTCTCCGTCGGGGTGTGTAATTGTTGAACATCTGCACCATAATTAGTGTGGATTCGATCGATCGACACCATAACTACACCACCGATCATTATTAGCATAACTGAATCATTAGTGTAAACATTTTATTGGAATTAACGACAGTAAATTATCGTTCTCCACGCTAATCATTGTGGGCCAGAAAACTAAGTAATGTTACTAAGCCAATTTTATGGTTTTTGGGTAAAAAACACACACACTGGAAATAGAGTGATCAACTCTAAGAGCGATAGGCAGTGTTGTGATTTGGTGAACATTGCACATAATTAGTGTGGATTTCTTCAATCGGCCCAGTCCACTGAGATTAATCTGGGCCTTTTCAATTGATACCAGGCAACATGATTAGTAAGGATGTCTTTTTTTTGTTTTGTTTTTTTTTTTTTAAATCTACATATTTTGTCTGTTACCTTTCGCTATTTGTCACATTGAGTAATGGTCTTGTGATTAGCTTAATTTGTTGGATACACCAAAATTAGTGTGGATTTGATAAATCAATTCCTTAGTATTTTGTCTCCTTCGGAAATCTGTTCCAAAACATTTTTATACAAACACCCCGATTAGTGTAGCTTTATTGGACAGTTTGTGACACAAGTATATTTTTTTATCCTCCACCATCTTTATTAAAGACTCGCTTTGTCCTATTTTCTTGAACAAAGAAGAGGAGGGAGAGAGAAGGGAGAGAGAAGGGGCATAAATTTGGAAAAAATAAAAAAGCGCAAGGGGCATGCATGTTTGTTAGCATTGAGATGATCAATAAAGGATTTTTATCAAGAAATTTATTTATATCATAATAATTCTCAATAGTTTTGATACTCTAGGTCTAACAACAACGGGAAAATAAACCTCTTTTTTTGTATTATACTTTCGTGCTTTTGTACTTTTTTGTTTCACATATATATATATTTTGTCTTTTTAATCAGTGTATGTCTTTGTTTTTGGGTGGACCTTTTGTAGCATTATACCATGAGAATTTTGGGATCTTTTGTATTTGGAGATCAAATACATCGATTGAAATTTTACGAAATCCAACCATTGGAGCTTTTTTACGGGAAAAAAATGTATCAGGTAAGCTTGAACTTTTGTCTTTGGTTCTAATTGTGCATCATTTTTCAACCCTAAAATGGATTTTTTCTCTATTCTTTTTGTTCCTCTCTGCTGGCTTCCTTTTAAATGGCGTGGCTTGAAGCACATCTCCGCCACTAAATTAACCGTGTTAGCAAAAAACGTCAATAAATGGGTTAAATGGTCTTACTTCCAATGTGAGCAAATTATGTTGTCAGTTTGGTCTATTGGAGGAGTGTTTGAAGCCATGATGAAAAACACACACAAGAACTTGATGCTTCTCAATGCATTTGATAATTGAAAATGTGAACAAGAAACACTCCTAATAAGTAGGAGTAGTAGGAGAAGGAGGAGGAGGAGGAGGCGGAGGAGGAGGAGGAGGAGGAATAGGAGTTTGGATACTCTTCTAATTGTGAAGAGTTCCTTTAGAGACACTAAATCATGTTGTTGACTATGGCTAGATGGCGAACCACAAAAGTACAGGAGACTGAATTGACGTGACTAATCTATACTGTACAAGGGGACAAAATTGATACTATACAAGTGGCGCACTAAAATGAAGGAATATGAACAAAGACATTTAAGATGTTAGTTGACTAAGGGTGTGTGCCCATGTAACCGAAACTTTGGAATGTTCCTTTGGATTTTTGCGCAGATTTTAGGGTGTACTTTTCAAAGTGTTCCTATGTCAATCATTACTTGCGCCTTCATTGCTTCAAATATGTGACAGTTGTAGACGTCTACAAAATGTGCGAAAGTCTACAAAACGAAATGTAGACGACTACGAAACTTCCTAAATTAGTGGCGTCTACAAAAACGGCGACGGTTGTAGACGTCGAGGTTTTTGTGACATTGTAGATGTTTAGGGTTTTGTGACATAGCGAAGTCATGCTACCTTGTGACGTCATTAGTACGTAAAAGTTCCGCCATGGCTTCCCGATTTCTCTTTCTTATCTTTTATCATTCGATATGCCATCAAACTAAGACCACAAATATTCAAAAAAAAGAAAAAAAAAGATATTTCATTTGATACTATTATTGTTGCATTTCATTTAGACAAGAGAGAAACAAGAGCAGTCGAGTGAGAAAGAGCGGGAGAGACAAGGACAACGTAAACTTTTGCAAAGGACTTATGAATGAAAGTGGAGGTCGGAGACCTCGACGATTTTTTTTCCGTACATGCTTGTCATTTTCGTACGTACATGCGCGTGACGAGCAAAGAAAAAAATAGCGTGTACTCTCCCTCGTTCAAAACTTTTCGAAGACGTTTCACGCGTGCAATGTCGTTTTGCTACTTGCCAAAAGGGTATTATTTTAATTAAAATCAGGTCGTGATTTGATTATAGTACAAGTGTGAGGATGAGCTTGTAACTCTGAGACCTCCATAGGTTCTCACAGTAGGCAACTCACACTAAGCCTCTAGGATATCCCTGACCCTTTTTTGTTTTAGCAAGTATAACTCCTGACAGACAAAAACGCTGACCACCTTCACCCCTGTGAAAAGAAGACTCCCATGTGTGTATAGCAAAAAAAATCTCTGAATTTGCTCCCCTGAATTTGCTCCCCTGAGCAGTAAGTTATGGAGGGTCAAAGTGGGTCAAAGTTGACCTTTTGTACAGAAGCTCCCCGAGAGAGTGGGTCCAATCTATCAATTTTTTCTAAGTCCTATCTCTCTCTAAAACTCTATCTACTAAAGTACGACACCAATCATAATACTATATCGTACATAAAGGTACAGGTGCAGGTGTACTTTTTGTACGGTCATTGTACGACCTGGCCAACAAGTCGACCGATGTCTTTTTTGGATTCGTTCCTGTAATCCCCGGAGATGTCGTATTCCAATATGGTTGCGCCACGTGTCAATCGATGTGATGTTGACCGCAAACCGCCGAAAATCTATTCCGCGATCTCGGCATGCTTCGTGGCCGTCAGATTAAACCGGATTTAAATCTTAGCCGTCATAAATACTTGTGAGATATTTGTTTCGCCTTTGAAACAAAGTGCGCGGTATCCGTTTTGGATGTTCCATACGCCGTACAACACAAACTGTTATATGTCCAAATATCCCGTAAAATAAAATATCCTACGTGTAAGTATTTATCTAATTATCAAACCTTATATCGTATAACCTTGATCTAGAACTAATTGGCTAAGGCTACCAGCTACCGGCGGTCTTAACGGACGGCAGGTACCAGGTTCAAATTCACGGTCTGTAAAATACTGTTTTTGTAAATCTACCAATCTAATGTCTGTCCCCGTCTGGATAGCATAGGCGGCCATGGCTCTATCTCCCTCTACAACTTTCAGTGACTGCGACAAGTGTGGGAGCTAGAGAGAGGAGTTAGAGGCAGACTGCCTCTGCTTCTTTTCTGCATTTTACAAAACCTAGAAAATACTAAAATAGCCTTTAATTTCTACAGAGCTGGCGTGACGTGGAATGGATCGCGATGATAATAACACCAAATTGATGTACCTTCCAAGTTTCAAGATGAAGCAAAATGTACTTTGGTTTTTGCCCATTTTTCGTACGGCGTAAGATTTTATCGTTGCAAGTCCCATTTATTGTGAAAACGACGGAAAAAAACCCTTACTATAAACCATGGGCACACACCCTAAGTACTGGAAGTTGACGTGCATTAACGACAAAATGGAAGAAAATGAGAGGCGTAGAATTTGATAAGATAGAAGCACGTCACAAAAATTTGAAAAAACAACAAATAGGTGGCGACAATGCTAGATGGCCATTGACAACCCACCTCAAGCTAAAACTAGATAGTAGATTTAAATGAACATAGGAGGACTTAGTCGATTAAAGAAGAAGGAAATAAAAAACCAGAACAAAACCCATGTTGTTCAAAATGAGGTCGAGGAAGAGCCATGGTGAGAAATTGGCCACTTGACATGCTCTTAGGAATAATGATATCGCATGTCGATGTGTCCACTCCTTTTGTGGTGAACAGGATTGCGAATCAATGCGGGTGTACCTTACGAGTCAGAGTAAATAGGGGTGGCGGCCAAAAGAAGGTAGTTAATATTGGTAAAGTAGAGCCCGAAGCCAAACAACTTTCTTGCAGCATTACAGGCAACCATATACCCTGCCTCTATATTAGAACAAGTAGTAGGAAGTTATTTTTTACGAGACCAAGAAATAAGCCCACTGCCCAAGAAAGAACACGAGTCCGTGGTAGAGCGATGAGAAAGTCGTTTTTGGACCAAATCGGAATCGACAAGGTCGAGAACGTCAGCGGAGCCACAAGAGGTGCAAGTGAGGCAAACAAATTTGGTGCCTTGCAAGTATAAAAGACACGTTTAGCGACAGGAGATGGGCACAAGGAAAGGATCTTTACAATAATAAACTTAGTGCAAATGCCAACGGAAGCATAAATGACAAAACACACACAAGAGAAATATAACCCCAAGAAAGTCAATATATTCCAAAGGGAAACTTTTCTTACATAATTTCCTCACACCCTCAAAACGCACTTATTTCTAACTCCTCTTAATCATATAAAAGATAATCTTTACTAACCTCCTCTAACTCCTCAAGAAACACCACAAAGCTATCAAACTCCGTTAACTCCTTGAACTCCTTTATAATCTACAAGGAGGATCAACTCTCGCCAAATTGATAAAAACCTCTCTCTCACTACGCCTCAATATACTCCTTCAAACGTCACGTAACAATACCATGGTACACGATTAGAAACGCGTAAGAGTCAACGTGGTGAAAACATCCGACCGACAACTGCGAACCGACTTGAACTACACGGTACGACTAGACAAGTCAACCACGAACCGACTTGAACCACACGGTACAACTAGAACTTACGTGAACCAAAACAACCAAACATTTTCCACGTCACTTCAATAGTACGACTAGAACTCGCGTGAAACGAAATGAACAAACAATTTCTACGTCACTTCGAATATCCAGCGACGAAACTACTTCGTCGCTAACTTCTACGTCACTTCAAATATCTAGCGACGAGACTACTTCGTCGCTGGTCGTCGCTACTTTAGCTACGAGAATGTCTCGTCGCTAAATGAGTTCTCAATACTAAATCTAACACACAATGCATGGAATTAGTGTGGAAGACACAGAAAACAAGGATAGTTGTCACGTCATGGACATAGAAGAATTGACGGACCCGTGCTTATGAAAAACACACTAATACTGGTTAGTTCTATAGTGTGGACATGACTAATCACCACAATTAACGTGGCTCAATTAGGTGTGATCTATACTAGTGATAGGGAGGCAGATTGTGTTAGCGCACATCCACTCTATTATACGTGTGCATCTCGCATCCAAATTTTTTCACCCTAACTTGTGTCGGGCCTAATTTGTTCTAAAGTCGTGAAGGTAAAGTTTCATTGAAATTAAATGGCCACAAGACATTGTTTGAACCCATTCAAACGTGACCCGATGTTTTTGTGGAATCTCACTTTGATTGTGTCTTCCGTAAAAACCAGGGGTTTGAATTTTCAATGATGAAAGCTGATTGAAGAGGTGAAAAAAAAAATGAGTGTAATAATGGTTTACAATGGAGCCTTCGCTTTGGTATCTTGCCTGTTATTAATTTTGCTTTTGGTTTGGAATAATGTTCTGGATTATGCTTTTTTTGGATCATGTTTTTTTGGCCATGTCTAATTTTGATGGTTTGGTGCCAGTCCCTCGCCACCTTTTTTAATGTGGAGCACATGAAATTCAAATTATTTTGTGGCAAATTTTAAGTTTAGAGAGTACTCGCCTTATCAAATGATCATTTTGGGGAGTAATAGTTTTATAAAATGTCATTAAATGACGACCTTTTTTCTATGAATCCTTGTGGATTCCTTTAGTATAAAACCATCATTAGTCTAAATATTTTCTCCCTTTTAGCTAAGGAGCCTTTTTACATAACAAGTGTGAATTAGCGTGGTCAACATGTTTCGTAATGGAGACCATAACAACAACTTAAAAGTTTACATAAGTGAGATAATTAACTCAAAAGTACTTGAGTTGTGCATTTCTTGTGCAGCCTTACTTTGCCCCATGTCGTCAACCAAATCCTGTCCAATGGCGGTTTTTGAGAAACAATTTCTTTTTGCCACAAGATGGTTTTCCTATTTTTAAATCGGATTGGACTTTCCGTAAACCGACGAATGTTGTGAGAGACCACGAATTTAGCGTTTCAAGTGACTGGGTGGCGATTCTCGGGAAACGTTACGGGACGAGGGAACTGCTCCAATCGGACGAGGTCGAAAAAGCAATGGTTGAACTCTTTGGTCAAGAGAGAGTGAAGACTTTTGACGGCAATATATCAGTTTCCGAAGGTGAATCCTTCTGTGCATTTCTATGTGTTTTTTTTAATTATAAATTGTGTTTTTCGGTTCAGATGATTGTAACGTTTTGACTTATTAGCACGCTTTTGTGACATCATGTGTACCATACGATCGGAATTACTCAAGTGTGACTAATTGTACAAATTTATGCATTTTTTTATGAGTAGTCCGTACAAAAACTACCGACTGAAAAATGTATGTAATCAGTAAGATTGCTCCAAGTGGGGAAGTAATTCCGATAGTATAATCTCGTTATAGACTGTCTTTTGCATCATTAGGGTTTTTTTTGGTTTTGTGCATTTCTCTCAAGTGTTTGGACAATCTCTTTTTTGTCTTTGTGCAATAGCACAACATGGAAAGGTATTTGTTTTTAGGTCCTGATTGGCTGAATTTGGAATAATTTGTCTTTTATAGTGTTTGTATTTGCTTTAATTGAATTTTGAGCTGAGTTCTAATATAAGGTTTGAGTTTAAGCCGAGTTAAGACGTGCTAGTGGAAGTTCATGTGTTGTATAATTTGAAATGTTACAAAAAAATGAGGCCACAATTAAAAGATTAAACGCTAAATTATATGCACAATTAAATCTGCTGTGTTAATTTTACAAGCGGTTGTAAAACTCAACTTAATTTAAAAAAAATTGTGGGGCGTCATATTATGGCTGACGTGAGCGTTGTTGTTTGACTCAAAGACTTTCACAACTGATGCCTATGGTTATTAGTGTTAATAACACTAATTAGGTCATTTGCCTAAAAGTATAAAATAATGTTAACAACACTATTTAAGGGGTTTGACTAAGTACGCCACGTCTCCTAATACCAAATAAGATTGTATATTCTAATTTCGGGTTAACAGTAATAAGTCCTTAACGCTAATAAGTCAACGCTAACAAGTCCATAACGTTAATAACGGGCAGTTGTACAGGTTGTAAAACATGCGTTGCGTGAGTCATGCTGACGTCATACCTAGCGTAAGTTTACAGCGAGATGAGAATCTGACGGCCAGAAACAAATAAACACTATTCTTTGACCTAAAACCTGGTCGGAGAGCCGACTCCTAAATCGTACAGGTTACAGTACGGAACAGTATGGGATGTTGTGTTGCATGTGTCATACTATCCAATGTTGAACTTTTAATAACACCTTGTTTTGTCCGTTTGTGTCTTTCCAGCTAAGAAACTCTTCAATCGCGCGCTCATTTTTGTGTCGCCTCACGGGGGTCTAATGTCGAATATGTTATTTATGCCCAAACACGGGCTTATCTTGGAATTTCGACCCTTGAAATATAGAACCGATTGTTTCGCACAATTGGCGCAAGTTTGTGGCCACTATTTCTATTTTTTGTGGGGAGAAGGAGAGAAACGCAGCCCTCTTAGTGTGGACATGGACTTTGTTTTGGACGAATTGAACGCATTAGTCGAGACTGCTAAAACCATTCATCCTCATTTGTTCGACGAGATTAAATTATTAAACTAAAATGTTAAGAATCTATTCGAGTTTTCGAATTAGAAAAGGTTTGGGTTTTCTATTCAAGAAAGTATTAGGAGTTTTTAATTAGAAAATTGTTCGTGTTTTCAAATTAAAAAAGCTTTCGAGTTTTAATTCAGAAAAGTTCTCGAGCTTTCGATTAACAAAATCTTCCAAGTCTTCGATTTTTTTTTTTTTCAAAGATTTGACTTGGGAAGGATTTTCGAGTGTTCGAATTAGAAATGTTGTCAAGTCATTACGTTCAAAATAATTTCAGTTTACAAAAGCTTCCGATTTATTATTTTAAAAAGGTGTTTGAGATTTGATTTAGAATTTTTTCAAATCATTTTTTCTTCAAGTTTCTAATTCTGAAAAGCTTTTGAGTCTCAATGTATAAAATTTAAGAGTTTTAAACTAGAAAGCAAAATAAGTTTTCGGAAAATCATGAAGTACATTGATAGTAATTTCCAATTCTTTTGTTTTTTTGAAAGCCAAGAAAATAATTCCCTATGACTTTATTATTTAACCTCTCTCTCTCCCGTTATTTTTAGTGACTCTTTTGAAAATTATTATCAGCAAAAAAATAAGTTAGCGGCCACAAAAAGACAAAGAAGGCAAAGGAACAGGAAAAGACAAAATAGATAAAAAAACAAAAAAACAAAAAAGAAAACAGGAAGGACAGGAGAGGTTGTCATGAACTTTAGTTCAATATTGTTGAATGAATCAAAAGATAGTGAGATGTTTGAGTTTTACTCTGAAACTCAAACGTGGTAGTCGCATTATACAAAAGTGGAGGTAAGCCTAATGTAGGTACATCTAGAAGTGGAGGTAGAACTAATTTAGTTACATTTAGAAGTGGTAAAAGATTCGCTAGTAAGAATGTTTTCAGGAGTTAGTGGGAATCTTTCTACGCCAAAGCAATATATACAAAGAGAGGTACTAGAAGTACAGGAACACACATTAAAGTAATTTACTTAAGACTTAGTGTTCTAGGACTTAACTACTAAGCAAAGAAATCTAATTAAACTTAGTGTTTCGATAGTAGAGTGGAATGTCGAATTCCAATACCCCCACTCAATTGAAGCCCAGATTTAGCCACGAAGTCCAAAAGAGAAAATATGTTTGTTGAACGATGGGCGAGGAAGAGGTTTGGCAAGTTGATCGGCAGTACAGCAATGGGAGAACAGACTGTTCCATCTACAATTTTTTGAAGTGATATTTGATATCGATATATTTCGTATGAGTGTGGTGAATGGAATTTTTCATGGGGGCAAAAGCTCCTTGAGAATCGCAAAAGATCAGAGTGGGCATAGTTCGATGGAGGGAGAGGTATGTGAGAAGGCAACGAAGCCAAATGGCGGTTTTACTTGCAAAGGTTCCAGCCATGTATTCAGCTTCGGTAGAAGAGGAAGCAACGGTTGGTTGCTTCCGAGAAGACCATGAAACAAAACCACCACCAAGGTAGACACAAACCTTGGAAATAGGTCGTCGTTCATCCGTTTCATTTCCCCAATCCGCATCACAAAATCTAACGAGAGAAGAATCAGGAAGAGAAGAAAAGGAGAGGAGGAAGAGGATGGAGAAAAGGAAGGAGGGAGA
Source organism: Zygnema cylindricum (assembly GCA_037447655.1). Taxonomy (NCBI): domain Eukaryota; kingdom Viridiplantae; phylum Streptophyta; class Zygnematophyceae; order Zygnematales; family Zygnemataceae; genus Zygnema; species Zygnema cylindricum. The sequence continues at coordinate 230,136 of JBBHKE010001039.1, forward strand.
GAAAAGATGAGGCGAAGATGTTTGGTACCTTCGAGATATCTATGGACACGTTTGGCTCCATTGAGATGAGTGGGAGACGCACAATGAGAGAATTGAGATAAGATGCACACAGCAATGCAAATTTCCGAACGCGGAGTTAGTGAATTATTAACGTTAACACTTCTACCGGAATTAACTACAATAAATTACATTTTGCAACGTGGCTCATTATGGACCATTCACCTAAACGTTGATATTAACACCACCAAATAATTTTGGGTAAAAAACACACACGAATTAAAGTGATTCACTCTAATAATAGCAACGAGTAGTGAAGTTTTCGCGCTCTTGAATTAACTAGATTTTGTTCCTTCTTTCATTATTGCAAGCAATGGACTTGTGTTTGCAGGAATGTCTAAAAGTTGACGCTCTTGTGATGGCTTGCTTGTGAGAACAAGTGGCGTCGTCTCAAAATAGTGTGGAGCAAGTGTAAAGAAACAACTAGGTCAAATGGATGAAAGGTACTTTATTTACATTTTTATCCGGTTCTTTTTAAGGGTGCTCCACATTTTAGTTTTTCAGTTTTGGCTTTGCCGTCCACTTCTTTTTTTTGTTCCCATGTACTCAGATGCTTTACCATCGCGCTTTCTTAAAAAAGTCTCGTTTTTTTTTCTTAAGGCTACTTTCTTGCTGATAGCCAATATGGAGATTTCCAAAAAGAATTATAGTGTTACATTTAACGCTTTTCTAAGGGAAAATTTTGCCGACTTATTTCAATTTGCCATTTTTTCAGTAATGTATTTTTTGCTTGATATCAATAAATTCGTATGGATGAAGATAAAGTGGTTTCTTTGTGAATGTCGTCTTTTTTTAGATTTACAATATATTGGGTACAAGACAATTACCATACATATCTTGACATGAACTTAACAATGGTTTGTAGTTGCATTTAGAATCACTATTAATGTTTATAACACTAACTTCATCCCAGCCGCTTTTGCCCTCTGAACACGAAATAGTGCTATTAGTGTTACTTGTTCATTTTTTTTACGTCAATTCTTTTTGAGGTTTATAATCAACCACGTCATTTGCATCGGAATTGGATATATTAACAAAAAAACTGTCCTCTAATGACATAATCTTTACATTTCACATGCAATTGTTGTGTTAGACTGTATTGCTTAAGTGCGAGTTTCACTCACACATCTTCTTTGTCCTGACAAGAGGGATTAGAAACGAGGGAAGAGAGAGAAGAGGGATTAGAAACGAGAAGGGATTCGAAACGAGGGAAGAGAGATAAGAGGGATTAGAAACGAAAAAATGCATGTCCAAAACTAATTACAAGGCGACACATGTCAACAAATTCACAAATGTAGGTGGGATCGAACATGGTTCAAGACAAATATTGTTGGCAATGTTTCCTAGTTCACACGATATGCAAGAAAATTGACAAAAATGCAATGACGCAATTGTTGAAAAAATGCATTGGATACCTCAATTACCTACAAATGTTGATCTGGTGTCCCTATAACTTTGTTCCCTCTGTTAAGAAAACTGTCTCAACTTCTAGTAATATTCTCAAGTAACAAACCAAAAGTTGAACAGTGTTAGGTTAACCATTCAAAGGCACTGCAAAGTATGAAAAATAGATTATTGGCATTTTTGAAGTGTGATTTCCCTAACATTGCCAGGATCAATATGTTCACTGGTAAGTCTTATACCTGTTAGTATTAGAACATTCCAGCCAGCCAATAAGACAAATAGTGGATATATAAGCTTTTTCACTTCTTTTTATTATAATTTTTGTTATTGTTATTATTATTATTATTCATTATTTTTTAATATTGATCAGGACACAAAAAAATTCTACAACGGACATCACAGGTAACGTTACACTATTAACCACACTTTACTATGTTTTGCCACGTAGCTTACTGTGGGCCACTCAACTAAATAATGTTATTCTCGCCGATTGATGATTTTAAGTCCAAAAACACTCACCCGAGTTAAAATGATTATGGTCATCGGAATTTATTGTCCGAGGTTTGTAATTGCAAGAATCATAAAACCTACAACAATCCACACCAGAATGTATTTATGATTGATGAGAAACAACATTAAAGAAATTTGCCTTGGTGGTATGAGGAAAAAGCGTGCACTCCTAGACTTAAACTGTATCTAAAGTTACCCAGAAAATTGTACGATTTACCCTCGAAACGACGGTAAAACTTCCGTAGCGTAATTACCCTATGATTTCCATTGGCATCAAACGATTGTAGTCTGAGATCCGACTGTCCTGCAACTCGGCTATATCTGGTAATAGGTAATGTTCCATGTAATTCTACAACTTTGTTCAGATTATATACCATAGGTTTACTATGTGAAAACGATTGAAAACGCCATATAGACTGTTTTCCCGTACAATACGCATATAATAGATGGAATTTTGCGTATAGAACGCATCTTGTACCGGTGAACGATATACAACGTTTCCAAGTCTTTTTAATTCATTAGATTAGATTCTTTTTAAGTCATTAAACCAATGTTACAATTAGGTGTCATTTGCTAAACCCAAGTTAGTGTTGCCGTAGGACTTCACAAACATGAGACATGTTAGGAGATGCGCAAGCACACAAATTATGTTAGAAATTGGAAGTATTTTAAATACTTTAAATTTATACTTCTTGGTCTTGCGGTATCCCAACTGCCCAAGGAGGAAGTGGCGCAGAGATAACAATCTGAGTCTTCTTCATGGGATGGAAAAAAGAAATGGTTTCCGCATGGAGAGCGTGCATATTACAATCGATATTTTTTAACCCCCATGATTCGGGACCCCCGTACCTAACATCTCCTGCAATAGGAATACCCAAAAGTTGGCAATGCAATCTTATCTGATGAGTTCTTCCTGTAGCCGGAAATGCTCTGACTAAAAAGATACATTTTTTACCGTCGGTTTCTTTGTTGATAAGCTCCACTACTTCCTTATCAACAGATGGTGTATTTTCATGTTGTTCTGAAATCGCAACAGTTTTTACTGTCTCCTTCTTAGGATAAATAACTTTAGGTTTTAGAGCCTGCGAAGGTGTAGTAGAACTGAATTTTCCTCGAGACTTTCAGCCTCGTGTATGTCAAGTCCCAACTCTATCCTAAGGTCGTCCCGACTTATATTTTGAAGAAATAGTGCAGAAGATGACTCCTCTTTTGGTGTATTTAAGGCATCGATGATTTCAAACTCTCCCTTCTCTCTCGATTTGGCAACCGTCTCAAGAATGTTATCTCCTAACAACATTGGCCCATTTGAAAGCCCAAGAAACGTGAACTTTGTGACCATCTCCTTCACTGTAGAGCCTCCTGGAAGGGACCTTCCCACATCTAAATGGTTATAGACTCTCCACAATCCAAAGCGAGATCGTCCGTGTCCTGTAGTAACCACTTGTTCTTTCCATAGTGGCTGTTTCCCAAAGCAAAGTGCTATGTAGGATTTTCTTACCAAACGATTTGCAAATGCATTCGCGAGAACGCGAGTGACTTCTGAAGTTTTGGAAACGATGATTGCACCACTGGTGTCTCGGTCAAGACGGTTGAGCAAATGGAGATTATCTCGAACTCGCCTTTCATTCTTTGTGCCTGACATGGAACCCATGGACCAAATATCAAAACCGATAATGCTTGCAACCGGTTTGGAAAAAAAGCAAAATGTCAACTACTAAAATTGAGGAATGGACTTCAGGGTCGACAATTTTTACATTTCATAAGGACACGCGTCAGTATCGACAAAGGAAAAAAACAAAAAACTTCATGAACTCGCATATAAGGATGATTAGGCATTTGTAGTAGCTGATTGACGGACAGTAGGAAAAAGTAAGAAGTCTTTGAAGTACACGGCTAATAAAGACATCAAACTTAAGGCCAGTCCAAACCATTGCCCAGGTATGTGTATAACTTGCTTAACATTGTTTGTGTTCATCACACATTTTGCGTGTGACTCAAAACTCCATCTTTCGGCCCGATCGAGAGTTGTAAGGACCCAAAGAGTTAAAAGAAAAACAAAGTTCTTTATGTTCTTAACCCCAGCTTAAGTTAATGTGGAGGTCTCAATCCTCAACCAATATTTCAGCTGCTGCCCTAGTACCATCACACAATTGACCTAATCTAGAGCTATATCGACTAAATACACTATATCTATAGCTTCAACATTCCCACTTATACTTTCTCCATTCTTTTAACGTCTAAACTTCCAAATACCCACTAATAATTCAGCAAAATAAACAATTCAGATAAGAACTTTAAAGGCATTATCCATAACTTGGATATAGTTGTACATTCTGATAAAGTTGTGCAGTTAATGTCCACGATTAAGTTCATAATTTTGTCAAGAAACGTTGGACATAGCATGGAAAGGAAAATGCACAGAGAGGAAATACCTGGAAGGGTGGAAGGGCATAAATAGCTCAGATCTTTCGAAAAATGCTTTTCAAGGTGGATTGAGCTTTACACAAGATAAGATCACTCAAATGTAAAGCAGAAAACCCTAAAAAAAACCTAAAAATCGTAAAAAACCCTTGAACATGGGAAGGTCCAAGTTTGGATAATATGATGATGGTCAAAATTCGTACCAAAATACGAAACCGAAACACGACAGTTCCAAAAAGACCTCCAACTTTTACAGCAGTGTCATTCTCTACAGTGACTCTAAACAAGCAAATGAGGAGGTGTACCACAAGGATTTCACTCACCACATAAAATTCCCTTTTTCGCTTCTTTTGAGTCTTCTGAAAAAGACATCAAATCTTTCGTGTTTCCACTTACAATCATTTTTTCCTCCAAAGCTTTAAGAATACGTTCGCAGTAGATTCCAGGAGGCTTCTGCAGCACTGTGAGCCATGCGTCATCATACAGAGTGATGATGTCACCCAAAGATGCAGAAGAAGACAAAACCTCAGCTGCAACGGCTCTCTGGCGTTCAACGGAATGCGCTCGTTCCGTTGGACATAGAGTCACAGGCGAAGGATAGACGCCATAGATTCCGTTCGTTGGCAAAGACGAATCTGAAAAAATTTCAACATTCACTTTCTCAACTTTCTCTTTCTCAATATTCTCCGTATTCATAGTATTCTTAATCTTTCTCTTATTCTTACTCTTATTCGCATTCGCGCAACTATTACTCGTACTTGATTCGTACGAATTCAGCTGCATATTCGAATGGTGCGCATCCTGTTTGACATTCCGATTAGGTCTATTCGTACAAGTGAAAATGTACGGATGTCCATTGCTATCGCCGTCCGAACCTGTGCTTGTAAGTACTTCCAAACTGTGGCAAAAAAAAGCAAATGCTGGAAAAAATACACGTGGCGGAGGGTACGGACAGAGGAGGCTCCGTTCATTACGAGCAAAAATGTTGCCAAAGACTTCTTGAAACGTTTGAAAGGATACAGGGCCTCGTAGAAAGCAAAACGTCTTCCTTACCATTCATACTGGTCCAGGTGTCATGTTCTGAGAAAAGGTAGCTACGTAGCTGAAGCTGTAGCTGCATCTGTAGCTGTAGCTTTCGCAGTTGCCGTGCGGCTGGAAGAAAAAGTGTGGCAGCTTTTGAAGATACAGCGATACGTCTCAATGGGACATACGGCAGAGGTCTCAATCGGGTACCTGAATCCGTACCCGACCGGTACCCGCCCGCACGCGTCGGATCCGGAACGGATTCGGGTGCCAAATTTTGGGGGCCGGCCGGATTCGGCCGGGTTATTTAAAAAAAATAACAAATTCGGGTACGGCCGGGTGGTAAGCAAAAAACAAAAAAAAAAATGAAGGTTTCGTAGGTAAGTTCCACTACAGTGGTGTAATGTCCATACTATCCAACATTATTATACTTTGTACTTTTGGTATCGTGGAAGTTATAAGGGAGATGTATCATTAATTTTGTACTTATTAGGGTACGGGTAGTAGCGTTAAATTGAGTTTCAGTTAACTCTTATTTTCGTAATTGCGTATTGGGTACCGGGTAACAATTTAGGAGCGTGACATAACCCAATCGCGTTTCGGGTGTTCAGATTTTGAAAAAAAAATCATTGTCGAATTCGGGTATCGGAAATTTTGACTTTTGCGACCTTTAACATATGGCATTTTTTCCTAGGAAAAGTGAAACAATGTAGAAATATTGAAATGGTAGCAATTCTTTTCAATTATGACCGAATATCGCGTCACATTTGTTGAACATTGCGCAAGTTTGTCGTACGCCAAATATATATAGACGTGTATTTGTAGGCTCTTACCGATAATCGAGATGAAGCTTTTCTTGACAAGCCAAAAATCAGCCAATATATACTGGTCGCGTATACATCATGGTAGTTTACAGATTTTTATTAGACCGATATGTCGTAAAACTATCGTGTTGGTTAGCTTGCTTGATAAAGATATTCGTAGGGTATAAACTTGTTTTTATGCCCATCCACAAAATGTCTCAACCTAAAATTGTTAGTTTTAATTATTTTACATGATAGATTTGCTATTGCAAAGAGGGAAACTATCACGGACATAAGAACTTGTTGAAAAAGTAATTATTTGTTTCTATTTTTATGTTATTATGTCTAGACTTTAGAGTGTGAAGACAAAGAGTTAGACAGAGGAAACCATGGCTGCCCCTCTAGCAGCCAAGGAGACAGACTGAGGCAGAAGAGAGAGAGGTAGAAAGTTGCCCTTAGCAAAAAAATAGTGAATTGGCCGAGAATTGATCCCTAGAGTTTTTTTTTTTTTTTTGAAAAACCCAAATTAGCATTAGAAAAAAAATAGAATATATGTTTTTTTGAAAATTTTCAAATTCCCAATTAGCGTTAATAACGCTAATTATTTTTATACGCTATTTAATCTTATACCCTAAAAGCGATTCGCGGTGTAGTAAACATTTTTACATTTCCAATCTTAAAGGTTTTTTCGTGTCGTTTTCCTCTAAAACTTAGCGCTGTATCGCGTAAGTTTCAACCGTACAAAAAAATAGAAAAAAATATAATACATTTTGCGTCATCATCGATTTTAAGATGTACTACATGTTGTCGTCTTGTGTTCTCCAACCCACGGCCACACCAAAAAACGTCATCTTCAAACTTTTCTTTAAAACACAAGGGCGATGTGCTTTAAAACAAAGTATTTTCGAAAAATAAATAGGAACACGTATTCGCACATGTAAAATTTTTTCCAAAAATTTCAAACGAATTCAACCGACGGCGAAAGGCACACTATTCGTTATGTTTTGTCCATTTGCGGTCATTACAAATTGAAAAAGTACACAATTTGTTTTATTTTGTCCGTTTTCGTCCGGTACATATTTTTTTTTGCAGGGGTCTCAAGGTTTCCTACGCCATTTCACGTCGATGGACAGGAGACGCAAAGGCAGAGAATCTTCTTCATCCGTGAAACGGCGCAGACTGTAAGGCGGGGTACGTCTACAATGTCACGGAAAAACATGCGACGTCACAAACAGTTTTAAAAAATATCGTGCATCATCACAGATTGTAGACGCTGACAGTTGTCACGGGCATTCTTGACGTATACAATCCTCTTACCCTTAAGTAACAATTTCGTTGTTACACTTAAGGACACCTAAAATCTTGGTCCGCCGGGTTTGCGCTAAAAGACAAAGTAAGTTCGCTAAGTTTCAAGTACATGGAGACACACCGTTAGGTGGTTTAACCATCGCGATTTTGATTATAAAATCTTCTCCTCTAATGGAAGATCACCCTGAATGTAGTGTATTGTGCCGCGCGGACAAGTGAAAAAATATACACGATGACCGCCGCGATCGGTTGGCTACACGTTGCGTACGCCACGTGTCATCGGCCAAAGGTCGTAACCCGCATGAAAATCTTTGATTAAAGATATTCTTTCACTAAGGGTACGACCCCATGTAGTTGTAACTTAGCGTACTTACTTTGGATTTTAGCGCGGATCTGGCGGACCCGGATTTCAAGTGTCTCTATGTATTCTCTCGAGATTGTTACTTAAGTTTGTGACGACTGTATACGTCAACAATACCCGTGACGGTTGTCACTGTACACAATTTGTCTTTGCCGCACCGTATTTTTCCGAAACTTTTTGAAGGAGCGCAACACACATCGTAATTTTTGAAACGGTTTGGCATGTCGCGTGTCATTGCGTGAAATCGTAGATGTACAGCCTTGCACCCGTGGCTGTACGACATGCCTTTGCGTAAACCCCGCTTGTCCGACCGCCATGACTTCGAAGATATTTCACCTTCGCAAATTTTTCAACTTTGCATGAAATAACACTACAGCATCGAGACCCATGCCTAAAAAAAACCGTACAAGGTACTACAGAACAAAAGCCAACGACCTTGTATTTTTTTTTCGTAAAAAAATTTGAAAAAAATTCACACGTGAAAATTGTTTTCCTATTGGTGTAAACGGATTTTACTTAGCTTAAAACACATTGTCGATGTGTTTTATGATAAGTTTGACGATGACGTGACAGTGGGTCGAGGAAACGCAAGACGACAAATTTTCGTACATCCTAAGTTAGAGAATGACGCAAATTGTACTAAAAAAAATTGCGATTTCTTCGTACGGTCGCAGCTTAGGCAGTACGGCACTAAGTTTGAAAGGAAAACGACAAAAAAAACCCGAACTTAGCCACATGGGGCCATGCCCAAACCATTTGCTTTTACAAATCTTAAGTTTCGTGCGCTCGTACAGATTGTACTCAATACCTCGTACGAGTCACTTTTCCACCTCCGCTACTACAGATATTGCATCCAAAGATTCTTTTTAGATTTTCAAAATCATACTATTTCAGTTTGTGGTACCAACCAAAATATGCCACGCCTATAAATAGTAGCTAAAGGTTAAGTGTTCCCATGACAATTTTTACTTGCACCTTCATTACTTCAAATATGTGACATTTGTAGATGTCTACAAAATGTGCGACAACCTACGATAGTACGAAACGAAATGTAGACGACTACGGAACTTCCTCAAATTAGTGATGTCTACAAAAACGGCGACCGTTGTAGATGTCAAGTTTTTTGTGACATTGTAGATGTTTAGGGTTTTGTGGAATTGCGAAGTCATGCTACCTTGTGACGTCATCAGCACGTAAACTTTTCGCCATGGCTTTTTGATTTCTTTTTTTTACCTTTTATCATTTGATATGCCATCAAATTGAGACCAAAAATATTCAAAATAAAAGGAAAAAAAAATATCTTTCACTTGATACAATTATTGCTTGATTTCATTTAGAGATGAGACAAAGAGGAGCGGTCGAGTGAAAAAGATGAGGAGAGACGAGGACGTCGTAAACTTTTGGGAAGGACCCATGAATGAAAGTGGAGGTCCGACCCCCAACGAATTTTTTTCCGTACATGCTTATCATGTTTCAACGTACATGCGCGTGACGAGCAAGGAAAAAAATAGCGTGTACTCTCATTTTTTCAAAAATTTTTGAAGACGTTTCACGCGTCCAATACTGGCTTTCTATTCGTTGATGTAGAAATTAATGGTTTTAAAGTATTTTCTAGGTCTGAATAGAAATAAAGAAGCCGAGGCAGTCTACCTCTAACTTCTCTCTCCAACTTCTCAAACTTGTCGCGGTCACTGAGAAATTGGAGAGGAAGTTAGAGCCATGGCTACCTAGGCTATCCTGAGGTTTACGAGAAATTTATACTAGTTAGGGGATTATTTACTAAAAGGTATATGCCGGCCACAGGATTTTGATCCTAGTACCTGCCGGCCGACAGATAGTAGATAGCCGGTAGCCTTAGCCGTTAAGTCTAGAAGTAGTCTTACATATTATATAGTACGATAATTAATTAAACATTAGCTCGTAGGATAAAACATTTAACTGTAATTGTTAACGGGATACATAGATCTGGTATGTGTTGATATTTGGGTATTTTCTAGGTCTTTATTAGATAGAAAAGAGTAGAGGCAGTCTGCCCCTGACTCCCTTCTCCAAGCCCCCACACTTGTCGTAGTCACTGAAGGCTGGAAAGGGAGCTAGAGCCATGGCTGCCTAGGCTCTCGAGAGAGACAGGAATAGATAATAAAGGTATGTTTACCAAAAAGGCAGTTGACGGACCCAGGAATTGATCCTGGTACCTACCGTCGGTGAATCGTCCCATAGGAGTTAGCTTTGTCCATTTAGTCTAGGACCAGTGCTAGAACATATAGGGTTTGATAGATATTTATGTAGTTACAGGTAGGGAATTCCATTTAACTGGGTTACGGTCTATAGAACATAGAATCACTTGTACTATTAGTACCGGACGAAACAAATAGTACGGACATTTGTTTCGACGGTTCGTATTTAATCTCTATATGAATCGGACGGCTGTGGTTAGCGCCGGTCTCGAGGAAAGGACAATTTGGCGGTTTGCGGACTCCGCCACTCCGGATGACACGTGGCAACAACGTACTGGATTACGGAATTTACGGAACGGCAGAAAACAAATCCGGAAGTGACAAATGTCGCACTATGGCGACATCGTACAATGTACGTACAGAAAGTACTCCGGCACTAGTACTTTCTTGTACGGTACCGTTTTTTTGACGCGGCATGACCTGGCGCCACGTGGAGAAATAAGATTTGGAGGCAGGAATTCCGGAGAATACAAGAGCGAATCCAGATAGGACAATTGTTGACTTTTGAGCCATGTCGTACGATTTCCGTACAAAAGGTACACCGGCATCTGTACCTTTATGTACTATACAGTAATGTGATTGGTCCGTACCTCAGTACTAGAGGGTTTAGAGAGGGGTTTAGAACTTAGAATATTTTTGGTAGGTAGCTGCCTCTCCCAGAGAGCACCTTGTATAAATGTCAAACTTTGGCCAGCCATAACTATCAATTCAATTGACCAAATTCAGTGATTCTTGTTGCTGCGGACTCAGGGGAGTCCAGGCTACACAGGGGTGTAGTAGGTCACAGTTTTTGCCTGCCTGGGTGGCTGCATTTCTAAGGGAAAGTCAAAGTGGGGAATGTTATCCTATACTCATATTCTAACTTTGCATTCTGTAGTGAAACTGAGCACACAGAGAGTCTTACTTCACAGGGGTGAAGCTGTAATGGGGTTCTGATTGTCAAGGGGTCAATCATTTGGGTTTATATTAACTTGGAGTCGGCACTATCTAGATTAGCTTCCTTTGGACCTGCGAATTCTGTGTGGCAATGGAGCCCATAGAATTTCAGTATGTAAAAGTACGAATTGCGGAACGGATAAGAAATCAATACTGCGCATAGATTTCATAAGCGAAACAAATACCGCGCATGTATTTATTACGGCTACGATCAAATACGAGTTTAATCGGACGACCGGAATTAGCGCCGAGATCGCGGAAGAAAAATTTGGCGGTTTGTGGGCATCGCCACATCGGATGACACGTGGCAATGTTACATTGGAGCGCGGCATCTCCGAGGATTAAAGGAGCGAATCCGGACATACCACGTGTCGACATTTAGGCCATGTCGTACAGTGTCCGTACATAAAGTACACCGGCAGCTGTACTTTTGCGTACGGAACTGTAATCTGATTGGTTCCGTACATCAGTAGATAGAGTTTGTGAGAGAGACAGGACTTAGAAAAATTAGAAGATAGGACCCTCTCTCCCAGAGAGCTTCTGTACAAAAGGTCAACTTTGACCCTCCATAACTTAATGCTCAGGGGAGCAAATTCAGTGATTCTTTTTGCTATTGACTCAGGGGAGTCTTGTCTTCACAGGGGTGAAGTTGGTCAGGTTTTTGTCTGTCAGGGGTGGCAGTTAATTTTGTTGAAACAAAAAGGGGTCAAGGTTATCTTAGAGGCTTCTTGGAAGCTGTCCACTCTGAGGACTTATGGAGGTCTCAGAGTTTCACGTTATGGGCCCACCCTCTAGGGTACCAATCTTTAATGGAATTGGCTTCATATACTAGGAAAGTATGATGATAGGAGCTCTATGCGAAAAAAGGTTTTGGGGGATAGTGAGTGGACGGTTGGGGCGCCCATCAAGTCTTGGAATTCCTCCAGGGTTTGAAGGAAGCAAATTCACCAGGAAAGAGGATCCACCTTCAACGGAGGAAACAAAAGAAGGAGAGGTGGTGGACAAAGGAAGGGAGAAGGAGGCGACCACACCAATAGCAACTGGTTCGGCATTCATGTCACCTATTCCGAGGAACGAGGAGAATGATACTGAAACCTAGGACTTCAACAATATGGCGGCAAAGCACTTCATCCTACGCCATCTCACTCAAGGACTTGCATGTCCTCATTTGTAGGTAGAAAGGGCATCCGATCTTTGGATGGCTCTCATAGAGATGTACCGAAGTGGAACGATTCAACAACAACAGTTGGCTGATCAGAAAGTTAAGGAGTATGTATACAAAGGGGGAAATATGTTGGATTTTTGCAATGAGATTGCTTCACTCTTCATGGAGCTAGAAAGTGCGGGAAAAGATTTTAGTGAAAAAGAAAAGGTTAACTGTTTATTGATGAAGTTACCTGATGAGTTCGAGAACAAAGTCAACCGTGTGCAGGACTTGCCGGACTCAAGGTGAATATGGAACTCAGTGGTAGGGATGATTCTCGTTCGAGAGAATACGATTGAGATCCGAAGGGGAGGAAAGAGTGGCCAAGCCTTGGAACAGCGACTGACTGGAGGAACAAGGATTCCCCGAAACTAGTCGAAAACTATGGGGGTAGGGAGCAGAAAAAACAGGCTGACGAGTTTGAACCAAAGGCTCCCAAAGGTTTATGTCATTTCTGTAAGATACCGAGGCACTATATGGCAGAGTGCACTAAGCTAACCGAGCTTCGGTTAAAGGAGGGGCAGACCGGTGGTACCCCGAGAGGAAAGAAAAAGGCCCTTGTCACACAGGTACTTGAGGCGGAATCCGAGGACGAGGACGATGAGCTCCTTTTGGATGAGGAGTTGGAGGCGAAAAATGAGGTTGAAATTCCACGAAGGCAGAAATGTGCTTACGGTGGATTGAAAGGTGAAGCAGGCTGGATTATAGATTCAGGTGCCTCAATGCACATGTGTAAGGATAGGCACCTGTTCACTAAGATAAAAAATATTCCCACCGTAGAGATAGAGTACGGGGATGGGAGGATAGTCACCACTACTCTTGTAGGATCGGTAGATCTGAAAGTGTTAGTAGAAGGAAAGACATCCATATTAAGATTCTCCGATGTATTGTTTATTCCGGAGCTGAACAAAAACCTTATTTCTACATCTATATTAGATGATAAGGGTTTTTTCACTAGCACTAGGGAAGGAGTCTTTACTGCTAGTTTTGAGGAGGATGTCTATTTCATTGCTGAGAAAGGTAGCCATGGGATGTTTAGGCTGATCTTAAGTAATGAAACGAAGAAACTTTATTATGCTGGTGTTCATGATATTATGATGTTGCATAAGAGGCTTGGGCATGTGAATCTAGATAAGTTAAGAGAGATGAAAAAGATGGGAGTGGTGGAAGGGATTTAGTTTAGTGAGAGTGATGATATAAGTGATTGTAGTGGATGTGCTCAAGGTAAAGCACACAGATTACCCTTTCCTAAAACAACCACCTATAAGGGAGAAAAAATTCTAGATCTATTACACACAGATATTTGGGGACCGACTAAAGTGCCCTCACCGGGGGGGAAGAGATTTATGATGACTATCACTGATGATTGGTCTCGGTATTCCCGAGTGTATTTTTTGAAAAACAAGTCCGAAGCTCAGGATTGTTTTAGACAATATAAAGCAGGGAGCGAAAAACTCCATGAAACTCCAATCAAAAGAATAAGGAGTGACAATGGTGGAGAGTATACTTCTAACCAGTTTGAGGATTTTCTGAGGGAAGATGGGGTCCAACACCAAAAGACAGTACCAGAAAACCTGGAACAGAATGGGGTAGCTGAAAGGTTAAATAGAACACTAAGTGATAGTGCTAGAAGTATGTTGTCGGATAAGAAGATAGGAAAAAGGTTTTGGGCAGAAGCAATGAACTGTGCTAATTACCTCAAAAATAGAGTTCTTACTTCAGCTATAAAAGATCAAACACCTTATGAGAGATGGACAAGCCTAAAACCAGACTTATCTCATTTAAAGGTTTTCGGCAGTCAAGTATTCAGTCTAGACACAGATCGGTCTAATTGAAAGCTAGATCCTAAAGGAAAACCGGGATACTTATTAGGATATGATGAGGATGTTAAAGGATATAGAGTTTATGATCTAAAAAGAGAAGATATAATCTTAGTAAAGCATCTAGTAGTTATGGATGAAGGAAAGTCTGTGGATCCCTTCAAATATACAAAGTCAGTAAAAATCAGATTTGAGTCAGAAAATTCCGATGACTTTGAGCTCCCTAACTATCCGGGTTTTAGAGACGATGACATTCTTGCAGGTACAAATCAGACCGAAAAGAACTCGGCTGTGGAAACTCCAGTAACAACTCTACCCGAAGCGGAAGACGTGGTGGAAATTGATTCGGAATCAAGGGATAGGGGAGAAGCCGAGTTTGTTCGAAAGAATCCACGAGAACCATCTATTCCGGCCTCAGATTTTGAGGGGGGGAGGAGAAGTAGCAAAAGACTGCAAGAAAAACAGGTTAATAACAAGGTAACTAAACTATCTCATCAAGATGAACCTCAAACTTATGGAGAGGCGATGACTTGTCCAGAAAGAAACCGGTGGAAGACAGCCATCAATGAGGAGATGGCCTCAATTATGGCAGCCGATACTTGGGAGCTGGTGGATTGTCCACCTAACCAAAAACCAATCGGTTGTAAGTGGGTTTTCAAATTAAAACTGAACCCAGATAACACAATCGAGCGCTAGAAGGCCCGATTAGTGGCAAAGGGATTTACACAAAAAGAGGGAATTGACTACGAGGAAACCTTTGCCCCGGTGGTCAGATTTCCCTCCGTCCGCATACTTCTCAGCCTGGGCAGCAGCGGAAGACATGGAAGTGCACCAGATGGACATCAAAACAACCTTTTTGCATGGAGAATTGGAAGAGGAGATCTTCATGCGACAACCTGAAGGGTTTGTGGAGGAAGGAGAGGAGTGTAAGGTATGCCGGCTGATTAAATCTCTTTATGGTTTGAAACAGGCGCCTCGACACTGGAATAAGAAGCTTGATGAGTTTCTTACCGGTCAGGGATATATCCGGATTAGCTCAGATCACTCAATCTATGTTTTAGAAGATGAGGAAGGTTTTATATTTATTACAATTTATGTTGATGATTTGCTTGTTTTAAGTAAATCAATGGAAAAAATTAATAAACTGAAAAACCGATCTTAAAGGGAGATTTCAAATGAAGGATATGGGGGAAGCAAAATATATTTTGGGAATTCAAGTAGAGAGAGACCGAAAAAGAAAAATTATAAGATTGACTCAAAAAGAAGCAATAGGGAACATGCTTGAAAAATTTCAAATGGATAAAGCTAATAGTTGTACAACTCCAATGGAGTTGAAGTAGGGAAGTTAGGGGAGTGAGGAAGAAGGAGTCATAGTCTTAGACAAGGAATTATCTCCTGAAAAACATAAGTTCATGCAGACTATTCCTTACAAGCAAGTAGTGGGAAGTCTAATCTATTTTATGAATTGTACCCGGCCGGATTTAGCTGTAGCTGTAGGAGTGCTTAGTAGAAGTCTAAATGCTCCCACTAAGAGGGATTGGGAGGCAGCTAAGAGAGTCCTTAGATACTTGATAGGAACTAGGGATCCATGGTTTAATTTGGGTGGGGAGAATAGTGACATCACCACTTGGAGTGATTCAAGTTATGGTGATGCTCCGATGAGGAGATGCACTTCTGGATATATATTATATGTGGGTGATGGGGCTTGCTGTTGGAGTAGCAAACAGTAAAAGGTTATTGCTCAGTCCACCATGGAGGTTGAGTATATGGCCTCTTGCTCTGCTGTAAAAGAATTGATGTGGGTCAAGTCTTTGCTTGTTGAGCTTGGTCATTATTAAGAGTGGTGTGCAGAAAATATTTTGTGATAATCAGGCAGCAATTCCTATTTCTGCCAATCCTAAACATCATTTTAAAGCCAAACACATGGACATCAGACTCAACTTTGTTAGAGAGAAAGTAGAAAATAAAATAATCAGTTTAGAGTACCGACCAGATAGTGAGATGGTAGCAGATATGATGACCAAACCTGTGCCTTCCCCTAAGCTAATTTTTTGCAGGGAGAAGTGTGGTCTGAAATTAAAGATTGACTAGAAAATAAGGGGAGTGTAGAAATTAATGGTTTTAAAGTATTTTCTAGGTCTGAATAGAAATAAAGAAGCCGAGGCAGTCTACCTCTAACTTCTCTCTCCAAACTCTCAAACTTGTCGCAGTCACTGAGAAATTGGAGAGGAAGCTAGAGCCATGGCTACCTAGGCTATCCTGAGGTTTACGGGAAATTTATACTAGTTAGGGGATTATTTACTAAAAGGTATATGCCGGCCACAGGATTTGATCCTAGTACCTGCCGGCCGACAGATAGTAGATAGCCGGTAGCCTTAGCCGTTAAGTCTAGAATAGTCTTACATATTATATAGTACGATAATTAATTAAACATTAGCTCGTAGGATAAAACATTTAACTGTAATTGTTAACGGGATACATAGATCTGGTATGTAAAAGTATGAATTGCGGTACGGATAAGAAATCAATACCGCGCATAGATTTCATACGCGAAACAAATACCGCGCATGTATTTATTACGGCTACGATCAAATACGAGTTTAATCGGACGGCCGGAATTAGCGACGAGATCGTGAAAGAAGAATTCGGCGGTTTGTGGGCATCGCCACATCGGATGACACGTGGCGATGTTACATTGGAGCACGGCATCTCCGAGGATTAAATGAGCGAATCCGGACATACCACGTGTCGACATTTAGGCCATGTCGTACAGTGTCCGTACATAAAGTACATCGGCAGCTGTACTTTTGCGTACGGAACTGTAATCTGATTGGTTCGTACATCAGTAGATAGAGTCTGTGAGAGAGATAGGACTTAGAAAAATTAGAGGATAGGACCCTCTCTCCCAGAGAACTTCTGTACAAAAGGTCAACTTTGACCCTCCATAACTTACTGCTCAGGGGAGCAAATTCAATGATTCTTTTTGCTATTGACTCAAGGGAGTCTTGTCTTCACAAGGGTGAAGTTGGTCAGAGTTTTTGTCTGTCAGGGTGGCAGTTATTTTTGCTGAAACACAAAGGGGTCAGGGTTATCCTAGAGGCTTCTTGGAAGCTGTCCACTCTGAGGACTTATGGAGGTCTCAGAGTTTCTGTTGATACTGTTATTTTGGTTAAAATCTAATCGCGATTTGATTCTAGTACAATTGTGAAGATGAGTTGGCCTGACATAAAAGTGGTTCGCAATGATAATAACGCCAAATTGACAAACTGTCTAAGTTCAAAGATGACGCAAAATTTACTTTGGTTTTTGGCCATTTTTTGTACGGCCTAATATTTTATCGTTGCAAGTCCCATTTTTTATAAAAACGACGGAAAAAAACCCTTACTTGAACACCTGGGCACACACCCTGACCCGACACAATGTAACAAGAATAAAGGTATTCAGTAAACGTATACTGGGAGTGCATAATGGAACATATGCATTATGTGACCTCCGATCTATGGGCCTTGAATTGCCGCTGGCAAATTCTACCAAATGTACCAATCCGCCGTACGTGACGTAACTCATCGTGGCCACAGCAAATACAATAACATGTCGCATCTGGACGGTTGTCGCTAAATCTACGCGCCTTCATTTTACGTCTTAATTCTTTTTTTTTTCGACAAATCTTTTGATTATTTTATCCGCAACTGTGCGAAATGCGAAGAAAACATTAGAAAACATTAGAAAACATTAGAAAACATTTGAAAACGTTTGATTTTTTTCCGGGGTCCTGGGAGCCCTCCGCCGAGCCTTCTCGTTGCGTTTTAGCGTCTACGGGTATCAGCGGCTCTTCAACGAGCGCAAGCCGCGGTCGCGGCTCGACCCTTCTACGGCAGAGCATGGTGGCGGATGACAGGCCGGGCTTCCCAGATCTTCCATCAAAGGATCCAGTCCACCTCCACGATCTTTGGGGGTGTGGATTTTAGTTTGTTAGGGTTGTGTATTTTTTCCCTTTGTATGGTGTCATCTTTAGCAAATTTACTTAGTTTTGGCAGTTACTCTAGTTAGATTTGGTGTCTTCACATGTTCTTTACCTTAGTATCCTCTGGCTTTTTTTAGCATCAATCGCTTATTTCCCTTTTTTGAACCCCTTTGTACCTTGATGGTTTTTTCCATCGTTTTTTTTGAAATAAAATTTCTTTCATTTCATGGTTTGTCTCGTACGATTTGGAGCCATCCGAAAAGTTCGTAATTTCACTAACTTGTACATTCAATACGTGGCATGGCGTCCTTTCGCTTGTCTTTGTCCTTTGCTATTGCATTTGACCGTAGGGTCGGTGCCGCGCAGCTCAAGTACCCAAATTGTAGAAACGACAAACATATCGACAAAAAAATGTACATCGACAAAAAGACCGAATATCGGAAGGATGATACGCAGGGATTGGGAATTGGGTGGTTGGGGAGAAAGAGCGAGGGAAGAGTGGGAGAAGAGGGAAGTGGTGGAATAAGAGATGGGGAAAAGAGAGGGGAAGGGCGTCCGATTGAAGAGAGAGAGGAGGGGAAGGATGTGGAGGAAGAGGAAGCGGGGAGTGAAGGGAAAGGGAAGGAGTTGGAGGAGGTGGACAGGGAGGGAGGAAAGGGAAAGAAGAAGGAGATAGATCTAAAGGAGAGAGAGAATGATGCGAGAGAAGGTGGAGAAAGTGAGAGGGATAGAGATACGGTGAAGGAAAATAAAACCAATGAGGGTAAAGGAGAGGGAGAGAGGAAATGCCTCAAAACTGTGAGAGAGGAGGAGTGGGAAAAAAAAGACAAAGAGAGGGGAAAATGTCATCAAACGAAAATGGAAGGGTGGGAAATTGGAACGATTGAGGAGAAGGTGAGGAAAGATGGAGAGGGAGGAGAGGAGGGAGAGGGGGGAGAGGGGGCAATGGGAGGAGAGGGTGACGAAGAAAAAGAGGACATGAGAAGAAAAGAGGTAGAGAGGGAGATAACATACGGAGTGGAAAAGGTTCAAGAGAAAGAAGCAGATGATAAGTCTATACAGAGAAAAGAAGGAGAAGGAGAGGAGAATGGGAGAAGAGAAGGAGAGGAGATGAAGAGGAGAGGAAAAAGAGGAGAAGGAGAGAAAAGTTACATGGAGGAGAAATAAAATAAGAAAAAGGAGGGAGACAAGGGAGGGCAAGAGAGTAAAAACGGTGGCTACAGTGAATACAAAGAAGAGGGGAAAGAGGTGAGAAGAAAGCTGGTGATAAGAATGAGATTGGGTGCTATAAGGATTTAAAACTTTGGAGCTGGTCTTAAAAATAGTGGACCTACAGCCCTTTTCTCTGAATAAAAGAAGTAGAAATCGTTCGGATTTTGTTACTTTGAGTTGCAATGGGGGTATATGTCCGGAATTTCAACCTTGTTTGGGACGTTTTTAGGAAAAAATCGACGCTTGTTGGACTACCAAATGTTGGGGGAAAAGGACAAATGGGACAAATGAATCGGACGAACTAGTGGCTATGGGAGGACAAGTTTACTTTTTAAATTCGGTTT
Source organism: Zygnema cylindricum (assembly GCA_037447655.1). Classification (NCBI taxonomy): domain Eukaryota; kingdom Viridiplantae; phylum Streptophyta; class Zygnematophyceae; order Zygnematales; family Zygnemataceae; genus Zygnema; species Zygnema cylindricum. Next base: position 249,740 of record JBBHKE010001039.1, read on the forward strand.
ATGTCAATAAGTTTGGGCATCCCATGAACACAATGTTTTATTTTGATCGAGGGTGTGCTTGAGACGCACGTTCTCTGGCCGAGGTGACCTTTTTCTTATCTGTTTTTCCTATTTTTTTGTATGTGACTTTTATTTATTACAGTTAAGAATGTTTCGAGATTATCAGGAAGAAAATAAAAAAAAAACAATACAACGAAAATAAGAAAAAGAAATGAGGATTCCTATATGTAGAAACAATATTGACGAATTGTTGTACCTATTTCCAAACATGGTAGCAAATGTCCATACAAATTTTGGTAAATGGTCTACATAACACTTGATTGGATGCTAAATGTTAAATAAGTCAAGAAAAGTGCAAGGGAATAATCCTTTTTGACAAATGTCTCCCTCTTCCAAACATAAGAAAGGATCTTGTTTATGTATTTACTTTCGTCGTTTCTTTTGGAGGGGATCTTTTCCTTTTCCATTTTTTTTTTACCAGTTGTACAACTTTCAACCGGATACCAAAGTTATCGTCTTCAAAGAATTTGTCAATTTGGCCCATTATTATGGTGGCAGTTTTACCATTTTTTTGTGGAACTGGCTCCGGCACTTGTGGAATTCATGGACATTTTACGACAAGATCCAAACATTCCCGTCGCGTACCGAGAAAATCAGTTGAAAAAACTCACCGCTATTAGTGTGAACTATCAGGGTGTGGTTTCCATCGCTGTGTGTAATTGTTGAACATCTGCACCATAATTAGTGTGGATTAGGTCAATCGACACCATATGTACACCGCCGATCACTATTAGCATAACGGAATCATTAGTGTTAACATTTTATTACAATTTACGATAGCGAAATATCTTCGCCACGCTGTTCATTGTGAGCCAGTTAACTAAATAATGTTACTAAACGAATTTTATGGTTTTTGGGGTAAAAAATACACGCACTGGAAATAGAGTGATCAACTCTAATACTGATGGGCAGTGTTGTGGTTTGGTGAACATTGCACATAATTAGTGTGGATTTCTTCAATCGGCCCTGTCCACTGAGATTAACCTTGACCTTTTTCAATTGATACCGTGCAACATGATTAGTAAGGATAACTTTTTTTTGTTTTGCTTTTTTTTGAAATCTACATATTTTTCTGTTACCTTTCGGGACTTGTCACATTGAGTAAAGGTCTTCCGATTAGCGTAATTTGTTGGACATACCAAAATTAGCGCGGATTGATAAATCAATTCGTTAGTATTTTGTCTACTTCGGAAATATGTCCCAAAACATTTTTATACAAACATCGGGGTTAGTGTAGCTTTATTGGACAGTTTGTGGCACATATATATATATATATAATTTTTTCCTCCACCATCTTTAATAGACAAACATTTTTTGAGACCCAATGTGTAACCTTTGTAAAAAGACTCGTTTCCTCCTATTTTTTTGAACAAAGAAAAGAAGAGAGTGAAGGGGCATAATTTCGAAAAAAAATAAAAAGCACAAGAAGCATGCATATTTGTTAGCATTGAGATTATCAATAACGGATATTTATCAAACATTTATTTATATCATGATAATTCTCGATATTTTTGATACTTTAGATCTAACAAAAAATGGAAAATAAACCTCTTTTTGTATTATACTTTTAGTGCTTTTGTATTTTTTGTTTCATACATTTTTTTGTCTTTTTAATCGGTGTATGCAATTGTTTTTTGGCGGATTTCTTGTAGTAGTATACCATGAGATATTTGGGATCTATTGTATTTGGAGATCAAATAAAACAATTGAACTATTACGAAATCCAACGATCGGAACTTTTTTTGGGCAAAAAAGTGTATCAGGTAAGCTTGAACTTTGTCTTTGGATTTAATTGTGCATCATTTTTCAACCCTATAATGGAGTATTTCTCTATTTCCTTTGTTCCTCTCTCCTCATTTCCATTTAAACGGCCTGGTTTGAAACACATCTCCACCATTAAACTAACCATGTTAGCAAAAAACGTCAATAAATAAATAAATGGGTTAAATGTCTTTCTTCCAATGGGAGCAAATTATAATTGTCATTTTGGTCTATTGGAGGAGTGTTTGAAGCCATGGTGAAAAACACACACAAGAAATTCTCAATTGATGCTTCTCAATGCATTTGATGATTGAAAATGTGAATTAGGATACTCTTCTAATTGTGTGGAGTTCCTTTAGAGACATTAAATCTAATGTTGTTGAATATTGCTAAATGGCGAAAAACAAAAGTAATGGGACTGAAACGTGGTAGTTGTCGAAGTACATGAGATTGAATCGAAGTGACTAATCTATCCTGTACAAGAGGACAAAATTGATACAGTAAAGTGGCGCAACAATGAAAAAGTGCTTCTGCGCACTAAAATGAAGGAATATGAACAAATACATTTAAGATATTAGTTGGACAAAGTTCCGGAAGTAGAAGTGCATTAAATACAAAATAGAAGAAAATGAGAGGCGTAGAATTTGATGTGATAAACGTACGTCATGGTCAGAGAAATACGAGAAAACAACAAAAAGGTAACGACAATGCTAAATGGCCATTGACAACCCCCCTCAAGCTAAAACTAGATAGTAGATTTAGATGAATATAGGAGGACTAATACGATATGTCGTGCATGAGAGGCAAGCAAGCAAACATGCATCACAACCAGCAAAGTCATGCTCACAAACATATATACCAACGAAAATAAATATGAAAAGACAAAAAACATATACAACATGAGAAGAAATAAAGGTGAAAATGACCCAAAGAGAAAAGGGGAAGAATACTCCCCTAAAGTGAAGTTGTGCTAAGCCAAGAGGTAGCCACTAGGCTCTCTGGTATTTATCACATTCCCTACAAGAGTTATACCGTTATGACAGCAAAGCAAGAAATATTCCAATCGGAACAAGAGAAAATCCAAACCCGATCAAAAATACACTCCTTCCAAGCCAACCGAAATACAAACAAGACACAAACACACAACCAAACCGTCAAGCTGCCCGAGGAAGGCACAGCAAGGTCCAGATGTGCTCCCCCACGATCTCCAATTCACACTTCCACCAAAAGACCGAGTTTGGAGGGAAACCTTCTATACGTGGCCTTAGGCCGTGTGGACTAAAAACGTGGGCAGAAATACAAGGGCAAATATTCGTAGCCTATCTAGCCTCTATAGCTAGCTAGCAATAACAAATAGAAAGCATGAGCAATCGGTGAGAGAGAGAGCAAGAGAAAGCTCCATCGCCAAGAGAAAATTCTTGTCCAAAAGCTAAAATTCTCTAAGTCCAAGAATTAGCCTAAGTAGGAGCTATGCTAGGCCTAAGCAAAACTATCCTACGTCTAGCCTACTTTACATGCATGAAACTACTTAAGATGTTGGCCAATAGGCGGTCAACATCATCTGCCGTACGCTTGACAAAATCCACTGTCCGAGGGTAAAAACCCTCCCTAACTACATGTATGGACGAACAAACATGGGCTCGCGACTTAAATAAATAGAAGGAATCGAAGCGTCACCGATACTCCCGGAAATCGCGATTCGGCGCCAAACGATACCCCGCGTCCATACTTCGAAATCGCGTGCATATGCACGAAACAAAACATACCGCACGAAATACTCGAAATCAAAATACCTGCTCACGAAATGAAAAGTATCGCAAGAAATTAGTACGGTTCAACGAACATATAACTAAATGAATTGACGCAAAATTTCATGCGTGCGAACGAAAAAGCTATACGTGCGTGCATCAAATCGTGGGTGCATGCATGAAATCGCATGTACATGCATAAAATCGCTTGCGGGTGCCTAAAACCTTGCGTGCATGCGAAATACCGCGCGTGCATGCAAAATACCACGCGTGCGTGCAAAATACCGCGGGTGCGTGCGAAATACCGCGCGTGCATCCAAAATACCGCGCTTGCGTGCATTATATCGTCCGCGCACCCCGAATATCGCGCGTGCGGGCATGATATCGTGCGCGCGGGCAACGGACACGATGCGGCATGACAGATAAAAGGAGAAGGAAACTCAAGACTTGAAGAGAACCCATGTTGTTCAAATTGAGGTCGACGAAGAGCCATGGTGAGAAAATTGGCCACTTGACATGCTTTTGGGAATAATGATATTGCGTGTTGATGTGTCTTCTCCTTTTGTGGTAAACAGAATTGCGAATTAAGGCGGGTGTGCCTTCGGAATCGGAGTAAATGGGGGTGGCGGCCTGAAGAGGGAGTTAAGATTGGTGAGTAGAGCCCGAAGCCAAACAACTACATTCAACCATATATCCTGCCTCAATAGTAGAATAAGTTGTAGTAGGTTATTTTAACGAGACCAAGAAATAATCCTACTGCCCAAGAAAGAACACGAGTCTGGTACAGTGATGAGAGATTTTTTTTTGGACTATATCGACAAGGTCGAGAAGGCCAGCGAAGCCACAAAAGGTGTTATTGAGGCAAAGAAATTTGGTGCCTTACAAGTAACAAAAGGCACGTTTAGCGACTAGAGATGTGCACAATGTATGGAATTAGTGTGGAAAACACCGAGAACAAGGATAGTTGTCACGTCATGGACGTAGAATAATTAACGGACCCAGTTAAAAAGTTGCTCATGAAAAACACACTAATATTGGTAAGCTCTACGTGTGGACATGACTAATTACCGCAATTATCGTGGCTTCAATTAGGTGTGATCTATACTACTAAAAAGAGGCGGATTGTGTTAGCGCACATCCACTCTATTATATGTGTGGATCTCGCATCCAGATTTTTTCACGCTAACTTGTGTCGGGCCTAATATGTTCTCTAAAGTCGATAAGGTAAAGTTTTATTGAATTTAAATGGCCACAAGACATTGTTCGAACCCAGTCAAACGTGACCCGATGTTTTTGTGGAAACAAACTTTGATTATGTACTTCTTTAAAAATTGAGCGTCTGAATTTTCAATGATGAAAGTTGATTAAAGGGGTGAAAAGATAATTGACGGTAAAAATGATTTACAGTGGAGCCTTCACTTAAGTATCTTGCCTGTTATTGACTTTACTTTTGGTTTTGAATTAAACTAATGTCCTTGAGTATGTTTTTTTCCAATCATGTTTTTTTGGCCGTGTCTAATTTTGATGGTTTAGTGCCTGTCCCTCGCCACCATTTTTATGTGCAAAACATGGAATTCAAAAAGCAAATTTTAAGTTTAGAGAGTACTGCTTCTGTGCATTTCTATGCGAGTGTTTTAATTATAAATTGTGTTTTTCGGTTCATATGATTGTAACGTTTTAACTTATTAGTAGGCTTTTGTGACATTATGTGTACCATACGATCGGAATTACTCGACTAGTACTAATTATACAAATATATAATTATTTTTATTAGTAATATCTACGGAATATATTGATGGAAATACATACGAAAACTGTAAGATTGCTCCAAGTGGGTAAGCAATTCCGACTGTAAATATCTCATTATAGACTGTCTTTTGCATCATTAGGGTCTTTTTGGTTTTGTGCATTTCTCTCAAGTGTTTGGACAATCTCTTTTTTTTCTTTGTGCAAGAGCACAATTGTTTTTAGTGCGATTCTGGACGATTATTTCGTGCAGCGGTTTATACGATTTCATTTGTACTAAAAAATTGTATCGTCACATCATCATCATCGATTTTATAGTGGAAATTTAAAATATGTTTCAGACAGACGTGCAAATGTTCCCATGATGTATTATTGTATGTTGGCTTTTACACGTGGCACTTGGTCACTCGACCGCCACTTAGTTCTTCTTTGTTTGCATTAGAATAAATAGAGTAGAACAAAATGAAAAGAATTATCATTCACAGACAAATTAGGCTTGGCAGCTTTTTTCGCATTCAAAATCAGTTTGTTACAGGACATCTTCTTTTCTATTATATATTCCTTTTCTATTGTAATGGAATCTACTTGCTGAACGTCTCTCTAATCTATGCCTTGCTACATGTGAATGCCTTACTCTTCCCACCTACACCTCTGTCTTTTTCTGCCCCTGTCACTTATGAAGTTTGTCGCTTATGAAATCTTGTTAATCTGATCAGGTGCACGTGGTCCTAGGAATCTCCCTAGTTACCCGAAATGTCTAATCAAAGTCAATAGGTCATGGGCCCGCTAGGCGCCCTTAATAAGTTCGAAGGTTGTAATTTTCAGTTGTAGAGATGTCGGGCTGAGGCGGCCCTTGAGGAGAGGAACAACTTGGGAATCATTACTCGAGCAGAAACGCGTCCAGTTCCTGCAGATGCAAAGAGTGTGAAATCAGATGAGACAGAAGCAATGAAAGATTAGGACATGAGGGAGATCCGAGCCAAGAATTCCTTGATTCCCCGGCTGGTAGATAATTAGTTGAGAAATGTGACGAGACTCAAACCTTCTGCAGAGATTTGGGAATCCCTAGAGGCGACACACAAACTCTTAGATATGACAACAAGAATCAAGCTTGGGAAGACATTCATGACGACTGTCTACCAAGATGGCACATCCATGAAGGCTTATACCTTTCACTATGCCAACCTCTTGGCCGACGTTGTCGGTTTTACCGTCCCCACAAACAACAAAATCACCCTTCTCATGCTTTCTCTCTCAATTGAGTATAAACCCATACTCACTTGGTTGGATGAGAAAGAAGTCTCCACATGGAAGTGGAACGAAGTTGTGGAGGCATTTTTCAAAGATGAATTTAACACTAAAATTATAACAAATCGCGATATGAAATCCGAAAGCTCCGCATTTGCGTTTGGGAACAGAATCAACAACCAAGACAAGAGAGGCAGTCAGAACCGCGATAAAAAGGATGACAGAAAGTGCTTCCATTGTGACAAAGCAGGTCACTTTATCTCAGTTAGCAGGAAATACGCTCAAGACAAACATTATGGAAAGGTGGATGAGTCGAAGCTGAAAAGGGGGAATGGGAAAGGGAAGGAGATAGGGAAATAATAGGCGATGATTGCATCATCCCTCGCAGTCGGCTCCAATGACTAGATGATTGACATAGGCGCTTCAAAACACATGTGTTACAGGCGCGAATGGTTCACAAGCTTCAAGCAAACAACCCCTTCTCAAATTTTCGTGGGAGAGAATCACTCCACCCTCGCAACAGGAACAGGAGACATTGAGATAGACGTGTAAGTGGATGGAAAAGTGACTTTTCACACAATCAAGAATGTTTTGTATCTTCTAGATTTCAAGAGGAACCTCTACTCTAACCCTCAAGCTGAGGATAGCGGCATCATACAAGTATGGCAGAAATGAGGAAAGATCAAGCTGATGAGAGAGGGACTAACAATTGCAGAAGGAGAACGTATGGCCAAGGATGAAGTCCTTTGCCCTCGCCACGAGATCGACGCTCCACACAACAGACTCATCACCTGCTGCACATATAAAGGACACGAAAGTCAGCACTATCGAAAAGGTGGGCATTGAAACTAAGGTTCACAATCTATCAAACCAATTTTGGTGGGATTGCAAACTTGGTCACTTACACACAGAGGGGATGAAGAAAATGGTCAAAGGCAACATGCTCATGGGATGGGACTCACGTCCGTGAAGGACACTCCTGATCCATGTCACGTTTGCGAGATGGGAAAGGCCCATCGATTGCCTTTTCCACAAGCAAGTGCACATAGAGCTAGCAAAACAACTTGAGGTCGTGCACTTCAACGTTTGGGGACCCGCGAAAGTCTCATCCTACATTGGCAAAAAGTACATGGTTACATTTATGGATGACTTCACCAGGATGACACACATTTTTTTGCTGATTCACAAAAGCAAAGTTTTCACTCAGTTTAAGATATACAAGGCAGCAGTCAAGAAGAAACATGGCACATCAATCACTTCCTTGCAAAGTGATAGGGGTGGAGAGTAATTTTTAAATGAATTTAAGGATTTCCTCACACCTGAGGGAATCGAACACCGCTTGAGTGCACCAGCGACACCCGAAAAAAAACAATGTCGCAGAGAGAATGAATTGTACGCTTCTTGAGATGACGAGAAACATGATGGTGGTCCACAACACCAAGCCGCAGTATTCGAGAGAAGCCATGAGCACTGGCGTGTACCTACGCAACAGATGTCCCACCCGAGCATTAGAGAACTCCACACCGTTCGAGCAGTAGAATGGGTTCCGACCCAAACCTTTCCCACCTGAAAGTGTTTGGGAGTAGGGCCTACGTCTTTAACCACAACAACAAAGGAGGGAAACTAGGACCCAAGGCCATTAAGGGACGTTCCTAGGGTATGATGAGCACAGCAAAGCATACAGGGTGCTAAACAACAGCAAAAAGATGATCATCATCAGCAAAGATGTAAGATTCGGTGAGAAACCACAGTCCACCAATAGTGGGAGTGAACAAGGAGGTGAGACATTTACCTTTGATGAGCAGGTGAAGCCAATGTCTCCTAACACATCAAACGTTCGGCCACAAGTCGTTGACTCAGATGAGGACAGAGATGAATCTTCCCAAGAACGAAAGACTTCTGAACAAGTGCAAGCACAAACAAAGGAGTTAGATTCCGAGACTACTGAAATCCGTGAGGAGATAATAGCATCTAAAAATAGAGACACAACTAAGAAAGCAGCGGAAGCTATGGTGGAAAAGAAGAAAGATTCGACAAAACTAGCAGACAGGCCGTGGCGGGTTAGGAACCCACCTAACAAGTTAGGTGACTGGTTAGAGACATCAAAGGCTCTAAGGAAAAAGTTTGCTGGGATGGCACGGGTTGAGAAACCACCAAATCTCAAAAGCGCTCTCGTAGGTGAAGACTCTGACAAGTGGAAAGTTGTAGCGAATGAGGAGATGGCTTTTATTCTCAAAAACGACACAAGGACATTGGAGAACTTGCCATAGGGAAGAAAACGAATCGCGAATAAGTGGACTTTTAAGATAAAAATAAATGCAGATGGCGCAATTAAACACTATAAAGCAAGGTTAGTTGCAAAAGGGTTCACACAAAAGGAGGGGATAGATTATAAGGAGACATTCGCACCGGTGGTGAAATTTACCTCAGTTCGGGCACTCCTTGCCCTTGCCGCCATCCTCGACCTCGAAGTTGAACAGATGGACGTGAAAACATCTTTTCTCCATGGAGAACTCGAGGAGGAATTATACATGACCCAACCGGAAAGGTATGAGGACCAAATGAGCCCCAATAAGGTTTGCAAACTCTCGAACGCCCTCTATGGCCATAAGCAATCTCCTAGATTATGGAATATAAAGATAGATGAATATCTGCAAGGAGAGGGATTTGTAAAGATTTAGTCAGATCCCTTAGTGTATTATCACCCAGAAAACAAGATAATCATTGCAATCTATGTAGACGATCTGATGATCTTAGGAAAAACAAAAGAAGAGATAGCAAAAATAAAACAAATGCTATCACAAGCCTTTGAAATGAAAGACTTAGGAGATCTTAAGTATATACTTGGCATTGAAGAGATTAGAGATAGGGAAAACAAGACTATTCATCTTAGTCAAAGAAAGTACATAGAAGAGCTACTTACCAGGTTTCGGCTTCAGGATGGGAATGGCATCTCCTCACCTTTGGAGCAAGGGGAGAAGTTTATCGAGAACCTCGAAATTCAAAAGGAGCCAGTTGAGGCTCCATACCATGAAGCACTGTGAGCACTCATCTATGCGATGAATTACACCCGTCCAGACATCGCCACCGCCATTGGAATCCTTAGTCGATTCCTAAATAAGCCAGGGAAACAACATTGCTTAGCAGCAAAAAGAGTGCTCAGATACCTCTAGGAGACAATGGACTACACTCTAACTCTAAGGGGAACAGAAGAACGCATCAAAATTCATGCATTCACAAACTCTGATTGGGGAGGGGATGTTTCAAGCAAAAAATCAACCATAGGTTACCTGGTGAACATTGGCGATGGGAGCGTGAGTTGGAGCAACAAACTCTACAAAACAGTGGCATTATCAACTATGGAGGCCGAGTACATGGCAGCCGCCGCCACAGTAAAAGAGGTTCAATGGCTTAAGGCATTTTTGAACCACCTAGGATTTCTGCAAAAATCTAAGACAACCATCTATACAGACAACCAAAGTTGCCTAGCTCTGATCAAGAACCCTATCAACCATCCTTAGGCTAAGCACATGGACATGCGATACCACTTTATTAGGGACACGACAATTGTTGAGGTCGTTGAGTACATGCGTGACAAGATGAACGCAGCCGACATGCTAACAAAGGCTATTGAAAAATAAAAATTGCTACTCTGTGCAGGAAAAGCAGGACTCTCTGAGGTAAAAGGAGCAAACCCTAAGGAGGAAGGAGAGGAGCCTAATCTGAGCGCATCGAAGGAAAGCAAGAAAAGGAAGATAGGAGGAGTGGGAGGCGCAAGCGCCTAAAGTATTGGAGTACTTTCCCGAACTTGGTCCTTCAGCAGGACCACAGTCGCTCTACAGCGACGCGATTGGAGTTTGATATACGAGGCTGCATCTGCACGTTGGTAGCCACCGCACACGCTTTAAATTCTTCAGGATCGAATCAAAGCGTTACACGTGGTCCGTTAAATTGAAACGGTCTTGATATTGTACGTGGCATTTTATTTTTTAGGACAAGTGCCAAAATTGATTTCAAACATTCGTGTACTGAAGACATTGTGAACGTGACGACGAAACTTACATGCTTTCAAATTGACGCACGTAAGTTTAAATTTCACTGATGTACGCCGAAGATTTTTTGTTCGTTCGTCATCAAGATTTACCGAAGTGTACCGCGAATCATTTCCCTGAACGTTCGCAATCAAACGAAGTCTCAGTCAACGGAAATTTTATATCGCCCTTTGAATCGAGTGGGAGTATTGTTTTTAGTGCGATTCTAGGCGATTATTTCGTGCAGCGATTCACGCGATTTCATTGGTACTACGAAATCGCATCGTCACAGCATCATTAGCGATTTCATAGCGGCAACATTAAATCAGGTGCTAGGCAGACGTGCAGACGTTTTCACGATGCATTATTGTCAAAAGAATTGTACACGTGGCATTTGATCATACGACCGCCACTTAGTTGCTTTTGTTCGAGAGAAGCCATGAGCACTGGCGTGTACCTACGCAACAGATGTCCCACCCGAGCATTAGAGAACTCCACACCGTTCGAGCAGTAGAATGGGTTCCGACCCAAACCTTTCCCACCTGAAAGTGTTTGGGAGTAGGGCCTACGTCTTTAACCACAACAACAAAGGATGGAAACTGGGACCAAAGGCCATTGAAGGGACATTCTTGGGGTATGATGAGCACAACAACGCATACAGAGTGCTAAACAACAACACAAAGTAGATCATCATCAGAAGTGCTAAACAACAGCACAAAGACGATCATCATCAGCAGAGATGTAAGATTCGATGAGAAACCAGAGCCCACCAATAATGGGAGTGAACAAGGAAGTGAGACATTTACCTTAGATAAAGAGGTAAAACCATTGTCACCTAACCAATCAAACACTCCACCAAGAGATGATGGTCCAGAGGAGGAGGACACAGATGATAACCCTCCACAGCCAAAAACTCCCGAAAAAGTGCAACCACAGCCAGAAATAGAGGAGTTGAAAGATGACCCCGCCACACCCGCCTAGGAGATCATTCCATCAACGAAAAGAGACGAAGCTAAAAAAGCAGCGGAAGTAGTGGTGGAAAAGGGGAAGAAGAAAACTCGACAACAAACCCAATCGACTGACTGAGCTGGGTTAGAAAACCAGTGAAACAAGTTTGGTGAGTGGTTGGAGACGTCAAAGGCTCCAAGTAAAAAGTTCGCTGGAATGACTGAGGTTGAGGAACCATGGACCCTCAAAAGCACTGTTGTAGGTGAAGACTCTGACAAGTGGAAGGATACTGCCATTGAGGAGATGGCTTCCATTCTCAAAAATGGCACATGGACATTGGAGGACGTGCCAGAGGGGATGAAACCAATTAGGAGTAAGTGGACATTTAAGATAAAAAGAAACGCAAACGGAAAAATTGAACGCTACAAGGCAAGGTTGGTCTCTAAGGGATACACTCAAAAAGAGGGCATAGACTACAAGGAGACATTTGCACCAGTGGTGAAATTTACCTCAGTTCAAGCACTCATTTCCCTCGCGGCAATCCTTGACTTCGAAGTTGAGAAGATGGACGTGAAGACGGCTTTCCTCCACGGAGAACTCAAGGAGGAACTCTACATGACCCAACCGAAAAGGTATGAAAACCCGATGAGCCCCCATAAGGTTTGCAAACTCTCCAAGGCCCTTTATGGCCTTAAAGAGTCTCCCAGATTATGGAACATTAAGATAGATGAATGCCTGCAAAGAGAGGGATTGGATTTGTAAATATTCAGTCAGATCACTCAGTGTATTATCATCCAGAGAGCAAGATAATCATAACAATCTATGTAGACGATATGATGATACAAGGATAAACTAAAGAGGAGATATCAAAAGTTAAACCGATGTTATCCCAAGCCTTTGAGTTGAAGGATTTAGGTGAGCTTAAATATGTAATTGGCATTAAAATGGTTAGAGATAGAGAGAACAAAGTGATTCATCTCAATCAAAAAAAGTACATAGAGGAGCTTTTTACTTGATTTCGGCTTCAAGATGCAAATGGCATCTCCTCACCTTTAGAGCAAGGGGAGAAGTTTATCGAACACCTCGAACTTCAAGAAGGACAATTGAGGCTCCGTACCGTGAAGCAGTGGGAGCACTCATCTATGCGATGAATTGCACCCGTCCGGACTTCGCCACCGCCATCGAAATCCTCAGCCGTTTCCTAAACAAACTAGGGAAACATCATTGGTCAACAACAAAGAGAGTATTTAGATACTTCAAGGAGACAATCGAATACACTCTCACTCTTAGGGGAACTCAAGAAAGCATAAAGATTCATGCAGTTACAGACTTTGATTGGGGAGGGGACATTGCAAGCAAGAAATCAACCACAAGTTACCTGGTGAACATTGGCGATGGGAGCGTGAGTTCGAGTAGCAAGCTCCAAAAAATCGTGGCATTATCCACCATGGAAGCAAAGTACATGGTCGCCGCCGCCACAGCAAAGGAGATTTTATGGCTAAGGGCATTTCTAAATGAGCTAGGGTTTGTGCAGAAAACCAAGACCACCATCTACACAGATAACCAAAGCTATTTGGCTCTGATCAAAAATCCTATCAACCATCCTAAGGCCAAGCACATTGATATGCGGTACCACTTCATTAGGGACACGACAATTGCTAAGGTCGTTGTTGTTTTTGAAAAGTTGGTCTCGTGCGTACTCGACATTTTGTGCGCACGCGACGTTTCGCGTGCGTAATATATTATCAAAAGTAATGTGGTGGTTCGAATGGATTTGCGGATTAGGGGAGTAAATGTACGAGTAAAATTAAAGGGACGTGAGGTATTAGTTGAGTGGCGCGAATGCGTTAAGAAATGGACGGCGGATTGCGACGCATCCGGTGTGAAATATACGAAATGTACGTCGCCGGTACGGAACATATAATTTGGACAAATGTACTTTATATGCGACATGCGGCGTGTATTAGTTATGACAAATGACGTGTACTTTATTTTCCGCATTTATTTCAAAGGACGCGGTTTGCGGTACGGAAATGATTTCGGTTGTACAATTATTATTTTAACAAGTGGACGTGAATGACTGAGGGTGTGTCACCATGTTCATAAGTACGGGTTTTTTTCTGTCGTTTTCCTGTAAAACTTAGCGCCGTACTGCCTAGGTTCCGACCGTATTAAAAAATCGCAAATTTGTAGGGTACAATTTGCGTCATCCTCGAACTTAGAATGTACGAAAATTTGTCGTCTTATGTTTTTCGAACCACTTCGACGACAAAAAAGTCATCTTCAACCTTATCTTTAAAACACATTCGCGATGTGTTTTAAAACTAAGGATTTTCTATAAACAAATAGGAACATATATTCTCACCTGCCGTGTTTTCTGAATAAAATCAGACGATTTCCAAAGACAAATAAAAGTACAGAATTCGCTATGTTTTGTCCGTTTGCTTTTAATGCAACAAAAAGAGTACACAGTTTGTTTGGTTTTGTCCGTTTTGGTCCAGTACGGATTTTTTTTTTGCAGGGGTCTCAAAATTTCGATGCCATTTCACGTCGACCGGACAGGAGACGCGAAGGCAAAGCCCATCATTCTTCGACCGTGAAAATGCACAGGCTGGGAGGTGGTACGTCGACAATGTCACGGTAAGACATGCAACGTCACAAGCAGTTCAAAAAATAACGTGTGACCACAGATTGTAGACGTTGACAACCGTCAGAGGTATTGTCGACGTATATAATCATCACAAGCGTAAGTTACGATTTCTTCCTTACAGACATAGGGACACTTGAAAAGCGGGTCCGCCGGATCCGCGCTAAAATACAAATTAAGTTCGCTAAGTTACAAGTACATGGGGACATACCCTGAATTCGCTTCGCGACGTCGTGGGATATTTGACGACTCGCGTGGATTTCGTTTGGATTTATGAGACCACCTGGCGCGACATCGAGGGCGTCGAATAAGATCGACGGACGGTGGATATAGGCCGCCGTTATTTTTCAAGGAGTGGGGACGCGAAATCGCGTCAATCACACGATGCTTAATTTGGATGTCTCGGATTGGTTGACGAAATTCGAGGAGTTTCGTTGAGTGACTCAGCATGACTAATCATACGATTTTGTGAGATTGAGTGTACTTTGTAAATATTTACAACAATGGTTTGTCTTTATGTTATTTAGTTATTAGTGTAGATTTCCTCATTCTGACATACCTCGAAGTATTTGGGTATACTAACACTAATAGAGGAAACTGGTAGATTGCGTACGGCTGGTATGCCTCCGTACACCCAGTAATGAACTCTAGTGTATATTTGAAGGACTCAGTCATTTTTAGACTAAAGAACTTTCTGGACCAAAAACCTTTGATGATCATTTCTGGTAATTTTGTCTGAGTATAACTCTCAGATCTGTTAGCAAAATTATCTAAAATTCTGTATGTGTGTTCCACTTTATATTGTTAATATTGTCACAGATTTTCAGATTCATTGTGTGGCTGGTCTGTGTTTAAATTCATTGTGAAGTTGGTCGGTTTTATCAAAGTTCTGTCATACTGTTTTTCTGCAACTTTGACTAGATGATGTGATCACTCTAATTATTGTTTTTGTCTGAAACTTTGTAGAGTTATTCTATAGCTTAAAATATATCTGTGGTTGTAGTATCAGATGATTTTATTATTTTTGTATAATTCTGTGTTGATTCAAAGTAAGCTGTTTTTGGGGTAGTCTGTGGTGCTTCCGAGGGTAAATCCATGGCTGAAAATGGCTATGGACAACAGCCGTGGCATTTGAGTACATGCCAGACAAGGAGAACGCATCCAAAATGCTAACAAAGGCTATCAGAAAAGAAAAATTGTCTCTCTGTGCAAGAAAAGCGGGACTCCTTAAATCGAAAGGAGCAAACTCTAAAGTGAAAAGAGCAGATCCTAAGGAGAAAGGAGAGGAACCTAAGCTGGAGACACCAAAGGAGAGCAAGAAAAGAAAGATAAGAGTGGAAGGCGCAAGCGTCTAAAGTACCAAGAGTACTTTTCCGAACCGGATCCTTCGGCAAGACCACCGTCGCTCTGCAGTGACGCTATTGGAACTCTCTAGCATTGGACTTCGACTTACGAGGCTGCATCTCCACGTTGGCAGCCGCCGCATACGCTTTGAAATTTCACGATCTAATCAAAGCGTCACAAGTGTATAGTTAAAATGAAACAGTCCTGATTTTGTACGTGGCATTTCGTCTACGCCACAGGTGTCAAATTTAATTCGAAATGGTCTTGTACAGACAACATTTTGGCAATGACGGCGAAACTTATATAGTGACATCAATCAATTTTAATTTTACAGCTGTACGGCGAAGATTTTGTTCGTTCACCATCGGAATTTACCTAAGTGGATCGCAGATCATTTCCATGAACGTTCGCTGTCAAACGAAGTCTCAGTCAACAAAAACTACATATAGCCGCAGAATCAAGTGGGAGTATTATTTTTAGTGCGATTTTGGACGATTATTTTGTGCAGCGGTTCATACGATTTCATTTGTACTACAAAATCGTATCGTCACATCATCATCATCGATTTTACAGTGAAACATTAAAATATGTATCAAACATACGTGTAGATGTTCCCAAGATGTATTATTGTTTGTTGGCTTGTATTATTGTTGTTCCCACTTGGTCACTCAACCGCCATTTATTTCTTCTTTTTTTGCATTATAATAAATAGAGTAGAAGAAGACGACAAAAAATATCATTCACAGACAAATTAGGCTTGGCAGCTTTTTTAGCATTCAGAATCAGTTTGTTACTGGACATCGTTCTTTCATTACAATTCTATTCCTTTTCTAATATAATGGAATCTACTTGCTGAATGTCTATCTAATATATGCCTTGCTACATGTGAATGCCTTAACTCTTCCCACCTACACCTCTGTCTTTTTCTACCTTTGTGACTTATGAAGTTCGTCACTTCTGCGAATCTTGTTAATATGATTAGGTGCACGTGGTCCTAGGAATCTTCCTAGTTACCCGAAATGTCTAATCAAGGTCAACAAGCACAACATGGAAATGTATTTCTTTTTAGGTCGTGTTTGCTGAATTTGGAATGATTTTTATTTTATTGTGTTTGCATTTACTTTAATTTAATTTTGAGCTGAGTTCTAATATAAAGCTTGAGTGTAAGCCGAGTTAAGTCGTGCTAGTGGAAAATCATGTATTGTGTAAGTCGAAATGTTCCAAGAAAATGTGGCCCTATTAAAAATATTAAACGCTAAATTATATGCACAATTAAACTTGCTTTGTTATTTTTACAAGTGGTTTGTCATGTCTCATTCTAAAATGTGTGATATAAAAGCGACACTGTGAGAGTGAGAGGGGAGAGGCGACGACGGCGTAAAATTTTGCAAAGGATCCATAAATGAAAGTGGAGGTCTGAGATCCCGACAATTTTTTTCCATACATGAGTGTGACGGGCAGTGAGAAAGATAGCGATTACTCTCCCCCATTTTAGAATTTTCCAACTCGTGTGGCACGTGCTTGGATCGTTTGTCATTCGTTGTTTGGGTGATACTTTAACTGAAATCACCTCGCGAGGTGATTTTTGATGAAGTTTTTTGAAAGGCTGGATTCTCTTGCTAAGGGTCGAAAAGAGGAAAGCGCCAAAATGCATCCACATTACCACAAACAAGGAGTACATTCAATGTATCGAATTGACGTTCACTGTGGTAAAAGTGATTTTTTCGTAACGGCTAAAGTTTTTCTCGTTGGGGACTAAATTTTTGGGGGAAAATGACAGGGAAACGCCGATACTTTAATACATGGGGACACCCTTTTAGGTTCATAAACGAAATTGTTACTTTAATTGTAATATTTGTAGACGTAGGTACGATTTGGGAGGGTTGTAGAGGACTACAAAACTAGCGACAATTTCTGACTTTTACAAAATAGCGATGGTTGTAGATGCCTAGGATTTTGTGCCATTATGACATCATGCGCACTTGGGACAACGTTGACGACAATGATTCCCGATTTTGTTTTTTCTACTTTTCTCACTCAACTTTCTATCAAAACATGCTCAAAGGTAGTTAAAAGAATAATTTTCTAAACCTCTTTTATTGCGTACCGATATTGTCATGTTTCAATACAAAAAGTGTGAGATAAAACTGATAGTGTGAGAGGGAGAGGAAGAAAGGCGCCTTCACTGATTTTGCTTTTGCAAAATGGCATCTGTTGCTCGAGACCCCTACACGACGCTTTTACCGAAAAAAATACGTAGAGTATGGGTATGATTTTTTTTTTTTGGGTATATTTCGCGTTTTGCAATTTTTTTTTGAAATTTTAAAACACGTGCAAAAGTCGTTTTCAAATAAAGTTTGAAGATGATGTTTATTGTCGTGGCAGTGAGTCGAAAAATGTAAGACAACAAGCTATAGTTCATTTTCAGTTTTAAGAAGATGCAAATTGTACTATGGTTTTCACAATATTTTTTTACGGGAAAAGATCTTCTCGTTGCAGCATATGTTTTGGACATACGAGGTGACAGGTTGACTTCTGTATTTCGCAGGGAGCGAAAAAAGGGAAGCAAATCCGATTGGGAGTTTTGCAAAACTCCAGCTGTAGCGATGAGCTGCAGTTCACTTTTGACAATCACCAGAGTGTTAAAAGTGTTATGTAAATATCACAATGCCTTGTCGGTCCAGGAGCATGGTAGGATAGTTGGATGATCGTTAGAGGGAACGAGATTGGAGTGGATTTGCTCGAATCCACTCATATTGAGCATTGCATTTTTCCAGCTTTCCATGCTTGCTATCTGACCCTGAGTGACCTTGGCTGAGTTTGCTTTGCTTGGTGTGGGATTTTTTCCTTAGATCTTGCCATTGGTGGCATTGGTTAGTTCTTTTGTGAATTGTGCCGCTTTAGATATGCACTTGTGGTTGTTGGATAGTAAGTTATTTGCCTTTATAAATCTGGTCCTTTGGCCTTGCCCCCTTGTTTGCATGGTAGAAGATTTCGGTAATACGACTCATTTCTAGATCTGGCCGTCGCGGCCGTGTTAGAGATTGAGTGGCTGATTGGAGAAGTGAGTGGTGGGGCCTGGCATTTGAAGCATCTCGTATCTATCTGGTCGTCATTCGGTTGTATCCTTCTTATGCCCACCGATTGGGATAATCTCTATTATCCTTTCGGAACTACCCGATCGTCGGCCTTGTTTAGGCCTACAGAATCAGGACCATCAAAGTTACCTAGTCTTTTGGACCATCAAAGTTACCTAGTCTTTTGGACCATCTTTCTTGGGATATCTCAGGTCAAATTCCTCCTTCAGTTCGATCGCCTCTCACCTCCGTATCTTCTTTATCATTAGTTTTTTCCACACTTTTTGGGAAGAATCGACCACGATTCCCTTGACGGGGCGGATTCAATTCATTATCTTTTTGGTTTCCGCAAATTTCAAATTCATTATTAGCCCCGCCAATCCCAGTAGTGGACATGGCTTCCACATCTAAGGGAGGGGTGTTGTTTTGAAAGCTTTAGTCCTCACTAAGCCTCATATGTGAGGGGAGTGTCTTCTTGGTACTTAATTTATTTTGTTGAAGTCTGGTTCAATATATACCAGATTTAGTGTGACAATAGACAGTGAAGGGAGTACACGATGTAACACACTTTCGGGACACGCGTCAATAAAAGAAGATGAGACGCTCCACAAGATTCGGTTCTACGACTCAGATTCACCTGAAGACCAAAGTGTCACACAAAGTTTCATCTTGAATGAATTTTCTAAAAGATGGACGGCGAAGAATTGCTGCTAACGGACACTGGTCAGCCGAGACCACATCTATGATTATCCGACGTGTTTTGTACATTATAGTGTGACGTAACATATTCTTGTTTTGTACATAGGCGTGCTTTGTTGATTAAGGACTCATTTTAGATTCATGTTGCATGACATACCTTGACATATTCAGGTATCTTCCTTAGCTCTGGTAGATATTACTAATGCATGGCTCGTATGCCTTGTTATCTTGGTTAGGATATTAAATGGCTGCTAGCAATTAGAAGAATATGTATTTTTGGTATAAGAATAGGACTTAACCATTTTAGAAGTTAGGATCTTGTTGTATCAAATTATGCTTTAGCATTTTGGTATCTTTTGACTGAGAATTTCTCTCATATCTATTTGCAGATTTTTGTGTAAATTTGCATTTGTGTTCCTATTTGTATAATCTGCATTATGTCAGATTTGTAGGCCATTTGGTTTCCTATTTTGTCTTTGGTTGTGTTCCAAAGTTGTATGTTTTTCTGAGCATCTGTGAGAGCTTCTTGCTTGTATTACTTTTGTGATGAATAATTATACCCCATCTTCATCTTTAGTGGGTGTAGTAGCCACAAAACAAAAGGTTACGGGCCCGCCCTCATGGATGCCAGTCTTTGATGGAAGAAAATACCTTTATTGGTCTGATTTGGTTGAGTCTTATTTTCCTCAGGTTAAACTGTTTAATGTAGTTGATGGCAGTCTTGCTGAAACTGATGCATCCTCTAGTGGGAAAAATCAGCAAGCTTTGCATATTTTAAATTAATGATTTTAGAGGATTTACTTATGTCATATATCAAGATGAAAAAGGCGTCAAAAATCTGGACATCACTGAAAACTATCTATTTGAAAGCTAATGCTCAGCATGAGATTACTACAGATGGGAACATTTCGGACTATGGGTATACAGGTGGTAGCATGGCTGAATATTGTAAAGGACTTAGACATTTGTTGACAGAGAATGCATGTTCAGGGGGAAACTTCTCTCCTTATCATTAGGCTATGATTTTTATGAGAGGCCTTCCTAAAGAATATAAAGAAGCCTCAGCAAATCTAAAAAAGTTGGATAAATCAGCCTAGAATTTAGCCACAACTATATAACTAATCTTAGAGGAAGAGTCAATAGTTATAGCTCTTAATCCAAGAAATTCCTCTGTAGCCTTTAATAATCAGTATCAGGGAAACATATCTCAAGGGTGCCAAGGTTTTCAACAATATAACAAGTGTGTCTATTGTTATAGTCAAAGACATCCGTACAAACAGCGTCCTAAGTTTTTGAAAGCTTGTGAGATAGGTGTGTTCAAAAATGGGTGGAAGCTGAGAGCGATCTATGCACAACAAAGGCCACCCTTTATACCACCGACACCTCTTTCCAAAAGTGAGGCGTTTTCAGTTGACACACCGGAGCCGGAGTTGGTTGACAAGAGAAATGAAAAGGATGTTGTCAGTTTTCCAAAAACTAACAAAGAGTTCTTCGCTCTTGCAAAACTAATGGAGGGAGACAAAGACCACTGGTGGATCATAGACTTTGGAAGCTCTTCTCATTTGTGCTGGGACAAGGCTTCCTTCACAGATCTAAAACAAGTTCTAACTAGGCAGATCTACTATGCGTGTGGTGCCACACTTGAAGCACATGCTCAAGGAACTGTCATCCTTATGTGTGAGATAGATGGATAGGCAGTTCCTAGAACTCTATATGATGTGTTGTATGTCCCTCAGTTCAAAATGAATTTGTTTTCTACCTCAGTTGCAAAAAGTAGAGGTTTTGAAATACTTCAGAAACAAGGAAAGAAAATAGCTTGTAAAGAGGGAAGGGTAGTAATTAATGGGAACTAGAGGCCCAAACAACTTGTGCCGGTTGGACCTGGTGAATACATTTTTTTTTGCTTACTCCAGTGTCTTATCTGATATGTTTTGTGGCATTAAAGATTAGGTCATGTTTATAATGACAAGTTGGAAACAATGGTAAAGAATGATATGGTAGAAGGAATTAAACCAAGTTAGCAACAGTCGAATATTTGTGATGGTTGTGCTTTGGGTAAGCTTTAAAAACTTCCCTTACCTCAAGCTGCAGATTTTAGAGCAACTAATCTCTTGGAGCTTATTCATTCAGATGTGTGGGGACCCTCCAAAATACCATCTCTTGCTGGCAAATACTTTGTTACATTTACAGATGACTTCTCCAGATTCAGCAGGATCTTTTTCATGAAGGAGAAAAAAGGGGTCTTCACCCACTTCGAACACTTTCGGATCTGGGCAAAAAAGCTACATGGTAGATCCATTCTTTCCTTAAAATATAATTATGGAGGTGAATATTCTTCCAATGAGTTTGCTGCTTATTTAAGAGAAAATGGTATCTCTCATTAGTTTGAATACCATATACTCCTGAGCAGAATGGAGTCTCAGAAAGGCTAAATAGAACTCTAACTGAGAGTGTTAAATCTATGATGTCGGATAAATGGATAGATACAATGTTTTGGGCTGAAGCTTACCAAACAGCAAAAAATATTAGGAATATATTTGAAACTATATTTGTTTAAGGAAATACACCTTATGAAGTGTGGAATGGAAGAAAACTAGACGTCGGTCACTTTAGAGTTTTTGGTAGCAAATGCTTTGTTCTAGATAACTTACCTAACTGGAAATTGAGTCCAAAATCTAAACCTGGAATCTTCATGGGATAAGATGATAAATTTGAAGGATACAGAGTTTATTGCCCTCAATAAAATTCCATCCAGGTTGCCAGAATTATTCAGGTGAAGGATGAGAGTGAGTCCATAGACGTATTTACTATGGATGAAAGTGAGAAGAAAGAAAAACTGCAGGAATATGTCATCTTGGATCAGACTTCATTTCACTCTTTGGCAACTTCAACTTATTTGTCTACAAGAGTTCAAAATACTGGAGTACAACCTGCTACTGAAAAACAAAGAGCAACAATACACATCTTCATCAAACCCATAATCGAAGTCGGGATCGAACAATTCCAGCCTCAAATTTTATGGGGGGAAGACGACAAAGTTCTCGCTTGAGGGGAGAACATGTTCAACATGCTATTTCTGCAATCACGAGGGAGCCACTTACAATTCAAGAGGCATTTCCAGTTCGTGAAAAGGATCATTGGATTACAGCTGCAAATGATGAGATGAAGTCCATTATAGAAGCTTAAAGGTGAGAGCTTGTGGAGCTTCCACTTGATCAGAAAGCCATTGGCTGCAATTGGGTCTTCAAAATGAAGCTCAATTCAGACAACACCATTGAAAGGTATAAAGCTTGGTTGGTTTCAAAGGGCTGTAGTCAGAATGAGGGAATAGACTATGAGGAAACTTTCTCTCTTATTGTTAGGTTTTCTATTGTTGTCCTTAGCTGCAATTGAAAATATAGAGCTGCGTCAAATGGATGTTAAAATTGCTTTCTTGCATGGAGACGTAGATGAAGTGATTTATATAAAACAACTTGAAGGTTATGCAAAAAAATGAAAGGAAAAGCTAGTCTATAAAATGTTGAAATCACTTTATGGATTGAAATATGCTCCATGACAATGGAATCTAAAGTTAGATGAGTTTCTTACCAGTCTATGTTTCAGAAGGATCAACTCAGATCACTCTGTTTATATCATGGAAGGAGAGGATGGAATGATCTTTGTAGCAGTATATGTTGATAATCTGCTGCTTATTAGTAAATCTATGAATGAGATAAACATTAAAAAACCAGCTATTAATGCCAAGTTTGAGATGAAGGACTTAGGTGAGGCAAAGTATATCCTAGGCATTCATAAAAAGAGGAATAGGAATCAAAGAGTGATTTATCTAACTCAGAGAGAGGCAATTGGAAATGTACTTCAAAAATTTGGCATGGCAGAGGCAATGGGGAATGCAACCCCTATAGAGTTCAGGCAAAAAGTGGAAGGAAAAGAGACAGATGGAGGAATGTTACTCGAGGATGACACTGAATTAGGGGAGTCAGAGTTCATGTCCACAATTCCCTACAGACAAGTTGTTGGGAAACCTTTTCTATTTAATAAACATCACGCGTCCTAACATTGCAACGATAGTTAGAACTCTGAGCTGAAGCCTTTAAAACCCAAAGACATCAGGTTGGGAGGCACCAAAACGAGTTCTCAAATATATTGCAGGAACACAAGATATCCGACTTTCTCTCGGAGGAGATGAAGTAAAAATTAGCACTTGCAACGATGCGAGTTATGGTGATAAACCAAACCGACCCTCTACCAGTGGATTCATTTTGAAGATCGGTGATGGTAATTGCTACTGGGCCAACAAGCTTAAAAAGATGACTGCTCGGTAAACCATGGAAGCCGAATACATGGAAGCCAGCTCACATGTCAAGGAACTTCTTTGGGTAAAATCTCTTTTATAAGAACTAAAATTTGTACAATCTGGTTCTCAAGTCATATGTTGCAATAATAAAGTTGCTATTGCCATTGTGTCTAATCCGAATCATCACTTTAAAAGTAAGCATATTGATATTAAGATACACTTTGTGAGGGAAAAGGTGATGGCTATAATTTTGAGGTTTATCTACTTACATGATGAGGATATGCTAGCAGATACGATGATAAAACCCTTCCCTGAACCAAAATTGAAATTTTGTAGAAAGGAATGTTGTTTTAGTGGCTATTAGAGTCTAAAGCTTTAGGGGAGTGTTGTTTTGAAAGCTTTACTCCTCACTAAGCCTCATATGTGAGGGGAGTGTCTTCTTGGTACTTAGTATATTTTGTTGAAGTCTAGTTTAATATATACCAGATTTAGTGTGAGAGTGAACAGTGATGGGAGAACATGATTTAACATAATTTTGGGACACGCGTTAGTAGAAAAAGATGAGACGTTCCACAAGATTCCGTTCAATGACTCAAATTCAACGAAAGACCAAAGTGTCACACAAATTTTCATCTTGGATGAAACTTGTGAAAGATGGAAGGCGAAGATTTGCTGCTGACGGACGTTGGCTAGCCGGAACCACATCTATGATTATCCGACGTGTTTTGTAGAGTATAGTGTGACGTAACGTATCGGTGTTTTGTACATAGGTGTGTTTTGTTGATTAAGGACTCAGTTTAGATACATTGTGCATGACATACCTTGACATATTCAGGTATCCTTCTTAGTTATAGTAGATATTATTCATGTATGGCTGATATGCCTTTTTATCTTGGTTAGGATATTTTTGCTAGCCCTTAGAAGAATAGATATTTTTGTTATAAGAATAGGACTTTACCATTTCAAAAGTTAGGAACTACTTGTATCAAATTATGCTTTAGCATTTTGATATCTTTTGACTAAGAATTTGTCTTATATATGTTTGCAGATTTCAATGTAAATTTGCACTTGTGTTCTTATTTGTATAATGTTCATTATGTCAGATTTGTAGGCTATTTGGTTACCTATTTTGTCTTTGGTTGTGTTCCAAAATTGTATGTTTTTTTGAGCATCTGTGATCGCTTCTTGCCTGTATTAATTTTGTGACGACTACTCCTGCCTCATCTTCATCTTCAATGGTTGTAGTAGCCAAAAAACAACACCTACTTCTATAAACAACTTCCATCTTGGCAGGCAATGACTCTGACGCCTTCACCATTGTGAAGATTTGAATCCCCTGGGCCCCATATAAAAAAAGTTGCTCAAAACGCCTAACTAAGCGATTATTTATCAAAAGGCAAAGATGCCAGTTTTTATAAAAGCTCTCTGAGAGAGAGGCGGCTACCTACCTAAAATCTCTAAGTCCAAAAACCCTTTTATATACCCGTTATTACTAAGGTGTGGAACCAATCATATGAGTGTACGGTAGAGAAATGTATTGTTTATTTTGGAAAGCTTTAAGTCTCAATAAATTAGTGTGACAGCAAACAGATAGTAATCTACAGCGTAAGTTTTATAGCGACAGGCTGTGTCACACATTATAGGTATTTTGGAATGGCACCAACACCCTCATACGCATGTCTCACTTTGGACGAGAAAACTCACCAGCGATGCTGATTAGACAACGCAGCTCTGGTTATTTTGGATATGATTTGTACGGACAACGGTGTTGCGGTTATCTTGGATATGATATGGTATGAGACAACGCAGTTGCGGATGATATGAATATGATTTTTTACGGGACAAAGCAGTTGCAATTAATATGAATCAAGTCAAGGGACGAGATTAATATAATGTTCACAAATGACTTAGCCGACAAGTATTTATAAAATCACCTCGTATAATTTCTGAGTAATACTAATTGTACGGTGGTAGTTTAGGTTTGCGGGATTAGGAGTACTTAGTTCTTAAAGGCACATTCGTTTTTGGATGTCCTCTCAAGTACACTTGTATTGGCGGTGCAACACTGAGTAGATACCAAATGTGAGTATAAGACTTAGGACTTAGAGCATTTTTTGTATCCACACATCCTAGTAGTAAAACTGCAAACAATTTTTAGGAAACTTGTGAGCATTCTATCTTGAGCATTGTTAGGTCAATTGTGTTGAAACTTTATGAGTTTTGAGTGTTAATGCTGCAGTATCTTGTGATAGAGCTTGTTGAAACTTTTATACTTGTATAAGATCTGGTGAACACATGAAACTAGGTGTTTGGAAGAATTCTTGATAGCTTTTGAGAGTGTATTATGTCAACTTTTACTACTACTCCTACTCCTCCACCTACACTGGTGGCTGTAGAACAACCCGTTATGGGCGTGTCATCAAGAATTCCTATCTTTTTGTGGGAGAAATATGTTTATTGCGCCGATATGGTGGAGAATCAGTTTGAGAATGTTAACCTATTAGATATATTGGATGGTTCACTATATCAATTGCATCTATCTTGGTCTAAAAAGATTACTCAGGCTCTTTCTATTTAAAAATTATGTATATCAAAGAACTTAGTAATGTCTTGCATAAAAATGAAAAATACGATTCACATCTAGAGATCTCTTAAAAATGATTATGAAAAAGGTAATGTCCAGGAAAAACTTCTGTTAGTTTGACAAGATTGGGACTATAAGTATACTAGCGGAACGATGGCTAATTATGATAACAAATTTTGCATCCTTGTAGATGCCCATGCTTGCGCACAGGGCACGTTTTCTTAGTTTCAACAGGCATCATTGCTAATGAGAGGTCTCCCTCGTAGTATGAAAGAAACGTCTGATATGCTCAAACAAAAGATAAGACTAGCTAGACTTTAAATTTAGTGACTAATTTTTAACTAGAGGAGAAAGTAACAGCTAAAATTCTTTGTTTTGAGCAACTCGAAGCTTTCAATACAAACTTTGAGAGAAAGGGAAATTTTAATTAGCAAAATAATCAGGTTAATTCACAAAATCAGTTTACACAGTTTCATCAGTGTGGAAATAGACAGTCCAACAATACATGTTTCTATTGCAATACAAAAAGACATGGATATTGTTCTAAGCTTAAAAAATATAACGCGACAGGTTTATACAGGCCGGGATGGCAACCGTGCCAGTTTTACAAAGGCTTCACGAGGCATACACCTTGTGAAAATGCACTGTTTTCGGCATTTTTAACGAACCGAACGAGACTTTGAATATTTATAAGGAGGTCGAAGCTAATCTAATTGCCATGGCAACACCAATGAAAGGCTTAAAGGACTCTTGATGGATAATGGATAGAAGAGCGTCAGCCCACCTATGGTGGAACAAGAGTATCTTAAAAAATCTGAAATTAACACTGGAAAAAATATTTACTATGCATGTGGCATGAGTGTCCAGACTCGTGTTATGGGCAATGTGCAACTCTGAGACCTCCATAGGTCCTCATAATGGACAGCTTAGAAGAAGCCTCTAAGATAACCCTAACCCCTTTGTTTTTCAGCAAGAATAACTGCCACCCTGGCAGACAAAAACTCTGACCACTTTCACCATTGTGAAGGCAAGACTCCCATGAGTGGATAGCATAAAGAATCTATGAAATTTCTCCCTTGAGCAGTAAGTTATGGAGGGTCAAATTTGACCTTTTGTGCAAAAGCTCTTTGGGAGAGAGGGTCCTATCTACAAATTTTTTCTAAGTCCTATCTCTCTACAACTCTATCTACTAATGTACGCCACCAATCACATTACACTGCCTTACAAAAAAGTACAGTTGCCGCTGTACTCTATGTACAAATATTGTATGACATGGTCTAAATGTGGACACATGTGATATCCGGATTTGGTCCCGTAATCCCTGGAGATGCCGCGATCTAACGTAATTGTGCCACGTGTCATCTGCTTTTGCGATGACCACAAACCGCCGAGATTCTCTTCCTCGATCTCGGCTTTCTTCCTGGCCGTCGGATTTAATTTATATTTCAATTGTAGCCGTCATAAATACTTGCACGGTATTAATTTTGTTAAATAAACAATTGCGCGGTACTCTTTTCTTATCCATAGCTTCAGCCGTACTTTACATAATTGGAACTATGTATCCCGTAAATAATTTATGTTAAATGAATTATCTTACATGGTATAAATTAAGTAATTATCAAACCCTATTGCATGTAACACTAGTTCTAGAGTTAATTAAGTCTATCGGCTAGCGGTGGTCTACGTAAGCCAGGTACCAGGATTAAATCCTGGATCCGACATCATCCCTTTTAAATAAATAAACTACCTTTCCGTGAATCACTAATCTATTTCCGTTAAACCTTTGGATAGCCTAGGTAGCCATGGCTCTAGCATCCTCTCCAACTTCTCAGTGACTGCAAAGAGAGAAGTTAGAGGCAGACTGCTTCGACTTCTTTCTCTATTTCAATTTAGACCTAGAAAATTCTAAAAAGAACAATCGATTTATGCATAATGTATCCTTGCTGTTTGATGTAAAGGGAAAAGTAACTGAAAGGACTCTTCACAATGTCCTCTTTGTCCATCAATTTAAGAAAATATGTTTTCTACGTCTTTGGTAGAGAGTAAAGGTTTTGAGATCAATTTGAAAAATGGTCAGCACGTTGTTAGCAAAAATGGCAAGGTTCTAAATACACGTACAAGAGATAATAGCAAGATATACCATATTGATATGGATATACCAAGGAGAATGATGTTTTGTACTCCGATGTTGTGCACTTAGATGAGTTGTGGCATAAAAGATTAGGCCATGTAAATTATGATAGTTTGAGAAAAATGGTCATTGCTAGCAAAATAGGTGGTGTCTCGGTAACAGATTAGCTGGTTAAAACGCGTGATGGTTGTGCTATAGGCAAAATACACAAACTGCCATTCTCTACGGAGTCAGAACATCGGTCAACTAGACTTTTACAACAAATTCATTCCGATGTTTTTGATCCTGCAAATGTTACATTTGCCGAGGAGATGAAATATATGGTCACCTTTATAATGATTTTTCCAGGTTTACAAAGGTTTACTTCTTGAAAGAATAGAGCAAAGTGTTCGGTCACTTCAAACACTATAAGCCTTGGTTGAGAAACTACATATTTTGCCAATTTTGGCACTCAAATCGGATAATGGTGGGGAATATACATCGAAGGAATTTGATACGTTTTTACACAAGGAAAGTATAAGTCATCTGTTGACAGTTCCCTATTCACCAAAACAAAATGGAGTTTTAGAGAGATTAAATAGAACACTCACAAAGAGCTCTAGGTCGATGCTTGCATATAAAACTGTAGATATGAAATTTTAGGCTGAGGCTCTCAATTGTGTAGTTTATATTAAGAATAAAATAGGGTCTAGATCACTAGAAACAATGCCTTATGAAGTCTAAACTGGCACAAAACCTGATGATAGTCATTTTAAAGTTTTTGGTAGTATATGCTTCATTTTAGATGCATCACAAGATAGATGGAAAATTGAACCTAAAGGGTTACCACGTATTCAACTAGGATATGATGAAAACTCTAAAGGTTATAGGGACTTTGTCTTTCAAAAACAAAAGATAATTGCCGCTCAAATTTTATTGTGAAGGATGATTTTGATTCGGTAGATTTATTCACCCTGACATATATACAAAAGTAACAAAAAGTGCAGGAGTATATCATTGTGGACTACAATCACCCTATTGTCAAACACGTATAGGATACTCCAGTTTCTGAGATGTAATCTGAAATTTATTTAGGCTCTCAACAAGTTCAGTTCCAGCTAGGATAACAATCGTGAAGGTTCGAGATGAAATACCTCGGTGAGGCGAAATATATTTTTGGTATTCAGGTAGAAATAGATAGAAATAAGAGATTAATTAAATTGACTCAAAAAGAGGCTATTGGAAACATATTAGATTAGTATGGAATGTGGGGGGTGTTGTTCTATGACAACTGGTGCAGGTGGAGCTGCAGCAGTAGTAGTAGAAGTAGACATACTTAAGCAGAAGCTTCACAAGAATTCTTCACAAACACCATCTTTTGACACACTATAAAACATGACTCATAATTCCTATTACCCCAAGAATTGGCACATAAAGAGACTAGCAAACAAAATGTTAATTCCCAAAATTATAGCATAAGTGACAAAGTAAACCATAAGATATGAGAGCTGCAAGTTTCCCTAAAACTGCCTTTTAATTTCCCATATTCCCAAAACTCGATACCTAACAATTTTACTAATTCTAAACTTATACTCTTAAAGTGTGTCTACTGCTAGCAAACAACTCAAAAAATAACATCTTGCAGTGTAGTATTGTACTATAATGTGACAAGGTACCAAAACTGTACGTCACTGTACCAAGGGTACTTTCAAAAACAAAACTGCAACTAGCCTAAAACTAAATAGTGAAACACTATTTCCTAATCCACTAAGCAACAAAATCTTGTTCTATCACGTATTTACAAATTAAAGTTGTACACCAAAAGTGGCTTGGTTAGTCACAACCGTAGATGTGTCCAGCCAGCTGTGGTAAGTTTTGTAAGATTATCTGGGGTGCTTACGAAGCACCACCCCATCCATGGTCCCCACTCAATTTCTAGCCGTCAGTCTGATTATAGTCAACGTCTGGTACTTTACTTTATACATTTGTAATCCCAGATGTACGGTTCATTTTTCGTTTGCCCGATTTCTTGAATTCACTCGTCCGATAGATGCCATGTGTCCAGATCCATTCCGCTTTCCCTACATAGTCTAAAACAGTTGATGCGTGTCTATATGACTGTAGAAATACTCTTAGAGTAACTTCTTTACTATCACACTATTTGAGGTAAGTATTACACCAATCTTTAATCCAAAAATATTATAAGTTACAAATCTCCCCTCACCGCTCTATCTAGTGAGGATAAAGCTTTTAAAACAACACTCCCCTAAAGCTTTAGACTTAGTTATTCACTCATCCAAATAGCCTTTTTCCAAAACTGTAATTTAGGTGTAGGTAGAGCTTTTGTTATCATATCTGCAACCACATTTTCATCAGGTAAATAGCACACTTTTATCACTTTGGCAAGCACTTTTTCTCAGACAAAATGCAGCTTGACATCCATGTGTTTACTCTTAAAGTGGAGGCTAAGATTAGAGGCAATGGCAATAGCTACCTGGTTGTCACACAAGATTACTTGAGGACCAGTTTTCATGTGTCCCAATTCCTGCAAAAGAGCTTTTACCCATAGGAGTTCCTTGAGGGCAAAATTTGCTGCCATATATTCTGACTCCATAGTTGATTGAGCGGTGACTTTCTAAAGTTTGATGCTCCAGCAGCAAGTTCCGTTCCTGATCTGCACGACAAAATTAATGTTTGATTTCCTACTAGGCATGTCCCCATAACTCGCATCGCTCCAGGTTTGCAGCTTGATTTCCCCTCCTCTAAGGACAAGTTTAAGATTCCATGTCCCTGCGAGATACCTCATAACTCTTTTTGCAGCTTCCCAGTTTGCCATTTTTTGATTTTGCATACTTCTACTTAAGGCTTCCAAAGTAGCTGCTACATTGGGCCTCGTGCAGTTCATGAAGTTGATGAGACTACCAACTACTTGTCTGTATGGTTTTGAGGCCATGAAATCCTCCTCCCCGGATTCTAAGCTCTAATCAACTGGAATACCATAATCAGAATCAACTCCTAATTTATGTCAATACTCCTTAGAAGTGACACATCATTTTGCCTCTTTCATATCAAAATTTTCAAGCATGGAACCAATAGCCTCTTTTTGAGTAAACAGAATTTGTCTTTTATATCTATCTCTCTCTACTTGTATCCCTAAAATGTATTTGGCCTCACTAAGGTCTTTCATCTCAAACCTGGACCTTAAGGCTCTCTTGATGCAATTTATTTCATCCATAGATTTGCTAATAAGCAGCAGATCATCTACATAAATAGCAATATAAAGTACACCATCCTCCTCTTGCACAACATACACAGAATGATCTGAACAGATTTTTTTAAAGCCTAATTTAGTGTGGAATTCATCTAACTTCAGGTTCCACTGTCTAGGGGCATGTTTCAGCCCATAAAAGGATTTCATCATTTTGCAGACTAGTTTTTATTTTCCTTTCTCTACATACAATTTTGGTTGCTGCATATAAATAGTTTCTTCAAGCTCTCCATGAAGGAAAGTTGTTTTAACATCCATTTGATGCATTTCCATGTTTTCAATTGCAGCTATACTTAATAGAACTTTGACAGTTGGAAACCTTACCACTGGAGAGAAAGTCTCCTCAAAGTCAATTCCTGCTTTCTGATTGTAGCCTTTTGGTACAAGTCTCGCTTTGTATGTTTCAATGGTGCCATCCGGATTTAGTTTCAGTTTGAATACCCATTTGCTGCCGATGGCTTTCCGGTCCAGAGGAAGATCAACGAACTCCCACGTTTGAGCTTCCATTATAGATTTCATTTCATGGTTTGCCGCCTCATTCCAGTGGTTTCTTTCGGGTGAAGAGAAGGCTTCCCAGATAGTTTGAGGTTCTCCCGGGTTAGCAAAGTTTGCAAAGTGTGATCTAGATTGTAGACGGCTGCTAGATCTCATTCTCCCGGAAATTTTGAGGCTGAGAATGATGGATGCCTTGCGTTCTTTGTTGATCTTGTGACTTGTTGCTGTTGCTTTTAGACCGGTTCAGCTTGCTCCATCTGAGTCCAAAGAGGAACTTGAGGATCGAAAGATACTGGATCTGCAAGAGGTTGCTGAACAGCCGAAAAATACACTATTTTGTGTGTATCAAAAATAACATATTATTGTGACTTTTCCTCAACCTGTTTATGTCATGCTAAATAGATCTGCCAAAACTTCCTCATCCTTTATAATAATATTTCTAGACACAACATTTTTTCTTATCAAAGCATAGATCTGTAGCCTTTTAAATTATTATCATAACCCATAAGGATACCTGGAAGGCCCTTTGGTTCCATTTTCCAAGTATTCGGTGAAGTGTTTAAAGCATATCATTACTTCCAAAAACTCTGAAATGACTATCATGAGGTTTTCTACCTGTCCAAAGTTCAAATGGTGTAATACTTACCGACCTAGAACGAATTCTATTTTAGATATAAATTGCTCAGTTAAGTGCCTCAGCCTAGAATTTCAAATCTATATTTTTATCTGCTAGCATAGATCTAACACATTCTCTAATGATTATGTTTAATCTTTTCGAAACACCATTCTACTGAGGAGTGTAAGGAACAGTGAGCTGGCGACTTATACCCTCATCTAGCAAAAAGTTTTGGAATTTTGACATATACTCTCCTCTATTGTCTGATCTGAATTCCAAAATCGAAAAACCATGGAGTTTTTCCACCCAAACTTTGTAGTGTTTGAAGTGTCCGAACACTTCACTCTTTTCTTTCATGAAGTAAACTTTAGTGAATCTGGAGAAGTCATATGTAAACGTTACTATAAAACGAACCCCCCCAGCCGAAGGCACCTGAGCAGGTCCCAAAACATCCGAGTGAATTAGCTGCAAGACTTTTGTAGATATATGATCCGATTCCTGTGGAAAAGGCAGTTTATGTATCTTTCCTAAAGAGTGGCCATCACAAGTTTTGACGGGCTGATTTGTCAAAGAAACATCCTCTACTTTCCCAGCTTTCACCATTTTTGTTAAACTCTCATAATGAACATGTCCTTGCCTCTTATGACATAATTCATTTTCAGATATTACACCAGAGTAGAGAACATCATTTTCCTTAGAATCAGCCATATCCATGGGATAAATTTTGCTTTCATCTCTAGTTCTTGTCACTGCTATCATTCCGAGCTTGCTTAGATCTTGCCTACCCCCTTTAAGAGTGACTTCAAAATTTTCAACCAACGAAGTGGAAAAATGATTCTTTTTGAAGTCCGGAACATATAAGACATTATGAAGTGTTCTCTCTACAGACTTTCCTCCAACATCTACCAGCAATGAAACCTCACCCTGAGCACAAGTTTGGACGCTCAAGCCACAAGCATAGTAGATATTCTTTGCAGGTGTTGTCCGCAGATTTATAAAAAGTCGCTTGTTCCTATACATGTGGGCAGATGCCCCTGTGTCCATGATCCATCCGGCGTCCTTTAAGCCCTCCATTGCCGCCGCCATTGCAAATAAATCCGATTGAAGGTCAAATTTCATCTTCTTGAGTGATAGATGAAGAAAACAATGAGTTTTTTTGTTACTGATGACCAAAACAGCCCTGGTTAAACTGACTTTGCTGCCAACCTGGCCTATATAATCCTGTCTCATTTGACTTTTTGAGTTTATGACAATATCTATATCCATGACCTCTCTCTGAACAATACAAACAAGCAGTAAAAGACTGTCGATTTTGCCCTTGATTAAACTGTTTAAACTTACCTAGATTTGGGTTAAAATGATTTCTTTGCTGATTAAACTGCGTTCTCTGCTTGTTAAACCGACCTTTCCTATCAAAATCTGTGTTAAAGGCCTCTACTTGCTTTTCTCCATTAAGCATCTTTGACGCAGACTCCTCTCCTAGAATAATATTAATGGCTAACTGAAGAGTTCAGCTAGCTTTATCATGCTTTTTCAGTTCAGCAAACGCATCTTTCATGTTGTTAGGAAGACCTCTAATGATCAAAGCTGCATGCTAGAACTCAAGGAAAGAGCCACCAACACAAGCACGTGCATCAATAAGAGCTCTGAAGTTATCTGTATACTGGCCCATTGTTCCCCCCGAGTATTTGTAGTCCCAAATTTTTCCTGCCAATAGAAGTTCCTCTTGCCATTTGCCTTCTCATAAGACACCTTGAGTGATATCAAGATGTCAATCGCCTTTTTCATCTTGATTCGCGACATAACGATGTTCTCCAAAAGACATAGTTTGAGAGTATTCCGAGCTTGCGAATTTTTTTTCGCCCAAGTTGGATCAACTTCATCAAGTGATCCATCCAAAATTTCCTGTAAACCTAAATTTTCAAAGTAAGACTCAACCATATCTGCCCAGTAAGCATATTCTATCCATTAAACACAATAATTTTTAGATATAGGGCCATAACCTGTTGTTCTATGACAACTGGTGCAGGTGGAGCTGCAGCAGTAGCAGTAGAAGTAGACATACTAGAAGTAGACATACTTAAGCAGAAGCTTCACAAGATTTCCTCACAAACACCACTTTTTTACACACTATAAAATCTCACTCACATATTTAATTACCCCAAAAATTGGCACATAAACAGACTAACAAACACACTGTTAATTTCCAAAATTACAGCAAAAGTGACCAATTAAACCATAAGATATGAGAGCTGCAAGTTTCCCAAAAACTACCTTTTAATTTCCCATATTCCCCAAACTGGATACCAAACAATTTTACTATGTCTTAAACTTATACTCTTAAAGTGTGTCTATTGTTAGCAAACAAATGAGAAAACAACATCTGGCACTGTAGTATTGTACTATACTATGATAAGGTTCCAAAACTCTACGTAACTGTACTTAGGGTACTTCTTAAAACCAAACTGCAACTAGCCTAAAACTAAATAGTGAAACACTATTTCCTAATCCACTAAGCAACAAAATCTTGTTCTATCACGTATTTACAAATTTAAGTCGTACACTAAAAGTGGCTTGCTTAGTCATCAACTATAGATGTGTTTTGCTCGCTGTGGTATATTTTGTACGAATATCTAGGGTGCTTACGAAGTACCACGCCATCCGTGGTCCCCACTCAATTTCCAGCAGTAAGTGTGATCGTAATCAACGTCTGGTACTGTACTTTATACATTTGTAATCCCAGATGTCCGGTTCATTTTCCGTCCTGCCCGATTTTGTGAATTCACTCGTTCGATAGATGCCATGTGTCCAGGTCCATTCCGCTTTCCCTACATAGTTTGAAACATTGACGCGTGTCCATGTTATCGTACAAATACTCTTAGAGTAACTTCTTTACTATCGCACTATTTGAGGTAAGTATTACACCAATCTTTAATCCAGAAATATTCTAAGTTACAAATCTGCCCTCACAGCTCTATCTACTAATGATATAGCATTTAAAACAACAAGGGGCAAAAGGGTGTATAACTCCAATAGATTTTTGGCAAAAGATAGATGGAGAAAAGACAGAATTGCGTGTTATTGTTAGTGAGTATTAAGAGTAAGGGAAAGATGATCATATGACACTAATACCTCACAGATAAATAGTGGGAAGTTTAATATATTTCATGAACTATATGTGTCTTGATATATCTGCAACAGTTGGGGTACTGAACAGGAGTCTAAAAAATCTGAGAAAGTTTGACCGTGATGTAGCAAGAAGAGTCTTAAGATATTTGGCAGGAAAGAAAGACGTTAAACTCACAGTAGACGGAGGAGAAGTGAAGCTGCAAAGATGGAGTGATGCAAGCTATGGCGACATGCCAAGCCTAAAATCCACCACAAGATTATTTCTGCTAATTGGGAACGGGACTTGCTGCTGGAGGAACAAACTTCAAAAAGTCACGACACAGTTGACAATAGAGTTAGAATACATCGCAGCAAGCTCTACCCTCAAAGAACTCTTATGGGTAAAATCCATGCTGCAAGAATTAGGATACATGCAGGTTGGTCTATGTTGTTTTTGGAAACCTTTAGTCCTCTCTTTATTTCGTTGTTATGCTGCCATCTTGAGCCAATTTGACATTGCAGCTGCGTTGCTCTAATATTGCAGCTTCGCTAGCGGATCAGAACAGCTATAGCAGCCATAGCAGTTGTGAAAGGAAGATGTTTCGGACTTAGTTATTTTGTGTGAGGATGAATTGTCGAAGACAAGATTTAGTGTTGTATTTAACTCCAAAGGGAGTACACAAATTTGGTGCACTTCAGGCACACGTATCTGACCACCGGGGCAAAGGTTTCCTCGTAGTCAATTCCCTCCTTTTGTGTAAATCCCTTTGCCACTAATCTGGCCTTGTAGCGCTCGATTGTGTTATCTGGGTTCAGTTATAATTTGAAAACCCACTTACAACCGATTGGTTTTCGGTTAGGTGGACAATCCACCAGATCCCAAGTATCGGCTGCCATGATTGAGGCCATCTCCTCGTTGATGGCTGTCTTCCACCGGTTTCTTTCTGGACAAGTCATCGCCTCTCCATAAGTTTGAGGTTCATCTTGATGAGATAGTTTAGTTACCTTGTTATTAACCTGTTTTTCTTGCAGTCTTTTGCTACTTCTCCTCCCCCCCTCAAAATCTGAGGCCGGAATAGATGGTTCTCGTGGATTCTTTCGAACAAACTCGGCTTCTCCCCTATCCCTTGATTCTGAATCAATTTCCACCACGTCTTTCGCTTCGAGTAGAGTTGTCACTGGAGTTTCCACAGCCGAGTCCTTTTCGGTCTGATTTGTTCCTGCAAGAATGTCATCTTCTCTAAAACCTGGATAGTTAGGAAGCTCAAAGTCATCGGAATTTTCTGACTCAAATCTGATTTTTACTGACTTCGTATATTTGAAGGGATCCACAGACTTTCCTTCATCCATAACTACTAGATGCTTTACCAGGATTATATCTTCCCTTTTTAGATCATAAACTCTATATCCTTTAACATCCTCATCATATCCTAATAAGTATCCCGATTTTCCTTTAGGATCTAGCTTCCAATTGGACCGATCAGTATCTAGACTGAATACTTGACTGCCGAAATCCTTTAAGTGAGATATGTCTGGTTTCCGGCTTGTCCATCTCTCATAAGGTGTTTGATCTTTTATAGCTGAAGTAAAAACACTATTCTTAAGGTAATTAGCACAGTTCATTGCTTCTGCCCAAAACCTTTTTCCTATCTTTTTATCTGACAACATACTTCTAGCACTATCACTTAGTGTTATATTTAACCTTTCAGCTACCCCATTCTGTTCAGGATTTTTTTTTTTGTGTTGGACCCCATCTTCCCTCAGAAAAATCCTCAAACTGGTTAGAAGTATACTCTCCACCATTGTCACTCCTTACTCTCTTGATTGGAATTTCATGGAGTTTTTCCCTCCAAGCTTTATATTGTCTAAAACAATCTTGAGCTTCTGACTTGTTTTTCAAAAAATACACCTGAGAATACCGAGACCAATCATTAGTTATAGTCATCATAAATCTCTTCCCCCCCGGTGAGGGCACTTTAGCAAGTCCCCAAATATCCGTGTGTACTAGATCTAGAATTTTTTCTCCCTTGTAGGTGGCTTACTTAGGAAAGGGTAATCTGTGTGCTTTACCTTGAGCACATCCACTACAATCACTTATATCATCACTCTCATTGAACTAAATCCCTTCCACCACTCCCATCTTTTTCATCTCTCTTAACTTATCTAGATTCACATGCCCAAGCCTCTTATGCCACATCATAATATCATGAACACCAGCATAATAAAGTTTCTTCATTTCATTACTTAAGATCAGCCCAAATATCCCTTGGCTACCTTTCTCAGCAATGAAATAGACATCCTCCTCAAAACTAGCAGAAAAGACTCCTTCCCTAGTGCTAGTGAAAAAACCATTATCATCTAATACTGATGTAGAGATAATATATTTGTTCAGCTCCGAAATAAACAATACATCGGAGAATGTTAATATGGATGTCTTTCCTTCTACTAACACTTTCAGATCTACCGATCTTACAAGAGTAGTGGTGACTATCCTCCCATCCCCGTACTCTATCTCTACGGTGGGAATATTTCTTATCTTAGTGAACAGGTTCCTATCCTTACACATGTGCATGGAGGCACCTGAATCTATAATCCAGCTGGTTTCACCTTTCAATCCACCGTAAGCACATTTTTGCCTTCGTGGAATTTCGACCTTATTTTTCGCCTCCAACTCCTCATCTAAAAGGAGCTCATCGTCCTCGTCTTGGATTCCGCCTCATGTACCTGTGTGACAAGGGCCTTTTTCTTTCCTCTCGGGGTACCACCGGTCTGCCCCTCCTTTAACCAAAGCTCGGTTAGCTTAATGCACTCTGCCATATAGTGCCCCGGTTTCTTACAAAAATTACATAAACCTTTGGGAGCCCCTGGTTCGAACTCGTCGCCCTGTTTTTTCTTCTCCCTACCCCCATAGTTTCCAACCGGTTATCGAGAATCCTTGTTCGTCCAATCGGTCGCAGTTGCCAAGGCTTGGCCACTCTTTCCTCCCCTTCGGATCTCAATTGTATTCTCTCGAACGAGAATCATCCCTACCACTGAGTTTCATATCCACCTTGAGTACCGCAAGTCCTGCACACGGTTGACTATGTTCTCGAACTCATCAGGTAACTTCATCAGTAAACAGTTAACCTTTTCTTTTTAACTAAAATCTTTTCCCGCACTCTCTAGCTCCATGAAGAGTGTAGCAAGCTCATTGCAAAAATCCAACATATTTCCCCCTTTGTATACATACTCCTTAACTTTCTGATCAGCCAACTGTTGTTGCTGAATCGTAACACTTCGGTACATCTCTATGAGAGCCATCCAAAGATCGGATGCCCTTTCTACCTGCAAATGAGGACATGCAAGTCCTTGAGTGAGATGGCGTAGGATGAAGTGCTTCGCCGCCATATTGTTGAAATCCCAAGTTTCAGTATCATTCTCCTTGTTCCTCGGAATAGGTGACATGAATGCCGAACCAGTTGCTATTGGTTTGGTCGCCTCTTTCTCCTTTCCTTTGTCCACCACCTCTCCTTCTTTTCTTTCATCTGTTGACGGTGGATCCTCTTTCCTGGTGAATTTGCTTCCTCCAAACCCTGGAGGAATTCCAAGACTAGATGGACGCCCCAACCGTCCACTCACTATCCCCCAAAACCTTTTTTCGCATAGAGCTCCTATCATCATACTTTCCCAATATATGAAGTTAGTTCCATTAAAGATTTGTACCCTAGAGGGTGGGCCCATAACCTCAGAGTGGACAGCTTCTAAGAAGCCTCTAGGATAACCCTGACCCCTTTGTGTTTCAGAAAAAAATACTGCCACCCTGGCGGACAATAACTTTGACCACCTGCACCCCTGTGAAGGCAAGACTCTCCTGAGTCGATAGCAAAAAGAATCTCTGAATTTGCTCCCCTGAGCAATATGTTATGGAGGGTCAAAGTTGACCTTTTGTACAGAAGCTCTCTGGGAGAGAGGGTCCTATCTCCAAATTTTTTCTAAGTCCTATCTCTCTCACAGACTCTATCTACTGATGTACGGAACCAATCAAAAATACAATTCCGTACGCAGAAGTAGAGCTGTCGGTGTACTTTATGTACAAACATTGTACGACATGGCCCAAATGTCGACACATGTCATATCCGGATTCGGTGCCATAATCTCTGAAGATTCCACGATCCAATGTAATTTTGCCACGCGTCATCCGATGTGGCGATGACCACAAACCGCCGAAATCTTCTTCCGCGATCTCGGCGCTAATTACGGCCATCCGATTAGAATCAAATTTAATCGTAGCCGTAATAAATACATGCGTGGTATTCGTTTCACTTGCGAAATAAATGCGCGGTATTGATTTCTTCCATGTACCGTATTGCGTACTTATACATTACCGGATCTATGTATACCGTAAACAATTACAGTTAAATGATTTAACCTACGTATTAATGTTGAAATAGTTATCAAACTATATACTACATAATGTAATTCCTATTGTTAACGGCTAAGGCTACCGGCTACTTCCTGTCTGTCGGCTGGTAGGTATAAGGATCAATTCCTGTCGCCGACACATTCCTTTTAAATAAATAAACCCTAACTAATATAAATTTCCCGTAAACCTTTGGATAGCCAAGGTAGCCATGGCTCTAGCTCCTTCTCCAATTTCTCAGTGACTGCGACAAGTTTGAGAGTTGGAGAGAGAAGTTAGAGGTAGACTGCCTCGGCTTCTTTCTATATTTCTATTTAGACCTAGAAAATACTAAAAATGTACTATTAATTTCTACACTTAGCAATGTCTTGCATTAAAATGAAAAAGAAAATTCACATCTAGAAATTGTTGGTTTTTGGAAACCTTTAGTCCTCTCTATATCACGTTGCTATGCTGCCATGTTGCGCTGGTTACATCGCAGCCATAGCAGCATGTGTGAGAAAGATATCTTGCTGCCATGCTTTGGTCACACCGCAACCATAGCAACTTGTGTACTAGGTACTAAGTGTATTGGAAAGTACGGAATTGGACTTCAAGTGACGCAAAGAAACATAGACGAAAGTATGATTTGCGTAAAGGGAAATGGACGGCGGATCGCGAAGCGATCCGACGTTAATCGACGCGGTCAGAATTGTATGTCGCACGTACAAAACTTAATGCGACGGGTGACATTTGATGACGTGGACGTCGCCGGAGCTACGGACTGCGGCTCCGTCAATTTGGTGAGGGACGCGAAATCACGTCCATCACATGATATTTATTTTGGATGGTCCAGATTTATTTGATGGAATTCGTAAGAATTGTAAATATTTAACAAATGTTTTGTCCTGTGTATTAATTATTAGTGTAGATCTTAGGTACACTCACATTAATAGAGGTAGTTGATTGATTACGTACGGCTGGTATGCCTCCGTACAGTTAGTTGTAAGCTATAGTGTATATTTGTAGGACTTGGTCATATTGAGACTTAGGAACTTTTTTGACAGAAACTGTTTTTGCTCTTTTTTGGGAATTTCATGTGAGAATTTCTCTCAGAATTGGAAATATATTTCTATAATCTTGTATTGGAAATATTGTGGAAAAATTTCAGACCTATTATGTGTCTGATTTTCTTGGGGCTTCATTGTGAAGTTTGTCATATTTATCAAAGTTCTGGCAGGCTGTTTTTCTGCAACTTTGACAGGGTGTTGTAATTATTTGGTTTGGTATTGTTATATGAAATA
Source organism: Zygnema cylindricum (assembly GCA_037447655.1). Taxonomy (NCBI): domain Eukaryota; kingdom Viridiplantae; phylum Streptophyta; class Zygnematophyceae; order Zygnematales; family Zygnemataceae; genus Zygnema; species Zygnema cylindricum. The sequence goes on from JBBHKE010001039.1 coordinate 291,209, forward strand.
TGGTGGGAATATTAAGTGGCCTGAGAACTATCTGGTTGAGTAGTTTCAGCATGGTTTGGTTAGTCTGTAGACTTCTGAGTGGAATCAAAGGAGGTTGTTTTGGGATAGTCTGTGGTGCTTGCGAGGGTACATTCATGGCTGAAAATAGCTATGAACAATAGGTTATGGGCCCACGCCCATGGCTACCCATGTTGGATAAATCAATCTTACCCATATTTGATGGATCTAAATATTACTATTGGAGGAGTATTATGGAGGGCTACTTCAAGTTGAGGAAGTTAATGGATGTGGTGGATGGGACATGTGCTGAATCATCGGTTGGATGGGAGGAGAAGAACAATGAGTGTTTGTTGATTATCAAGCTATCTTTGAAAGAGGAACTTGTAATGAGTTACCTTTGTCTGGAAAGTGCAGCTGAATTATAGAAGAGCTTAGAATGTGTATATCAAAAGACTTCTGTGTATCACTGGATGAGTAATGTTACAAAAATAGTTGAGTAAAAGTATGATGGAGGTAGTATGTTGGATTATTGTATTGGCATACAAATATTGTTTGCGGAAAATGATGTTGCAGGAGGAAACTTTACAAATACTCAAAAGGCTTACATGTTAATGAAACGATTACCTAAGGAATATATTTGTGTTGTAGATAGATTAGGACAAGTTGATAAAAGGGATTGGAACGTACCTTTAGCAGTCAGGTGTGTTTTAGAGGAAGAGGCTAATAACGAGGCTCTAAAGATTAAGGGAAATTTTCAAGGTGTCAGATCATATTTCCAGAGAAAGAAGAAAAGTTGTAAGGTAGAAAATTGTTTTTACTGTAATGATTTAGGGCATACTTTTAGGGTATGTCCGCTATATAAAAGTGCATGTCTCACAGGAACCTTCAGAAAAGGATGGGATGAAAATCGAGTTCGACCCCCTAAAATAAAGGTTACACTTCCTATGGACGAATTTGTATACTTGTCGATTGTTACTCTTCGAGATGTGGAACATAAGGGAGGAAAAGAAAAAAAAATTGTCATCGGAAATTTAGTGGAGAAAGAGGTGAAAGAAATTGAGTCTGTTTTTATCACATTTGTCAGTGACAAATTGGTGAGTGATAAAGTTTCGCAAGGGAAGTGGTTGTTGAAGTAGGAATATTAGGAGGAAGTGAAGGGGATTTGGAAGTTGAAACAAAATATAATTTGCACGAGGAGATGAATACACTTAGAGAGGGAGAAAGGAAAAGTGTTCCAGAAAGTGGAGTAAGTGAAGAAGTTTATAATATGGAAGAAGAAAATAAAATTGCGAAAATGGGAAAAACATTTAAATTCAGTAAGAAAACGAATAAAGGAAATAGAATTCAAAGGACGAATCGTAGAGGAAAACGAATTCCGAAAGTGGTCAAAAGAAGACAGCGTGAAAAGTAACTCTACGGAAGTGAATACCATTGACAATCGGTAATATTCGTGGAATTTTGATTTTAGGTTTTAATTGGTCTAAAATTGATTGAAAAATAGAGTTTTATTTTGAGGACCTAGAAAGAGGCAGCGGAAGCGATGGTGTGTCTAGAAAGGACAGATTTTGGAAGAGATGGCAGCATGGAGTTGGAGCAGTGGAGACGTTGAACGTATATTACTATGCTGCTATGCTGCTATACTGCTATGCTGTTATGATGTTATGCAGCGTTGCTATGCTGCTATACTGCCCGTATCTGACATCGTAACCATAGCAGCTCCTATGCTTTTACATTTCCGAATATACGAAACTCAATTTTCGGGGGAGTGTTGTTTTTGGAAAATTAGTTTCGCAGTTGCGCTGCTTTTGACATCGCAATCATAGCAGCCACTCTGCTCTTATTTTATTTCGGGTGCACGAAACTAAATTTTGGGGGGAGTGTTAGTTTTTGAAAAACGAGTTTCGTGCATACGCGACGTTTCGTGCGTACAGTATGTTTTGAGAGTACAGTACGCGATTTTATATTTGTTGTGCAGTCTGGATTTATAGTGGAGGTTGGAATGGATTTGCGAATTAGGGGAGTAATGATTCAAACTATTTTGGGATGTACGGAATTATTTGAGTGGCGAGAACAAAACGTAAGGTCAGTCATCTGAAGCAGTGGTGGCATTTGCGAACGGCGGATCGGACGATTAAATGAAAAAGAAGAATGTGAATGTAGTGGCTGAGAGAGTCTAAAGGTTTGGGGGATTGTTGGTTTTTGGAAACCTTTAGTCCTCTCTATATCACATTGTTTTGCTTCCATGCTGCGCTGGTTACATCGCGGCCATAACAGCATGTGTGAGAAAGAAATCTTGCTGCCATGCTGCGCTGGTCACACGGCAACCATAGCAACTTGTGTATTAGGTACTAAGTCTATAAGAGTACAGAATTGGAATTCAAGTGACGCGAAGAAACATAGACGAAAGTATGATTTGCGTAAAAGGAAATGGACGGCGGATCGCGAAGCGATCCGACGTTAATCGACGCGGTTAGAATTGTATGTCGCACGTACAAAACTTAATGCGACGGGTGACATTTGATGACGTGGACGTCGCCGGAGCTACGGACTGCGGCTCCGTCAATTTGGTGAGGGACGCAAAATCGCGTCCATCACATGATATTTATTTTGGACGGTCCTGATTCATTTGACGGAATTCGTAAGACTTGTAAATATTTAACAATGTTTTGTCCTATGTATGAATTATTAGTGTTGATCTCATGTACACTCACATTTATAGAGGCAGATGATTGATTACGTACATCTGGTATGCCTCCGTACAGTTAGTAGTAAGCTGTAGTGTATATTTGTAAGACTTAGGGTGTGTCCCCATATGCATAAGTAAGTGTTTTTTTGTGTCGTTTTGCCGTATAACTTAGCGCCTTACTGCCTAAGTTGCAACCGTACGAAGGAATCGCAAATTTGTATAGTACAATTTGCGTCATCCTTGAAGTTAGGATGTACGAAATTTTTTCATCTTGTGCTTTTCGACCCACTTCTACGACAAAAAACGACATGCGCTTTGTTTAAAACCTTTGTTTAAAACACATGCGCGATGTGATTTAAAATTAGGTTTTTATTATTGACAAATAGGGACATTTTTTCGCACGTGCTTTAAATTTCGAAAAACAAATACGATTTCCAAGGACAAAGAAAAGTACATAGTTCGCTATGTTATGTCCGTGTGGGTCATAATAAGACGAAAAGAAGTACACAATTTGTTTGATTTTGTCCGTTTTCGTCCAGTACGAATTTTTTATTTGCAGGGATCTTTAAATTCCGATGCCATTTCACCTCGAGCAGACAGGCGACGCAAAGGGCAAAGCGCATCTTCTTCAACCATAAAAGTGCCAGGCTGGAATGCGGTACGTCTACAATGTCACGATAAGACATGCGACCTCACAAAGCAGTTCCAAAAAATAACGTGTGACCACAAATTGTACACGCTGACAACCGTCACATATATTGTCGACGTATACAATCGTCACACGTGTAAGTTGCGATTTCGTCCTTACAGACATAGGGACACTTGAAAACCAGATCCGTTGGATCCGCGCTAAAATACAAAGTAAGTGCGCTAAGTTACAAGTACATGGGGACAAACCCTTAGTCATTTTGAGACTTAGGAACTTTTTGGACAGTAGCTTATTTTGCTCCTTTTTGGGAATTTCATCTGAGAATTGCTCTCAGTTGTATTCAAAAATTATCTCAAATTTTGCACGGGTGTTCCTCCTTGTATTGGAAATATTGTGGCAAATTTGTAGACCTATTGTGTGTTTGATTTGCTTTGGGCTTCATTGTGAAGCTGGTCATATTTATCAAAGTTTTGGAAGGCTGTTTTTCTGCAACTTTGACTGGGTGTTGTGATTATTCGGTTTGGTATTGTTATATGAAAATTGGTAAGAATATTAAGTGGCCTAGGAACTATCTGGTTGAGTAGTTTCAGCTTTGTTTGGTTAGTCTGTAGACTTTTGAGTGGAATAAAAGGAGGCTATTTTGGGGTAGACTGTGGTGCTTCTGAGGGTACATTCATGGCTGAAAATGGCTATGAACAACAGAAATCTCTTAAAAATGATTATGAAAAAGCTAATGCCAAAGAAAAACTTCTGTTAGTTCGACAAGATTGGGACTATAAGTACACTGGCGGAACGATGGTTGAGTATGCTAACAAATTTCGCATCCTTGTAGATGCTCATGCATGTGCAGGGGGCACGTTTCCTCAGTTTCAATAGGCATCATTGCTAATGAGAGGTCTTCCTCGTAGTAAAAAGGGAACATTTGATGTGCTCAAACAAAAGATAACACTAGCTAGACTTTACAGTTAGCAATTACTATTTTACTTAAGGAGGAAGCAACGACTAAAACTCTCAATTCTGAGCAAGTAGAGGGTTTCAATACAAATTTTGAGAGAGAGGGAAATTTTAATTAGCAAAATAATCAGGTTAATTCACATAATCAGTTTACACAGTTCAATCTGTGTGGAAATAGAGAGTCCAACAATGCTTGTTTCTATTGGAGTGAGAGAGGACATGGATATAAGTTTTGTCCTAAGCTTAAAAAATCTAACGAAACAAGTTTATACAGGCCGGGACGGCAACAAAGCAAATTTTACAAAGGCTTCACGGGGCATACACCTTGTGGAAATGCACTATTTTCGGCATCTTTGTCAAACCGAACGAGACTTTGCACTTTTCTGAGAAGGTCGAAGCGGATCTAATTGCCATGGTGAAAACAATGAAAGGCCCAAAGGACTCTTGATGGATAATGGATACAAGAGCGTCAGCACACATGTTTTGGAACAAAAGTATTTTCAAAAATATGAAATCAACACCGGAAAAAAATATTTACTATGCATGTGGCATGAGTGTCCAGACTCGTGTTATGGGCAATGTATCCTTGCTGTTTGATGTAGAGGGAAAAGAAACTAAAAGGACTCTTCACAATGTCCTGTTTGTCCTTGAATTTGAGAAAAACATGTTTTCTACGTCTTTGGTAGAGAGTAAAGGCTTTGAGATCAAATTGAAAAATGGTCGGCACATTGTTAGCAAAAAGGGCAAGGTTGCAATTACTGATACAAACGATAATAGCAAGATACACCGTATCGATATGGATATACCAAGGAGAATGATGTTTTGTACTCCGATGTTGTGCACTCATATGAGTTGTGGCATAAAAGATTAGGCCATGTAAATTATGATAGTTTGAGAAAAATTGTCATTGCTGGCAAAATAGATGGTGTCTGTGTAACAGATCAGCTGGTTAAAACGCGTGATGGTTGTGCTATAGGCAAAATACACAAACTGCCATTCTCTACGGAGTCGGAACATCGGTCAACTAGACTTTTACAAAAATTCATTCCGATGATTTTGGTCCCGCAAATGTAACATCTGCCGGGGAGATGAAATATATGGTCACCTTTACAAATGATTTTTCCATGTTTACAAATGTTTACTTCTTGAAAGAATAGAGCAAAGTGTTCGGTCACTTCAAACACTATAAAGCCTTAGTGGAGAAATTACGTATTTTGCTAATTTTGGCACTCAAATTGGATAATGGTGGGGAATATACATCGAAGGAATTTGATAATTTTTTACACGAGGAAGGTATAAGTCATCTGTTCACAGTTCCCTATTCACCAAAACAAGATGTAGTTTTAGAGAGATTAAATAGAACACTCACACAGAGCTCTAGGTCGATGCTTGTATATAAAACTCTGGATACAAAATTTTAGACTGAGGCTCTCAACTGTGAAGTTTATATTAAGAATAAAGTAGGGTCTAGATCACTAGAGACTATGCCTTATGAAGTCTGGACTAGCACGAATCTTGATGTTAGTCATTTTAAAGTTTTTGGTAGTATATGTTTCATTTTAGATGCATCACAAGATAGATGGAAAATGGAACCTAAAGGGTTACCACGTATTCAGCTAGGATATGATGACAACTCTAAAGTTTATAGGGTCTTTGTCTTTGAGAAACAAAAATTAATTGCGGTTGGAAATATTATTGTGAAGGATGATTTTTATTCGGTAGATTTATTCACCTTGACAAATATACAAAAACAACAAAAGGTGCAGGAGTATATCATTGTGGACTGCAATCACCCTATTGTCAAACAGGTACAGGATACTCATGTTTCTGAGATGTAATCAGAGGTTTATTCAGGCTCTCAACAAGTTCAGTTCCAGCTAGGATAACAATCGTGACGGTTCAAGATGAACGACCTCGGTGAGGCGAAATATGTTGATATTTGAGTATTTTGTAGGTTTGTTTTAAGATAGAAAATAATAGAGGCAGTGTGCCTTTGACTCCCTTCTCCAAGATCCCACACTTATTGTAGTCACTAAAGGCTGGATAGGGAGCTAGAGCTATGGCTGCTTAAGCTCTCCAAAGAGACAAGAGTAGATAATGGTCGGTTTACTAAAAAGTTATTTGACGTACAAAAGATTTGATCTTGGTACCTATTGTCGGTCATACAGCCCGTAGCCGTTAGCTTTGTCCAATTAGTCTAGGTCAACTGCTAGGACATATTGGGTTTGATAGACTTTTCAATAGTTACTCGAATGGTTTTTCATTTAACTAGGTTACAGTTTATAGGGCATAAAAACAGTTGTACTTTAAGTAGTGGACAAAACAAATTGTACGGACATTTGTTACGACGGTCCATATACAATTCCGTTTTGAATCGACGGTCGTGGTGCGAGCCGGGATTTCGCAATGGGCGACATGGCGTTTTCATGCACCGCCACCTCGGATGACACGTGGCAAGTTCATAGAGGATCGTGGGATATCGGGAAAATAACATGACAACTCAGAATGTGTCAAATATCACATTATGGCGATGTCGTACAAAAACCGTACAGAAAGTACTCCCGCGCCTGTACTTTCTTGTACGGTACAATCGTATGATTGGTCCGTACCTTGTACAGTCGTGTGATTGGTTCCATGTTGACATAGAACTTCAACGGTCAACACGGAACGATGACCGTTGAAATTCAACGGTCAACAAAGATTAATTCGGCAAGTCAAAATGACACGTGGCATCATCATATAGGATATCTGAGAAGAAAGGAACATTACGACGACGACTTTTTTGCTACGTGGCAGACTGAGAGTGGTGCCGCGAAATTTCGTTCATAAAGTACGGCGGCTACCATACTTTAGATGTACATTATGTAGTGTGCCACAATCGGATTGGTCTAAAGGGTCTATGAGGGGTTTTAGGACTTATAAATTTTTTTTTTGGTAGGTAGCCGCCTCACTCTGAGAGCACCCTTTGTCTTAAAAGGCTCACTTTGAGCCGCCATAACTATCAAATTAGTTAACAAAATTCAGTGATGCAAAATTCAGTGATTCTTTTTTCAGTAGACTCAAAGGAGTTCTAACTACACAAAGGTGTAGTGGGTTAGTGTGTTTTATTGCTAGGTTGGTTGCATTTATAAGGGAAAGTCAAAGTGGGGAATGTTATACAAAACACATGTTCTAACTTTGCATTATGTGGTGGAACAAGCACACAGAAAGTCTTATTTCACAGGGGTGAAGTTGTAATGGGGTCATGATTGTGAAAGAGGTAAATCATGTAGGTTTATATAAACTTGGAGTTGTCACTTTCTAGATTAACTTCTTTGGATCTACGAATTTTGTGTGGCAATAGATCCCATAGAATTTCAAGTTATGGACCCACCATCTAGGGTGCCTATGTTTGATGGAACACACTTCACTTATAGGGAGTGTATGATCGAGGGATGACTTTTCGAAAAACACTTATAGGGAATTGTTTCGGGACAAATGAGGTTTCCGCCACTGAGCTTTGGAGGAGCTCACTATGGAGAATCATCTTGAGATTTCCAAAAAACAAACCGGAGATCATATGCAATGGAAGGTGAAGGGAAAATCATTGCCATGGAAGGGGGAAAAGGGGAGAAGGGAAAAAGAACACCCATGGTGAGGGGAGATAGGCTCTCGGCTACAGTTCTATTTGTATGGATTATAACTAAACCAAAAAGTTAAGAAAATGATAGAAAAAATTGGGAGTATAAAAACACTATAGAAAAACAACTCATACTTAGATACGTGTATAAGTCCATAGTTATCACTCTTTTAAATTTAACCAAGTCTTCAGAAATCTGGGAAACACTAAGTCATATCTATAAGAGTGAGACTATACAAAGGCAGCAGTTAGTAAAATTATGAATAGAGGCCTATGTTTATATAGGCGGTAGAATGATAGAGTTTTGCAATGATATTGTTGCGTTATATGTTGAGCTTCCTAGTGCAGGATATGTAGAATCTGAGGAGAGGAAGATTAATACACTACTTATGATCCTCCCAGATGAGTACAAAAACATCATTTGTCGTATGCAGGCAATGGATGGCTCCTCATGGACTTGGAGCATTACCATGGGGATGACTCTTGTGAAGGAAAACACTTTGGAGCTTTGTAGGGGAAGTGACAGAGTGAATGCATTAACAACTGGTGGTGACTGGCGGAAGTATGATATTAGGAATGATGGTGACTAGTGGAAGCGTGATGAGAGGAAGAAAGAAAAAGGTAAACCCTATCAAAACTTTGGTGAAAAGAAGGGGAGAGTAAAAGAAAGGGGAGCTTCAAAAGGAGGAGTTTACATCTTTTGTAGGAAACTGGGTCACTATATGGAGGATTGCCATTGTTTGGAAGGACTTAGAATTTGGAATGTGGATGAGGAGGGAGAAGAGGAAGAGGAGAAAAAGGATGAAGATATTTTGGAGCTTCTCCACATCGGTAGTATGGAGAAGAGTGAAAATCACACAAAAATTTCACGAAGGTAGCAGTGTGCTTTTGGAGGTATAAGGGAAGTAAAATGAGAGGAGGTTCTTGAGAATGTCAAAGAGTGTAGAGTGTATGATTTAGAAATGAGAATGTCAGATCTAGGATCCAAAATTGAAAAAGGGAAAAATAAAAATATTGAGGATATTTTCATAGATATTTTGGAAACATAAAACTGGTCGGAAAGGGAGACTTCAACGGAATTCGATGAAAGGGGAGAAGTAAAACTAGAGGGGGTTATAAAGGATAGGGGAGAAGAGGATTATTTAATGAAAGGTTTAGGGGAGGAGAAATAATCTTTGGGAATAAAAATAGAAAGCGATACAGGAAAGATTCCAATAGGAGAAAGTGAGGAAAGTTCAGAAAATGATATATATATCATGGATAAATTTATGAGTTCGAAAGATGTAGTTTTTATGAGGAACTTAGTGAGGACTCTTTATTTAAGGATAAACTTGGGGGGAAATGTATTTGACATCACAAATGGGAGTGATGGCATTTATGAAGGTGTGCTTGTAAAAGGGTTAGCATGTGGGAGTATGTTGCAGATTGGAGATAGGGCTGGCTGTTTGAATTGCAAGAGGGAAATTGGATTTAGCATGGATAGAAAAGAGATGAGGTGGATAAAATCTTTGCTCGAATTTATGAAAAATGGGATACTAAATTAAATGGGTGATGCAATTATTATTTCGGTTCATCGAATGCATTGTTTCAAATACGAGGATATTTTTTAAAGTTTTATGAAAAGAAAAGGAAAAGAAAGGAAAAAAAAGGGTGGGAGGGAGTATTTATTTATTTGTGAGTGGGAGTCAAAAGGAAAATAGACTAGAAAATAAAGGGTGTGTTAATATTTGAGTATTTTCTAGTTTTGTTTTAAGATAGAAAATAATAGAGGTAGTATGCCTCTATCTCCCTTCTCTAAGCCCCCACACTTGTTGTAGTCAGTAAAGGCTGGATAGGGAGCTAGAGCTATGGCTACCTAAGCTCTCCAAAAGAACAAGAGTAGGTTTACTAAAAAGGTATTTGACAAACCCAAGATTTGATCCTGGTACCTACCATCCGTCTAACAACCCATAGCCGTTAGCTTTGTCTGTTTAGTCTAGGTCAAGTGCTAGGACATATTGGGTTTGATAGATTTTTTAATAGTTACTCGCACGGTATTTCATTTAACTTGGTTACAGTATAAAGGGCATAAAAACAACTGTACTTTAAGTAGCGGACGAAACAAATAGTATAGACATTTGTTATGACGGTCCAGATACAATTCCGTTTTCAAATGACGGTCGTGGTGCAAGCCGGGATTTCGAAGTGGGCGACGTGGCGTTTTCAGGAACCGCCACTCCGGATGACATGTGGCAAGTTCCTAGAGGATCTCGGGATATCCTAAAGAACGATGACAACTCCGGATGTGACAAATGTCAAATTATGGCGATGTCTTACAAGGACCGTAAAGAAAGTACTCTGACACCTGTACTATCTTTACGGTATAGTCGTATGAGTAGTTCGTATGTTGAACCTCATAGAGTCCTATGATTGGTTCCGTGTTGACATATAATTTCAACGCTCAACACAGAACGATGACCATTGAAATTCAACGTTCAAAAAAGATTAATTAGGCAAGTCAAAATAACACGTGGCATCATCTTATAGAATGCCTGAGAGAAAAGGGACAAAACGACGACGACTTTTTTGCCACGTGGCAGACCGAGAGTGGTGCCGCGTAATTCCGTTCATAAAGTACGGCGGCTAGCGTACTTTAGATGTACATTATGTAGTGTGCGATAATCTGATAAGGCTAGAGGGGCTATGATGGGTTATAGGAATTATAATTTTATTTTTTTGTAGATAGCTGCCTCTCTCTAAGAGCACCCTTTGGAGAAAAGGCTCACTTTGAGCAGACATAACTACCAACTTAGTTGACCAAATTCAGTGATTGTTTTTGCTCTGGACTCACAAGCGTCGAGTCTACACAAGGATGTAGTTGGTCAAAGTGTTTGCGTGCCAAGGTGGCTGCATTTCTAAGGGAAAGTCAAAGTGGGGAATGTTATTCAAAATCATATTCTAACTTTGCATTCTATGAAGGAACTGAGTACACAAAAACTCTTATTTCAGAAGGATGAAGCTCTAATGAGGTTTTGATTGTGAAAGGGTAAATCATATGGGTTTATATAAACTTGGAGTTGGCACTATCTAGATTAGCTTCTTTGGATCTAAGAATTCTGTGTGGCAATGGAGCCCATAGAATTTCAAATTACATTTTGGGTATTCACGTAGAAAGGGATAAAAATAAGAGATTAATACAATTGACTCAAAAAAAAGTTATTGGAAACATGTTAGATGAGTATGGAATGCGGGGGCAAAACGGTTTGTAACTCCAATGGAGTTTTGGCAAAAGTTAGAGGGAGAAGAGACAAAACCGGGTGTTATTGTTAGTGAGTATTTAGAGTCACGGAAAGATGATCTTATGAAACTAATACCTTACAGACAAATAGTGGGAATTTTAATATATTTCATTAATTGTACCCGTCGTGATATTGCTGTAGCAGTTGGTGTACTAAGCAGAAGTCTACAAAATCCAAGAAAATTTGGCCTTGATGCAGGAAGAAGAGTCTTAAGATATTTGGCAGGAACCAAAGACCTCAAACTCACACTAGGCGGAGGAGAAAAGAAGCTGCATACATGGAGTGATGCAAGGTATGGCGACATGTGAAGCCGAAAATCCACCATGGGATTCGTTCTGCAAATTGGGAACGAGACTTGATGCAAGAGCAAAATACTTCAAAAGGTCACGGCACAGTCGAATATGGAGCTAGCTTACAAGGCAGCAAGCTCTGCCCTCAAAGAACTCTTATAGGTAAAATCCATGCTGCAAGAATTGGGATAGATGCAGGTTGGTCCACAGGTGATCTGGTGTGATAACCAAGCTGCCATTGCCATTGCCTCTAACCTGAGTAACCAATTCAAGATTAAGCACATGGATGTAAGATTACACTTTGTAAGTGTTGATTTTGGAAAGTTTTAAGGCTATTGAAATTAGTTTGATGACAGGGAGACAAATCTACAAGGACACGCGTCGTCACTTAAAGCTCATTACAGGTTTTCGAAAGGCACTTACATCCAAATACACATGTCACACATTGGGTGGGAAAACACAACTGCGATGCAATAACAGAGTTGCGACACAGTTAAGACGACGCAATTGCGACACATACAGTAAAACGAAACTGCGATTATTGTTGATATGGTCAGTACGGACAATGTAGTCGCGAAAATCAAAATGTGATTCTATACAAAACAAAGCAACTGCGATGGATGTGAATCTAGTCAACAGAGGAGATTCATAGGATGATCACGTTGAACTTAGCCGCCAAATGAATTATACGATTACTTAGTATAGATTATGAGTAGTGCTGAATAGCTTAGTAGTAGCTTCGCGGTAGCTTGACAGATTAGTGTTAGCTTGGTTGTTTGATGTACCTCTCAAGTACACTTCCATCATCGCTATAACACAGATATAAGAATTAGGACGTAGAACATTTTAATGTATCCAAACTTCCAAGTTGTAGAACTGCAAACAGATTTTGGGAAACTTATGAGTGTTATATCTTGAGTGTTGTCGCGTGAATTCTGCTGAAACTTTAGGAGTTGTCAGTGTTTATGCTGCTCTATATTTTGATAGAGCTTTGTGAAGTTTGGATGATTGTATAAGAGTTTGTGAGCACTTGAAAACAACTGTTTGGTAGGATTCTTGATAGTTTCTGAAAGTGTATCATGTCTACTTCTACTACTACTGCTGCTCCTCCACCTGCACCGGTGGTCGTAGAACAATAGGATATGAGCGTGTCATCAAGAATTCCTAACTTATCAGGGGAGAAATATATTTATTGGGCGGATATGGTGGAGACTCACTTTGAGAATGTTATTCTTTTAGATATATTGGATGGTTTGCTGGATGAATCGTCATGGTCAAAGTAAAATACTTAGACTCGTTTTATTCTCAAATTATGTATATCTAAGGAATTAGCTTTGTCTCGGATATAAATGAAAAAAAAACAATAGATATCTGGACATCTCTTAAAAATGATTATGAAAAAGGTAATGTCCAGGAAAAGCTTCACGTGGCTGGAAAAAATTGGGACTATAAGTACACTTGCGGTACCATGGCTGAATATGCTAACAAATTTTGCATCCTTATAGATGCACATGCTTGTGCAGGTGGCTTGTTTCCTCTATTTCAACTAGCAGCATTGCTAATGCGCGGTCTCCCTCTTAGTATGAAAGGAGCGTCTGATATAACAATAAATATTTTAGTAGAAGTGGAAGCTACATCTAATATTCTCAATGTTGAGCAAGTAGAGGCCTTCAATTCAGTCTTTGAGAAGAAATGACAGTTTAATCAGCAAAGAAGAAAGGACAGTTTAATCAGCAAAGAAATCAGTTTAATTCACAATATCAGTTCAGACAGTTTAATCAAGGTGGAAATAGACAATCGAACACTCCATGGTTTTATTGTAGTGAGAGAGGTCATGGATATAAGTTCTTTCCTACGCATAAAAAGGCTAACAAAACTGGTTTATACAGGCTGTGATGGCAACAAAGTCAGTTTTACAAAAGCTTCACGGGACCTACACATCGTGGAAATGCACTGTTTCAGCTTCTTTGTCTCTCCAAGACAAGACTTTGACATTTTTTGATGAGGATGACACGGATCTCTTTGCTATGGCGGCGGCAATGGAGGTCTCGAAAGACACTGGATGGATTATGGATACGGGAGCGTCAGCTCACATGTGCTAGAACAAAGCTATCCTCAAAAATCTGAAAACAACGCCGGAGAAATTTTTTTGTTTTGCTTCTGGGTTGAGTGTCTAGACAAGTGTTGTGGGTGATGTATCTTTGCTAGTTGATGTAGAAGGAAAGGCAATTGAAATGACACTTCACAATGTCCTCATTGTCCTTGTCTTTAAGAAAAAAATGTTTTCTACGTCTTTGGTAGAGAGTAAAGGTTTTGAGGTCAATTTGAAAAATAATTGTAGCATTAAACATCATTCTTAAAGATGAGCTAGACTTGATAAATTTATTAGAAATGACAGAGTAGCAAAAGCAACAAAAGTAGAGGAATATGTTATTCTATGTTGCATCTGTGAAATTGTCCCACATATGCGAACACTAAAAACTAATTCACTACATAAAAATTAATGTTGTTTTAGATATTTACAGATAGTGGTCGTACATACATTGTGCCACTTGCTTAGTCAGCAATTGGCAAATCCGTCCAAATTATTGTAAGCGTCAATACTAATCAATTCTGAATTTACAGATCATCGTAAGATGTAAAGTAGATCTTCGCGATGGACGACACGTATCCAAATCATTATTTGTGGTCTCATTTCAATTTGATGCTTAGTCAACATGGTTCACATAAGTCTAGCTGACTGTTGTTGTGCGGTACGAAGCACCTGAGTGTGTACCGCGCGCTTTGTCACTTGTGGTCCCGCGCGAATCGCGTCCGTCGACACAATTCGGATCAACGTTCCATAATGAATCCGTACAGTCAATTTATTGGATTTCCGGTCCAAACATCATTTGTTCGATTCTGCGAATCCGCTCGTTCGATGTTAGACACGTGTATGTGAGTGTCGGCGCCATTCCAAAATACCTGCAAAATCCTCATCTGTTGACGCGTGTCCCTGTAGAAGTACGGTACACTCTTTTGTCCTTTTACTACTATAACACTATTAGGGGTCAGTACTAAAGTGTGTAAACCAAAAATTATTCTAAGTACTAATCCCTCTCTCACAAACCTATTTACTACGTACTAAAGTTTTCAAATCACAACACTTTCTACTCTAATGGAGGTACATACAAACGTAAGGACGTAAAATTTATTTAGAGATCGAATAATTCCTTTCACAACCACCACTACTCAACATTCAAAAACAAAAAAAAAGAACAACACATCGCCACTTTATCTGTTGACGTCACCACTGCTTCGCAGCCTCTTGCCATTTCCCAACCTTCTTGAAAAAATGCCCCCTTGCAAAATTCATCCTGTAACAGCACCCCTATTACCATAAACGCCAAATTTTCCTTTCATTAATGCCATAACACCTCTCCAGTAAATCCGAATTTCCACCCGTATTCGTCACTTAGCCATGTTATCAAATTTGTCGAAAAGCTATCTCCTACACACTTTTATCAAACAATCGTTGTACCTTCTCCCCTATTAAATACTTCCACGCCTTCTGCTTCCTTCGATATAACTTACATAAGTTAATGCACCTACTTCTCTTAAAGGTTCCTAAAATATCGCTCACGTCCCTCCATTTTCCTGTCACACATTTTCTCAACGTTGCTTGTTTTGTTCTTCGGTGTGATCGATTTTGTAACATGTTTCTTCTCCAGCTGTTTTTGTGCAATCTTTATCTTTTCCTTGTTTCCTTATGAATTCTTGATCTGTTTATTGAATTTGTAGTTTTTCCCATGTGAGGCGAGAGAAGTCGTCCACCACCACCATAATATATTTGTTTCCACCAATCGTCTCCGGTTTCACCTCCCCACATAAATCAATATGCACAACATCAAGCGGATGCTTAGATCGATACATTGGATCCTTAACCGGATGCGGCTTTCGGATTTGTCTCCCCTTACTACATCCCTCACATCCGTTAATTTTCTTCCCCGACACCAAATCTAATCTCCTTACGCTCCCATTTTTAATCATCCATCCTAAACTCCCTTCGGATGCGTGACACATACGGTGGTGCCATAAAGTTAGATCGCCTTTCAATTCAGAGATTTGCAAAATAATTCCGCCAAAATTTGGGGGGGATTTCGGCCGATGCCATTTTAAACGACTATGCATAAATTTCGTGACTTCTCCTTCGCCTATTAGTACGCCATCAGATCGTATGATTTTTATTAAGGAGTCGCCATACGCAAGTACGCTGACGCGCGTTCATTGAATTTGTGGTGCACTGAGAATATTCATTGAACCTTCAAGTAAGTACAAAACATTTGTTAGTTGAGTTTGCGTCACTTTTTCAAAACCACATGCGTCCAAAATTGATAAATCTAAACGTACAGTACCCACTGTACCAATCGAAATCACTTGTCCAATTGCGACAGTGATTCGGTTTGAGACCGTGAGTTGACGCATCTCGTCAAAAAGCTACGCGTCCGTATATACGTGGTGAGACGTGTTGTTTTTGAAAAGTGAGTTTCGTGCGTACACAATCGTTCGTGAATACTTGACGTGATTTTTAATGCGTATGCTATCTTGATTTACTTTGGAGGTTAGAATGGATTTGCGAATCGGGGGAGTAATGGTACTGATTGTTTTGGGATGTACGGAATTAATTGAGTGGCACAAACAAACGTAAGGAAAGATACGGAATATATGAGTCAAATGTACGGCGGATCGCGAAGCGATCCGATTGGGAATGTTTTGGAAAAGTACGCCGCAGGTACGAATCACAATGATGACGAAAGGAATTCGAACTTAAAGTGGAGTGAGCGACATTGAGTGAAAAGGACGCCGCCAGTACGGACTAATTTGGATGAGGTGACGTCAGTTCGTTAAGTGGATTGTGTTATCGCGTGCCACGACATCAATTATGCCGAATAAGAAGCTACGGACGGCGGCGTCGTCAGTTTGGTCATTTTAGTGAGGGACGCGAAATCGCGTCCATCATGTGATATTTATTTTGGACCGTCCCCATTCATTTGACTAAATTCGTAAGGTTTATAAATATTTACAACAATGTTTTGTCCTATGTGTATTAATTATTAGTGTAGATCTTTTGTTTATGACATATCACGAAGTATTCGGGTATACTCACATTAATAGAGGTAGTTGATAGGTTACGTACGGATGAAATGCCTCCGTAGAGTCAGTAGTAAGCTTTGTATATTTGTAGGACTTTTAGAGGAAGAGGCTAATAAAGAGGCTTTAAAAAATAGGGGGAATTTTCAAGGTGTCAGATCACAGTTCCAGAGAAATAGAAAAAGTTGTAAGGGAGAAAGAAATAGAAAACGTTGTAAGGGAAAAAAAAAATTACTGAAATGATTTAGGGCATACTTTCAGGGTATGTCCGATATATAAAAGTGCATGTGTCACAAGAACTTTCAAAAGGGGATGGGATGACAATCGAGTTCGACCTCCTAAATGAACGGTTACAATTTCCCATCGGCGAATTTGTGTGCTTGTCGATTGTTGCTTTTCAAAATATGGAAAATGAGGAGGGAAAAGAAATATATGTTGTCACCGAAAATGGAGTGGAGAAATAGGTGACGGAAAAAGAGTCAGTTTTTGTCAATTCTTCCAACGACAGATTGGTGAGTGATAAAGATTTGCAAGAGGAAGAGGTTACTGGAGTGAGAATACTAGGAGGAAGTGAAGGTGATTTGGAAGTGGAAACTGAAAATAATTAACAAGAGGAGATTAATACACTTAGAGAAGGAGAGAGGAAAAGTGTTCAGAAAATTGGAGTAAGTGAAGAAGTTTATAATTACGGAAAAGAAAATAAAATTGCGAAATCGAAAAATTACCAAAACTCAATAAGAAAACGAAAGGAAAAAGTAGAATTCAAATATTCAACCGTAGAAGAAAACATGTGCTGAAAGTGGTCAAATGAAAACGACGTGAAAAGTGATTGTATGGAGGTGATTACCTTTAACATTCGATAATATTTGTGGAATTTCGAATTTAGCATTTTGATTTTTGAAATTGGTTGAAAAAGAAAGTTTTTAACTTTTGAAGACCTAGAAAAAGGCAGCGGAAGTAATGGTATGTTTAGAGAACACGCATTTTGGAAGAAATGGCACCAGGAAGCTGGAGCATTCTTGGCGCAGCGGAAGCAGTGGAGACTTTGGACACATCTTGCTACGCTGCTATGCTACGCTGCTATGTTGTTATGCTGCCTTTATTCGACATCGCAGTTGCGCTGCTTTGACATCGCAACCATAGCAGTTACTCTACTCTTATTTTATTCCGCA
Source organism: Zygnema cylindricum (assembly GCA_037447655.1). Classification (NCBI taxonomy): domain Eukaryota; kingdom Viridiplantae; phylum Streptophyta; class Zygnematophyceae; order Zygnematales; family Zygnemataceae; genus Zygnema; species Zygnema cylindricum. The sequence continues at coordinate 308,987 of JBBHKE010001039.1, forward strand.
TGCACGAAACTAAATTTTCGAGGGAGTGTTGTTTTTGAAAAGTGAGTTTCGTGCGTACACAATGGTTCGTGAATACTTGACGCGATTTTTAATGCGTATGGTATCTTGATTTACTGTGGAGGATCGAATGGATTTGCGAATTGGAGGAGTTATGGTACTAATTGTTTTGGGATGTACGGAATTAATTGAGTGGCGCAAACAAACGTAAGGAAAGATACGGAATATATGAGTCAAATGTACGGCGGATCGCGAAGCGATCCGATTTGGAATGTTTTGGAAAGGTACGCCGCAGGTACGAATCATAATGATGACGAAAGGAATTCGAACTGAAAGTGGAGTGAGCGACATTGAGTGAAAAGGACGCCGCCAGTACGGACTAATGTGGATGAGGTGACGTCAGTTCGTCAAGTGGATTGTGTTATCGCGTGACACGACATCAATTATGCCGAATAAGAAGCTACGGACGGCGGCGCCGTCAGTTTGGTCATTTTGGTGAGGGACGCGAAATCGCGTCCATCACATGATATTTATTTTGGACGGTCCCGGTTCATTTGACGAAATTCATCAGGTGTGTAAATATTTACAACAATGTTTTGTCATATGAGTATTAATTAATAGTGTGGATCATTAGTTTATGACATATTACGAAGTATTCGGGTATACTCACATTTATAGAGGTATTTGATAGGTTACGTACGGCTGGTTTGCCTCCGTACAGTTAGTAAGCTCAATGTATATTTGTTGGACTTAGTCATATTTTGGACTTAGGAAAATTTTGGTACCAAATCTGTTTTTTGTCATTTTTGGTAATCTCATCTGAGAATTGCTCTCTAATCTATTGGCAGAATAATCTGAAATTTGGCATGTGTGATCCTCCTTACATTGGCAATATTTTAAAAATTTTGCAGACCTATTGCGAGTCTGGTTTGCTTAGGTCTTCATTGTGAAGTTGGTCAGACTAATCAAAGTTTTGGCAGATTGTTTTTTTTGCAACTTTGACTCAGTGATCTGAAAAGTCTGTTTGGTATTTTTATATTAATATTTGTGAAAATATTAAGTGGTCTATAAAATATCTGTTGATATATTTTCAGCCTGTTTTGTTCATTCTCTAGAATTCTGGGTGGGTTCAAAGTAGGTTGTTTTTGGGATAGTCGGTGGTGCTCCAAATGGTAAATCCATATGGCTGGACATGGCTATGGACAACAAAAAAGAGATTTCGGACTTAGTCATTTTTTTGTGCAGGATGATTTTTCGTAGAAATGTTTTTAGTGTGGTATCTAAGTTCGAAGGGAGTACACGGGGTCAGTACACTCCAGGCACACGTGTCGGTCCGTGGAGAAGTCAAGATTGTGTGTTCTGGGTGATGAAAAGTACAATTTCGTTTGTGGACCAGGTTTACACGAGGAGGTTCACCTTCGGTGATGATAGAATGCACGGACGGCCACCGTCATTTTTGGAAGAGAAATATATAATGCGACGTCATTTCAGCAGGCGAACTTTGACCGCGTACTATTTCATTTAATCGGTTGCTAGTTTTAGGTTGTTGTAAATATTTGTGTACGGTTGAAGGCGCAGATTTGGTTTGATAATGTTTAGCGTACTGGTCTATCAACGGTGTAGATCAGTTGAAGGTTCACTTGTATATATATATGACTTAGAATATTTTTGGAGTTAGGACTTCCTTGTATGGAAAAAAGTGCAAACAATTTTTAGGGGTTTTTGAAGTACAAGATCATTGTGATCTTTGGGCATAACCTTGTGAAATTTTGCATGTGGTGTCTTTGTTATATACTCTATATTGTGGCAAATTTGCAGACCTAGGATGAATTTAGCTTGCTTGGGGCTTGTCGAGCGTGCCGGAGTAACGTAAGGGAAGAGCCCACAGCCCGGAGTTGTCGGCATATGAGTCCTCCAAATAGCCCCAAAATGTGAATGCTCCCCAGAATGATGAACATGCCCACTGTTGCCCACATCCCTCCCATAGATATGCATGCAAAAGAGGAGAGACGCTTGGATTAAGCGAACGAGATCCCCTCCCCCTTCCTTCCCCCATGACGGAAAGGGATTTGAGTCTCGGTAATCAGGTTGATAACCCAATTTTTTCCCTACGGGAAGTCTATAGCACTTGTTCCCTCAAAACCCGCTGTCTCGATCCGGGGGGGTTCCGATTTACTCCGGGTTTGTGACTCCAAAGCAAAAGAGAACTCCAAACGAAGACACAAATGCACTATGACGTAGATATATATATCAATAAATATGATTGGCTTTCCAGATTTAACAATATCACCTAGTCCCATAAAAGAGAATAAAAGATAAAAAATGTGAATTATTACGAAACATGCTTAACATACCCCAGTAATTAACGATGACAATTAGAAAGCGGCGACCCCTCCCCCGGATAGTCTCGTCAATAAGTATGGTACTCCCGCAAACTTCGGTGTCCGCAGCTCGGAACCAACCAGACTATTCTCGGTTCAAACAGCAAAAAGTCGCAAAATCACCCAAAAAGGAAGATAGTGCCAACTACCCGCTCGGACTGTGATTTTCACAAAAGACAGAATCATAACCAAGTTGGCAATAGAGTCAAAAACAAGACAAAGATTCTCCAAAAGAAGGTTTGTTGGAATTTTTGAGGGTTTTCACAGGAGATAGTACTGAAAAGCAACCTGTCTCCTTCGACCCCAAGGGCCTTATACATCAAATTTTTGTCAAATTGCAGAACCAAAAGTCAAAGTTACGCTATTCACCAACGAGCGGCTAGTGTAATTGAACTGACATAAGAAAAATTAATCCGTACTACACTTGGGGCAAAAAGTTCTGCTCCGGACTGTAGCTGGATCCGCGGCCAAAAGTAATTATTTGGTCCACTATCATAAGACAAAGTCCTGATAAAAACACTAACTTGCCAGACTTTGACCTAATGTATTTAATAGACCAGCAGTCAGTTGAACCTGAACTAAATTCCAACTAACGGCTAACACCATAATCTAAATGCAAATCCGAGAAGTTACGTGGCAATCCACAATGTACCCCCCCACGGGGGCTGTTGGAAACTAGTCCTATGTAACGGAATTGCGATCTTTGAGACGGTAGAGCTTTGTTGTCCGGCCTCCGTTAGGCGCGAAATAAAGTGCGTTCCGCTCAGTTTAGGAAATATAAAGATCTTGTCTTGTATGGTGCACTTACTCCTCCGTACTCTGAAGATCGTACAGTTTAACAAAAGCCCGGAAATCCTTGGTGATATAAAGGTATGTCTGAAAAGCACACGAGCTTGACATGCTTCATTGTGAAGTTGGTCTTTTGTGGGATTTCTTGAGAGCTTCCTCTTTTTTCATTGAATAGTGTTGGGTATCGAAGAACTTTTGTCGATACTCGATAAATATCGAATTTCAAGTACCCGATTATCGATATATCGTTTCGATATATCGAAAATCAAAATAACGCGATATATCGCCGATATATCATATCGCCAATATATCGAGGCAATAAAAAAAAAATGAAAATTTTCATTGGTCTCCAAAGTCACCAGCCTTCGGACAAGGTGAGCGTAAAATCTTTGCCGAAAAGAAATACAGTTTTTTCCTGAAAGTTTGCAGAGTGAAAGAGATCCTCTCGATCTGAGGTACATTGACGCAGCAGAGGCCTCGGTTACATCGCGTATCTTCTGTAAACAAGATTTTGACATACGTGTTTTGATTTGAGGGTTCCTCGAAGCGACGATCAACCCTAAAATCACAAAGATTCTAAAACCTACCATTTTCAGATGGAAACAGATTGCAAGGTAATCACACAATGTACCCTCATAGATCTCCACCTGCTGACTTTCTAAAAAACCTTATTTCTTTTCGGCAAAGATTTTACGCTCACCTTATCTGAAGGCATGTGACTTTGGAGACCTGTGAAAATTTTCATTTTTTTTTTTTAAATGCCTCGATATATCGGCGATACGATATATTGGCGATATATCGCGATATTTTGATTTTTGATATATCGAAGCGATATATTGATTATTGGGTACCTGAAATTCGATATACATCGAATATCGGTAAAAGGTCCTCGATACCCAACATTACACCGTGACTCGTTATTAGCCTTATGTACGCTATATCGGCACCCCAAAATTTCGACATTGATACCTTAAGTAGAGTAAATTACACTATTTAAGGACGTGGACCATAATCTGCCACGTCTCCTGGCACTAAATTAGAGTTATTGACGCTAATTTTTTCTTTACACTAATAATTTGGATACGCTAATAACGATTCAAGGTGTAGTCTACGCTTCGGTGTGTGGGAGTTCACACGAAACGAAATTTATCAAACTAAATAAATCACCGCACATAAAGTGCGCACTAAGCGCCCACCAATTAAATCGCGTCTATACGCGGAACAACAAAGTAGCAAAGTACAAACCAAACGTACACACCAAACGACCACAGTGCTAATCTTGATTTTCGCCAAACCGAATCTATGTGAGCGAGACCAAGAATCTACGAAACAATCTCCTAAACATAATGACTCCAAACCAAACAAGGACCACACGCTGTACAAAATGACAATCTACAAGGACCACACACTTAAAGAAACGACAATCTACAAGGACCACACACTTAAAGAAACGACAATCTACAAGGACCACACACTTAAAGAAACGACA
>JBBHKE010001039.1:313652-334232 GCA_037447655.1 Zygnema cylindricum
TTAAACGAGGGGACTCGTCATTCAATACCTCCCAGTTTCAACTGGAAAACATGTCTTCGAGAGACCCTCTCTCCCAGGATAGAAGATTAAAAAGATTCAGGATAGAGAGAGTGTCTGAGATAGATGACTACATGCGTTGGTTAGTCTAAAGTCAAGGCATGCGTTTTCATGTCGACGGCCACATGAAATACATGCCTGTAACATGCTGTACCGGATTTACAGGTGTGCAGAGTCTGTGAGAGAGATAGGACTTAGAAAAATTAGAAGATAGGACCCTCTCTCCCAGAGAGCTTCTGTACAAAAGGTCAACTTTGACCCTCCATAACTTACTGCTCAGGGGAGCAAATTCAGAGATTATTTTTGCTATCGACTCAGGGGAGTCTTGTCTTCACATGGGTGTAGGTGATCAGAGTTTTTGTCTGCCAGGGTGGCAGTTATTTTTGCTTAAACACAAAGGGGTCAGGATTATCCTAGAGGCTTCTTGGAAGCTGTCCACTCTGAGGACTTATGGAGGTCTCAGAGTTTCATACAGGTACTATAGATAGTAGCAAAATATACCGCATGGATATAGCTAATACCATGGAGAATGATGTTTTGTACTCCGGTGTTTTGCACTCAGATGAGTTGTGGCATAAAAGATTAGGCCATGTTAATTATGATAGTTTGAGGAAAATGGTCATTGCTGGAAAAATAAAGGGTTTATCAACCACAGATGGGCCGGTCAAAACTTGCGATGGTTGCGCTTTAGGCAAAATCCACAGATTGCCATTTCCTAAGGAGTCTGAGCATCGGCCAACGAAACTTTTACAACAAATTCATTCGGATGTCTTTGGTCCTGCGAAAGTTCCATCTGCCGGAGGGATGAAATATATGGTCACCTTCACAGATGATTTCTCCAGGTTTACAAAAGTTTACTTCATGAAGGAGAAGAGTGAAGTGTTTAGTCACTTCAAACACTATAAAGCATGAGCTGAAAAACTTCATAATACATCTATTTTACAGCTCAGATCGGACAATGGTGGTGAATATACATCGAAAGAATTTGAAACCTTTTTACTTGAGGAAGGCATTAGTCATCTATTGACTGTTCCATATTCACCGGAACAAAATGTGGTGTCGAAAAGATTGAATAGAACTCTCACGCAAAGCTCTAGATCTATGCTCGTAGATAAAAATGTGGATCCCAAATTCTGGGCTAAGGCTCTAAATTGTGCAGTTTATATTAAAAATAGGATAGGATTAAGATCGGTAGAAACAACTCCTTACGAAATCTGGACAGGTAGCAAACCAGATGTTAGCCATTTCAAGGTCTTTGATAGTCAATGCTTTATATTGGATACGTCTACAGATAGATGGAAAATGGAACCGAAAGGATTACCGGGTATTGTGTTAGGATATGATGATCACTCAAAAGGCTATAGAGTCTTTGTGTTTGAAAGGCAGAAAATAGTTGTAGCTAGAAACATCATTGTAAAGGATGAACTAGACTCCATAGATTTATTTCAAATGACAGAGCAGCAAAAGCAACAAAAATTACAGGAGTATGTCATCTTAGATTCCATACAGGAAATTGTCCAGCTGATTCCACAATCTCCGGTAATGACTCTGGCGTCAGACTCTCTCCAACTTCCTCACCAACTTCGGTTCCAGACGGACCAAGAGCAGTCAATACACACGGATCGCAACCAGCGCAATCACGAACACACAGATCGCAACCAGCGCAATTAGCAAGATACGCATCGCCACCAGCGGAATCAGCGCAATGCGCGGGATCCGACGATCTCAGCCTCAGAATTTCCGGGGGGAAGAAGATCAAGCAGCCGCCTGCAAGCAAGCTCTCACTTTGCCTACTCGGCAGTCTCATGGGAGCCCTTGACCATCCAAGAGGCCTTCTCATCACTAGAGCGGAATCACTAGATTGAGGCGGCAAATGACGAAATGAACTCGATCATGGAGGCTCAAACATGGGAGCTCGTGGACCTTCCTCCGGACCGAAAAGCGATCGGCAGCAAATGGGTTTTCAAGGTGAAGTTAAATCCCGATAACACCATTGAACGCTAAAAGACCAAACTTATGGCGAACGGGTACAATCAAAAGGAAGGAATCGATTTTGAAGAAACATTTTCTCCGGTTGTAAGATTTCCAACAGTTAGGATTTTGTTGTCCCTAGCTGCTATAGAAGATATGGAAATTCATCAGATGGATGTAAAAACGGCCTTTTTGCATGGAGAACTAGAAGAGACAATTTACATGCAGCAGCCTGAAAAGTATGTGGAACCAGGAAAAGAGCACTTAGTATGCAAGTTGCTAAAATCTTTGTACAGCCTAAAACAGGCCCCCAAATAGTGGAATATAAAGCTTGATGAATTCTTGACTAGTCTAGGATTTCAAATGATAAGTTCTGATCACTCTGTCTACGTTTTAAATGGTGAAATTGGGATAGTGTATATAGCAGTATATGTAGATGATTTGCTATAAATTAGCAAATCAATGGCTGAAATTAACAAAATCAAAACTGCTCTAAACTCATGGTTCGAGATGAAAGACCTCGGTGAGGCAAAATATATTTTGGGTATCCAAGTAGAGAGGGACAGAAATAAGAAAATAATAAAATTGACTCAAAAAGAGGCTATAGGAAACATGTTAGATGAGTACGGAATGCGGGGGGCAAAAGGATGTTTAACTCCAATAGAGTTTCGGCAGAAGTTAGAGGGAGAAGAGACAGAACCAGGTGTCATTGTTAACGAGTATTTAGAATCACGGGAGAATGATCATGTGACAATAATACCTTATAGATAGATACTGGGAAGCTTAATATACTTCATGAACTGTACCCGTCCTGACATTGCTGCGGTAGTCAGGTACCTGAGTAGGAGTCTAAAAAATCCGAGAAAATCTGATCTTGATGCAACAAAGAGAGTCTTAAGATATTTGGCAGGAACTAAAGATCTCAAACTCACTCTAGGCGGAGGAGATGTCAAGCTGCAAACATGGAGTGATGCAAGCTATGGCGACATGCCAAACCGGAAATCCACCACGGGATTCGTTCTACAAATTGGGAACGGTACTTGCTGTTGGAGCAGCAAACTTCAAAAGGTTAGTGCACAGTCGACAATGGAGTCAGAATATATGGCAGCAAGCTCGGCCTTCAAAGAACTCTTATGGGTAAAATCCATGTACAAGAACTAGGATACATGCAAGCTGGTCCACAGGTGATCTGGTGTGATAACCAGGCTGCCATTGCCATTGCTTCTAACCCGAGTCATCACTTCAAAAGCAAGCACATGGATGTACGATTACACTTTGTAAGAGAAAAAGTGTTCTCTAGAGTGATTAAATTATGTTATTTACCAGATGCAAAAATGATTGCTGATATGCTCACTAAAGCTCTTCCTGCTCCTAAGCTGAAGTATTGTAGGGACGTAGTGGGATTAAGTGAATAGTTGAATTGATGCACTGCTATACTGCCACTTTGCGATAAATCCACCATTAAGATATAGTGGGACTAGGTGATTTGCTAATTGCTATACTACTATACTGCGGTGCTGCGCTAGTTTATCACTGCAGCTGCGCTTGGATACTGAGTCTAAAGCTTTAGGGGAGTGTGGTCTTTTTGGAAAGCTTTCAGTCTCACAGCAGCGCAGCTGCTTAACAGACAAAGCAGCGCAGCTGCTATACAGACAGAGCAGCGTAGCTGCTATACAACAGAGCAGCGAAGCTGCTATACAGCAGAGCAGCTGCTATACAGCAGAGCAACTGCTATCTAGCAGAGCAGCTTCTATACAGCAGAGCAGCGCAGCAGCAAAGCTGCAACACAGACAGGACAAGGCAACCACGATTATATTTGATATGGTTGGTACGGACAACGCAACGTCTAATATTCTTAATGTGATTCTGTACAGGATAGAGCAACTGCGATAGATATGATTCTAGTTAGCTTAGTGAAAGCTCAGTGGTAGCTTAGTGATAGCTCAATGGTAGCTTGACAGATTAGTGGTAGCTTGGTGGTGTGATGTACCTCTCAAGTACACTGGTGTTGCCAGTTCAACACAAGTATATGACTTAGGACTCATAACATATTATGTATCCAGACTTCCAAGTAGTAAAACTGCAGACAGTTTTTGGGAAACTTCTAAATATTATTTCTTGAGTGTTGTCGGGTCAATTGTGCTATAGCTTTGGGATTTATCAGTGTTTATTCTACTCTATATTCTGATAGAGTTTTGTGAGGTTTGGATGCTTGTATAAGAAGTGGTGAGCACTTAAGAACAGCTGTTTGGTAGGATTCTTCATAGCTTCTGAGAGTGTATCATGTCTACTTCTACTACTACTGTTGCTCCTCCACCTGCACCGGTGGTTGTAGAAGAACAACAGTTCGGAGTTCATTTTACCTCTTTTTGTGACCGCGAACAATAAACGTTGTTTGTTACAAATATCTTTATTAGCGCAAACTCAAATTTGTGTTACAAACATGGTTTGGGGTCTTTTTTAACTATTTTTGTGAGCATTAACCATATAAAGTGTTTGTTACCACTATTGTTGTTAGCGCAAACACAAACTTGTGTTAAAAACATGTTTCAGAGTTTTTTTTATCTCTTTTTGTGACCGCGAACAATAAACATTGTTTGTTACAAATATCTTTGTTAATGCAAACTCAAATTTGTGTTACCAACATGGTTTAGGGTTTTTTTTAAATATGTTTGTGAGCGTTAACAATATAAAGTGTTTGTTACCACTATTGTTGTTATCGTAAACACAAACTTGTGTTATAAACATGGTAATGAGTTTATTTTACTTATTTTTGTGACCACGAACAATAAACGTTGTTTGTTACAAATATCTTTGTTAGCCCAAACTCTAATTTTTGTTACAAACATGGTTTCGGGTTTTTATTAACCATGTTTGTGAGCGTTAACAATATAAAGTGTTTGTTACCACTATTGTTGTTAGCGCAAACACAAACTTGTGTTATAAACATGGTTCTAAATATATTTTACCTCTTTTTGTGACCGCGAACAATAAACGTTGTTTGTTACAAATATCTTTGTTAGCGCAAACTCAAATTTGTGTTACAAACATGGTTTAAGGTTTTTTTTAACTATTTTTATGAGCGTTAACAATATAAAGTGTTTGTTACCACTATTGTTGTTAGAGAAAACACAAACTTGTGTTATAAACATGACTTAGAGTTTATTTTACCTTTTTTTGTGACCGCGAACAAATTGTTGTTATCGCAAACACAAACTTATGTTATAAACATGGTTCTGAGTATGTTTTACCTCTTTTTGTGACCGGGAACAATAATCATTGTTTGTTATAAATACCTTTGTTAGCCAAAACTCAAATTTGTGTTACAAACATGGTTTAGGGTCTTTTTTTAAATATGTTTGTGAGCGTTAACAATATAAAGTGTTTGTTACCACTATTGTTGTTAGCGCAAACACAAACTTGTGTTATAAACATGATTCGTAGTTTATTTTACTTCTTTTTGTGACCACGAACAATAAACGTTGTTTGTTACAAATATCTTTGTTAGCTCAAACTCAAATTTTTGTTACAAAAATGGTGTAGGGTTTTTTTAAAATATGTTTGTGAGTGTGAACAATATAAAGTGTTTGTTACCACTATTGTTGTTATCGCAAACACAAACCTGTGTTATAAGCTTGTTTCTGAGTATGTTTTACCTCTTTTTGTGACCGCGAACAATAAATGTTGTTTGTTACAAATATCTTTGTTAGCTCAAACTCAAATTTGTGTTACAAACATGGTTTAGGGTTTTTTTTAACTATTTTTGTGAGCATTAACAATATAAAGTGTTTGTTACCACTATTGTTGTTAGCGCAAACAAAAAATTGTGTTATAAACATGGTTTGGAGTTTATTTTACCTCTTTTTGTGACCGCGAACAATAAACGTTGTTTTTTACAAATATCTTTGTTAGCGCAAACTCAAATTTGTGTTACAAACATGGTTAAGGGTTTTTTTTAAATATGTTTGTGAGCGTTAACAATATAAAGTGTTTGTTACCACTATTGTTGTTATTGTAAACACAAACTTGTGTTATAAACATGGTTATGAGTTTATTTTACCTCTTTTTGTGATCTGGAACAATAAACGTTGTTTTTTACAAATATCTTTGTTTGCACAAACTCAAATTTGTCTTAGAAACATGGTTTATGGTTTTTTTCAACTATATTTGTGAGCGTTAACAATATAAAAGGTTTGTTACCACAAATTTTGTTAGCGCAAACACAAACTTGTGTTATAAACATGGTTTGGAGTTTATTTTACCTCTTTTTGTGACCGCGAACAATAAACATTGTTTTTTACAAATATCTTTGTTAGCGCAAACTCAAATTTGTGTTTCAAACACAGTTTATGGTTTTCTTTAAATATTTTTGTGAGCGTTAACTATATAAAGTGTTTATTACATTTATTGTTGTTAGCGCAAACTCAAATTTGTGTTACAAACATGGTTTAAGGTTTTTTTTAACCATTTTTGTGAGCGTTAACAATATAAATTGTTTGTTACCACTATTGTTGTTAGCGCAAACACAAACTTGTGTTAGAAATATGGTTCGGAGTTTTTTTTACCTCTTTTTGTGACCACAAACAATAAACGTTGTTTGTTACAAATATATTTGTTAGCGCAAACTCAAATTTATGTTATAAACATGGTTTAGGATATTTTTTAACTATTTTACTGAGCGTTAACAATATAAAGTGTTTTTTATCACTATTGTTGTTATCGCAAACACAAACTTGTGTTATAAACATGGTTTGGAGTTTATTTTACCTCTTTTTGTGACCGCGAACAATAAACGTTGTTTGTTACAAATATCTTTGTTAGCGCAAACTCAAATTTGTGTTACAAACATGGTTTCGGGTCTTTTTTAACTATTTTTGTGAGCAATAACAATAGAAAGTGTTTGTTACCACTATTGTTGTTAGCGCAAACACAAACTTGTGTTAAAAACATGGTTAGGATTTTTTTTTATCTCTTTTTGTGACCGCGAACAATAAACGTTGTTTGTTACAAATATCTTTGTTAGCGCAAATTCAAATTTGTGTTATAAACATGGTTTAGGATATTTTTTAACTATTTTTGTGAGCGTTAACAATATAAAGTGTTTTTTACCACTAATGTTGTTAGCGCAATCACAAACTTGGGTTATAAACATGGTTCAGAGTTTATTTTATCTCTTTTTGTGACCGCAAACAATAAACGTTGTTTGTTACAAATATCTTTGTTAGCTCAAACTCAAGTTTGTGTTACAAACTTGGTTTAAGGTATTATTTAACCATTTTTGTGAGCGTTAACAATATAAAGTGTTTGTTACCACTATTGTTGTTAGCGCAAACACAAACTAGTGTTATAAACATGGTTCGGAGTTTATTTTATCTCTTTTTGTGACCTCAAACAAAAAATGTTTTTTTTTACAAATATCTTTGTTAGCGCAAACTCAAATTTGTGTTACAAACATGGTTTAAGGTTTTTTTTAACTATACTTATGAGCGTTAAAAATATAAAGTGTTTTTCACCACTATTGTTGTTAGCGAAAACACAAACTTGTGTTATAAACATGGATTAGAGTATGTATTACCTCTTTTTGTGACCGCGAACAAATTGTTGTTATCGCAAACACAAACTTGTGTTATAAACATGGTTTTGAGTATGTTTTACCTGTTTTTGTGACCGGGAACAATAATCTTGTTTGTTACAAATACCTTTGTTAGTGCAAACTCAAATTTGTGTTACAAACATGGTTTAGGGTCTTTTTTAACTATTTTTGTAAGCATTAAAAATATAAAGTGTTTGTTACCACTATTGTTGTTAGCGCAAACACAAACTTGTGTTATAAACCTGGTTTGGAGTTTATTTTACCTCTTTTTGTGACCGCGAACAATAAACGTTGTTTTTTACAAATATCTTTGTTAGCGCAAACTCAAATTTGTGTTACAAACATGGTTTAGGGTTTTTTTTAACTATTTTTGTGAGCGTTAACAATATAAAGTGTTTGTTACCACTATTGTTGTTAGCGCAAACACAAACTTGTGTTAGAAATATGGTTCGGAGTTTTTTTTACCTCTTTTTGTGACCACAAACAATAAACGTTGTTTGTTACAAATATATTTGTTAGCGCAAACTCAAATTTGTGTTACAAACATGGTTTAGGGTTTTTTTTAAATATGTTTGTGAGTGTTAACAATATAAAGTGTTTGTTACCACTATTGTTGTTATGGCAAACACAAACCTGTGTTATAAACATGGTTATGAGTATGTTTTACCTCTTTTTGTGACCGGGAACAATAATCTTGTTTATTACAAATACCTTTGTTAGCCAAAACTCAAATTTGTGTTACAAACATGGTTTAGGGTTTTTTTTAAATATGTTTGTGAGCGTTAACAATATAAAGTGTTTGTTACCACTATTGTTGTTATAGTAAACACAAACTTGTGTTATAAACATGGTTATGAGTTTATTTTACCTTTTTTTGTGACTTGGAACAATAAACGTTAAAAGTTACTAATATAGTTGTTAGCGCAAACTCAAATTTGTGTTAGAAACATGGTTTAGGGTTTTTTTTATCCATTTTTGTGAGCGTTAACAATATAAAAGGTTTGTTACCACTAATGTTGTAAGCGCAAACACAAACTTGTGTTATAAACATGGTTCAAAGTATGTTTTACCTCTTTTTGTGACCGCGAACAATAAATATTCTTGTTTGTTATAAATATCTTTGTTAGCGCAAACTCAAATTTGTGTTACAATCATGGTTTAGGGTTTTTTTTAACTATTTTTGTGAGCATTAACAATATAAAGTGTTTGTTACCACTATTGTTGTTAGCGCAAACAAAAAATTGTGTTATAAACATGGTTCGGAGTACAGTTAACCTCTTTTTGTGACCGCGAACAATAAACGTTTTTTGTTACAAATATCTTTGTTAGCGCAAACTAAAATTTGTGTTACAAACATGGTTTAGGGTTTTTTTTTAATATGTTTGTGAGCGTTAACAATATAAAGTGTTTGTTACCACTATTGTTGTTATCGTAAACACAAACATGTGTTATAAACATGGTTATGAGTTTATTTTACCTCTTTTTGTGACTGGGAACAATAAACGTTGTTTGTTACAAATATCTTTGTTAGTGCAAACTCAAATTTGATTTAATAACATGGTTTAGGGTCTTTTTAACCTATTTTTGTGAGCGTTAACAATATAAAGTGTTTGTTACATCTAATGTTGTTAGCACAAACACAAACTTGTGTTATAAACATGGTTCAGAGTACAGTTTACCTCTTTTTGTGACCGCGAACAATAAACATTGTTTGTTACAAATATCTTTGTTAGCGCAAACTCAAATTTGTGTTTCAAGCATGGTTTAGGGTCTTTTTTATCTATTTTTGTGAGCATTAACAATATAAAGTGTTTTTTACCACTATTGTTGTTATCGCAAACACAAACGTGTGTTATAAACATGGTTTTGAGTATATTTTACCTCTTTTTGTGACCTGGAATAATAAACATTGTTTGTTACAAATATATTTTTTAGCAAAAACTCAAAATTGTGTTAGAAACATGGTTTAGGGTATTTTTTAACCATTTTTGTGAGCATTAACAATATAAAGTGTTTGTTACCACTATTGTTGTTAGCGTAAACACAAACTTGTGTTAAAAACATGGTTCAGAGTTTTTTTTATCTCTTTTTGTGACCGCGAACAATAGACGTTGTTTGTTACAAATATCTTTGTTAGCACAAATTCAAATTTGTGTTATAAATATGGTTTAGGATATTTTTTAACTATTTTTGTGAGCGTTAACAATATAAAGTGTTTTTTACCACTAATGTTGTTAGCGCAAACACAAACTTGTGTTATAAACATGGTTCGGAGTTTATTTTACCTCTTTTTGTGACCACAAACAATAAACGTTGTTTGTTACAAATATCTTTGTTAGCGCAAACTCAAATTTGTGTTACAAACTTGGTTTAAGGTATTTTTTAACCATTTTTGTGAGCGTTAACAATATAAAGTGTTTGTTACCACTATTGTTGTTAGCGCAAACACAAACCTGTGTTATAAACATAGTTCGGAGTTTATTTTATCTCTTTTTGTGACCACAAACAAAAATTGTTGTTTTATACAAATATCTTTGTTAGCACAAACTCAAATTTGTGTTACAAACATGGTTAAAGGTTTTTTTAAACTATTTTTATGAGCGTTAACAATATAAAGTGTTTGTTACCACTATTGTTGTTAGCGCAAACACAAACTTGTGTTATAAACATGGTTTGGAGTTTATTTTTATCTCTTTTTGTGACCGCGAACAATAAACGTTGTTTGTTACAAATATCTTTGTTAGCACAAATTCAAATTTGTGTTATAAACATGGTTTAGGATATTTTTTAACTATTTTTGTGAGCGTTAACAATATAAAGTGTTTTTTACCACTAATGTTGTTAGCGCAAACACAAACTTGTGTTATAAACATGGTTCGGAGTTTATTTTACCTCTTTTTGTGACCACAAACAATAAACGTTGTTTGTTACAAATATCTTTGTTAGCGCAAACTCAAATTTGTGTTACAAATATGGTTTAGGGTTTTTTTTAAATATGTTTGTGAGTGTTAACAATATAAAGTGTTTGTTACCACTATTGTTGTTATCGCAAACACAAACCTGTGTTATAACTTTGTTTGTGAGTATGTTTTACCTCTTTTTGTGACCACGTACAATAAACATTGTTTATTACAAATATCTTTGTTAGATCAAACTCAAATATTTGTTACAAACATGCTCTAGCTTCCTCTCCAATTTCTCAGTGACTGCGACAAGTTTGAGAGTTGGAGAGAGAAGTTAGAGATAGACTGCCTTGACTTCTATATTTCTTTTCAGACCTAGAAAATACTAATAAAACCATTATTTTCTACATCTTTTGTGACTGCGAACAATTAATGTTGTTTGTTACATATATCTTTGTTAGGGCAAACTCAAATTACTGTTAGAAACATGGTTTAGTGTTATTTATAATTATTTTTGTGAGCGTTAACAATATAAAGTGTTTGTTACCACTCTTCTTGTTAGAGCAAACACAAACTTGTGTTATAAACATTATTTCGGAGTTTATTTTACCTCTTTTTGTGACCGTGAACAATAAAGGTTGTTTGTTACAAATATCTTTGTTACCGCACACTCAAAATTGTGTTTGAAACTTGGCTTAGGTTCTTTTTAACCATTTTTGTGAGCATTAAAGTTATAAATAGCTTGTAACAACTATTTTATTAGCGCAAACACAAACTTGTGTTATTAACATGGTTTGGAGTTTGTTTTACCTCTTTTTGTGACCCCAAAAAATTAACGTTGTTTGTTACAATTATCTTTGTTAGCGCAAACTCAAATTTGTGTTAGTAACATGGTTTAGGGTTTTTTTTTAACTGTTTTTGTGAGCATTAACAATACAAAGTGTTTGATAGCATTATTGTTATTAGCGAAAACACAAGCTTGCGTTATAAACATTGTACGGAGTTTATTTTACCTCTTTTTGTGACTGCGAACAATAAACGTTGTTTGTTACAAATGTCTTTGTTAGGGCAAACTCAAATTAATGTAAGAAAAATGGTTTAGGGTATTTTCAAACTATTTGTCGAAGCGTTAAAAATGTGAAGTGTTGTTACCACTATTGTTGTTAGATCAAACACAAACTTGTGTTATAAACATGGTTCGGGGTTTATTTTACCTCTTTTTGTGACCGCGAACAATAAACGTTGTTTGTTATAAATATCTTTGTTAGCGCAAACTGAAATTTGTGTTAGAAACATGGTTTAGGGTTTTCTTTATCATATTTTTGTGAGCGTTAACAATATAAAGTGTTTGTTGCCACTATTGTTGTTAGCGCAAACAAAAACTTGTGTTATCAACATGTTTCGGAGTTTATTTTACCTCTTTTTGTGAACGCGAACAATAAAAGTTGTTTGTTACAAATGTCTTTGTTAGGGCAAATTCAAATTGTGTTAGAAACATGGTTTAGGGTTTTTATTTCTTTAGTTTTGTGAGCGTTAAAAATATAAATTATTTGTTACCACTATTGTTTTTAGTGCAAACACAAACTTGTGTTATAAACATGGTTCGGAGTTTATTTTACCTCTTTTTGTGACCACAAACAATAAACGTTGTTTGTTACAAATATCTTTGTTAGCGCAAACTCAAATTTGTGTTACAAATATGGTTTAGGGTTTTTTTTAAATATGTTTGTGAGTGTTAACAATATAAAGTGTTTGTTACCACTATTGTTGTTATCGCAAACACAAACCTGTGTTATAAGTTTGTTTGTGAGTATGTTTTACCTCTTTTTGTGACCACGTACAATAAACATTGTTTATTACAAATATCTTTGTTAGATCAAACTCAAATATTTGT
Source organism: Zygnema cylindricum (assembly GCA_037447655.1). Classification (NCBI taxonomy): domain Eukaryota; kingdom Viridiplantae; phylum Streptophyta; class Zygnematophyceae; order Zygnematales; family Zygnemataceae; genus Zygnema; species Zygnema cylindricum. The sequence goes on from JBBHKE010001039.1 coordinate 326,071, forward strand.
TACAAACATGGTTTAGGGTTTTTTTTAAATATGTTTGTGAGTGTTAACAATATAAAGTGTTTGTTACCACTATTGTTGTTATCGCAAACACAAACTTGTGTTATAAACATGGTTTGGAGTTTATTTTACCTCTTTTTGTGACCGCGAACAATAAACATTGTTTGTTACAAATATCTTTGTTAATGCAAACTCAAATTTGTGTTACCAACATGGTTTAGGGTTTTTTTTAAATATGTTTGTGAGCGTTAACAATATAAAGTGTTTGTTACCACTAATGTTGTTAGCGCAAACACAAACTTGTGTTATAAACATGGTTCGGAGTTTATTTTACCTCTTTTTGTGACTGGGAACAATAAACGTTGTTTGTTACAAATATCTTTGTTAGCGCAAACTCAAATTTGATTTACAAACATGGTTTAGGGTCTTTTTAACCTATTTTTGTGAGCGTTAACAATATAAAGTGTTTGTTACCACTTATGTTGTTAGCACAAACACAAACTTGTGTTATAAACATGGTTCGGAGTTTATTTTATCTCTTTTTTTGAGTGCGATTAATAAACGTTGTTTGTTACAAATATCTTTGTTATCGCAAACTCAAATTTGTGTTACAAACATGGTTTAGGGTCTTTTTTAACTATTTTTGTGAGCGTTAGCAATATAAAGTGTTTGTTACCACTAATGTTGTTAGCCCAAACACAAAATTGTGTTATAAACATGGTTCGGAGTTTATTTTATCTCTTTTTGTGACCGCGGACAATAATTGTTGTTTGTTACAAATATCTTTTTTAGCGCAAACTCAAATTTGTGTTATAAACATGGTTTGGGGTCTTTTTTAACTATTTTTGTGAGCGTTAACAATATAAAGTGTGTGTTACCACTAATGTTGTTAGAGCAAACACAAAATTGTGTTATAAACATGGTTCGGAGTTTATATTATCTCTTATTGTGACCGCAAACAAAAAATGTTGTTTTTAACAAATATCTTTGTTAGCGCAAACTCAAATTTGTGTTACAAACATGGTTTAAGGTTTTTTCTAACTATTTTTGTGAGTGTTAACAATATAAAGTGTGTGTTACCACTATTGTTGTTATCGGAAACACAAACTTGTGTTATAAACATGGTTCGGAGTTTATTTTAATTTTTTTTGTGACCGTAAACAAAAAATGTTGTTTTTTAGAAATATCTTTGTTAGCGCAAACTCAAATTTGTGTTACAATCATGGTTTAAGGTTTTTTTTTACCATTTTTTTGAGCATTAACAATACAAAGTGTTTGTTACCACTATTGTTGTTAGCGCAAACACAAACTTGTGTTATAAACATGGTTTGGAGTTTATTTTACATCTTTTTGTGACCGCGAACAATAAACAATGTTTTTTACAAATATCTTTGTTAGCGCAAACTCAAATTTGTGTTATAAACATGGTTTGAGGTCTTTTTTAACTATTTTTGTGAGCGTTAACAATATAAAGTGTGTGTTACCACTAATGTTGTTACAGCAAACACAAAATTGTGTTATAAACATGGTTCGGAGTTTTTTTTACCTCTTTTTGTGACCACAAAGAATAAACAATGTTTGTTACAAATATCTTTGTTAGCGCAAACTCAAATTTGTGTTACAAACATGGTTTAGGGTTTTTTTTAAATATGTTTGTGAGTGTTGACAATATAAAGTGTTTGTTACCACTATTGTTGTTATCGCAAACACAAACTTGTGTTATAAACTTGGTTTTGAGTATGTTTTACCTCTTTCTATGACCGCGAACAATAAATGTTGTTTGTTACAAATATCTTTGTTAGCGCAAACTCAAATTTGTGTTACAAACATGGTTTAGGGTTTTTTTTAACTATTTTTGTGAGCATTAACAATAAAAATTGTTTGTTACCACTATTGTTGTTAGCGCAAACAAAAAATTGTGTTATAAACATGGGTCAGAGTTTATTTTACTTCTTTTTATGACCACGAACAATAAACCTTGTTTGTTACAAATATCTTTTTTAGCTCAAACTCAAATTTTTGTTACAAACATGGTTTAGGGTTTTTTTTAAATATGTTTGTGAGTGTTAACAATATAAAGTGTTTGTTACCACTATTGATGTTATCGCAAACACAAACCTGTGTTATAAGCTTGTTTCTGAGTACGTTTTACCTCTTTTTGTAACCACGAACAATAAACGTTGTTTGTTACAAATATCTTTGTTAGATCAAACTCAAATTTTTGTTACAAACATGGTTTAGGGTTTTTTTTATATATGTTTGTGAGTGTTAATTATATAAAGTGTTTTTTACCACTATTGTTGTTATCGCAAACACAAACTTGTGTTATAAACATGGTTTGGAGTTTATTTTACCACTTTTTGTGACCGCAAACAATAAACATTGTTTTTTACAAATATCTTTGTTAGTGCAAACTCAAATTTGTGTTACAAACATGGTTTAGGGTTTTTTTTAACTATTTTTGTGAGCATTAACAATATAAAGTGTTTGTTACCACTATTGTTGTTAGCGCAAACAAAAAATTGTGTTATAAACATGGTTATGAGTTTATTTTACTTATTTTTGTGACCACGAACAATAAACGTTGTTTGTTACAAATATCTTTGTTAGCTCAAACTCAAATTTTTGTTACAAACATGGTTTAGGGTTTTTATTAACCATGTTCTGAGCGTTAACAATATAAAGTGTTTGTTACCACTATTGTTGTTAGCGCAAACACAAACTTGTGTTATAAACATGGTTCTAAATTTATTTTACCTCTTTTTGTGACCGCGAACAATAAACGTTGTTTGTTACAAATATTTTTGTTAGCGCAAATTCAAATTTGGTTTACAAATATGGTTTAGGGTTTTTTTTAAATATGTTTGTGAACGTTAACAAAATATAGTGTTTGTTACCACTATCGTTGTTAGCGCAAACACAAACTTGTGTTATAAACACGGTTCGAATCTTATTCTACTTCTTTTTGTGACCGCGAACAAAATAAAAAATTTGTTACAAATATCTTTGTTAGTGCAAACTCAAATTTGTGTAAGAAACATTGTTTAGGGTTTATTTTAACCATTTTTGTGAGCGCTAACAATATAAAGTGTTTGTTACCACTGTTGTTGTTAGCGCAAACACAAACTTGTGTTATAAACATGGTTTAAGGTTTTTTTTAACTATTTTTATGAGCGTTAACAATATAATGTGTTTGTTACCACTATTGTTGTTAGAGAAAACACAAACTTGTGTTATAAACATGGTTTAGAGTTTATTTTACCTTTTTTTGTGACCGCAAACTAATTCTTGTTATCGCAAACACAAACTTGTGTTATAAACATGGTTCTGAGTATGTTTTACCTCTTTTTGTGACCGGGAACAATAAACGTTGTTTGTTACAAATATCTTTGTTAGCGCAAACTCAAATTTGTGTTAGAAACATGGTTTAAGGTTTTTTTTAACCATTTTTGTGAGCGTTAACAATATAAAGTGTTTGTTACCACTATTGTTGTTAGCGCAAACAAAAAATTGTGTTATAAACATGGGTCAGAGTTTATTTTACTTCTTTTTATGACCACGAACAATAAACCTTGTTTGTTACAAATATCTTTGTTAGTTCAAACTCAAATTTTTGTTACAAACATGGTTTAGGGTTTTTTTTAAATATGTTTGTGAGTGTTAACAATATAAAGTGTTTGTTACCACTATTGTTGTTATCGCAAACACAAACCTGTGTTATAAGCTTGTTTCTGAATATGTTTTACCTCTTTTTGTAACCACGAACAATAAACGTTGTTTGTTACAAATATCTTTGTTAGATCAAACTCACATTTTTGTCACAAACATGGTTTAGGGTTTTTTTTAAATATGTTTGTGAGTGTTAACAATATAAAGTGTTTGTTACCACTATTGTTGTTATCGCAAACACAAACTTGTGTTATAAACATGGTTTGGAGTTTATTTTACCTCTTTTTGTGATCGCAAATAATAAACATTGTTTTTTACAAATATCTTTGTTAGTGTAAACTCAAATTTGTGTTACAAACATGGTTTAGGGATTTTTTAAACTATTTTTTTGAGCGTAAAAAATATACGGTGTTTGTTACCACTATTGTTGTTATCGCAAACACAAACATGTGTTATAAACATGGTTCGGGGTATATTTAACCTCTTTTTGTGACCGCGAACAATAAACGTTGTTTGTTACAAATATCTTTGTTAGCGCAAACTCAAATTTGTGTTACAAACATGGAATAGGGTTTTTTTTAACTATTTTTGTGATTATTAACAATATAAAGTGTTTGTTACCACAATTGTTGTTAGCGCAAACACAAACTTGTGTTATAAACATGGTTCGGAGTTTATTTTACCTCTTTTTGTGACCGCGAACAATAAACGTTGTTTGTTTTAAATATCTTTGTTAGCGCAAACTCAAATTTGTGTTACAAACATGGTTTAGGGTTTTTTTTAAATATGTTTGTGAGCGTTAACAATATAAATTGTTTGTTATCACTATTGTTGTTAGCCCAAACACAAACTTGTGTTATAAACCTAGTTTGGATTTTATTATACCTCTTTTTGTGACCGCGAACAATAAACGTTCTTTGTTACAAATATCTTTGTTTTAGCATACTCAAACTGGTGTTAGAAACATGGTTTAGGGTTTTTTTTAACTATTTTTGTGAGCGGTAACAATATAAAGTGTTTGTTACCACTATTGTTGTTAGCGCAAACAATAACTTGTGTTATAAATATAGATGGAAGTTTATTTTACCTCTTTTTGTGACCGTGAACAATAAACGTTGTTTGTTACAAATATCTTTGTTAGCGCACACTCAAATTTGTGTTACAAACATGGTATAGGATTTTTTTTAACTATTTTTGTGAGCATTAACAATATAAAGTATTTGGTACCACTATTGTTGTTAGCCCAAACACAAACTTGTGTTATAAACCTAGTTTGGATTTTATTATACCTCTTTTTGTGACCGCGAACAATAAACGTTCTTTGTTACAAATATCTTTGTTTTAGCATACTCAAATTGGTGTTAGAAACATGGTTTAGGGTTTTTTTTAACTATTTTTGTGAGCAGTAACAATATAAAGTGTTTGTTACCACTATTTTTGTTATCGCAAACACAAACTTGTGTTATAAACATGGTTCGGAGTTTATTTTACCTCTTTTTGTGACCGCAAACTTTAAACGTTGTATATAACAAATATCTTTGTTAGCGCAAACTCAAATTTGTGTTACAAACATGGTTTAAGGTTTTTTTTAACTATTTTTGTAAGTGTTAACAATATAAAGTGTTTGTTACCATTATTGCTATTACCGCAAACACAAACTTGTGTTATAAACATGATTGGAAGTTTATTTTACCTCTTTTTGTGACCGCGAACAATAAACGTTGTTTGTTACAAATATCTTTGTTAGTGCAAACTCAAATTTGTGTTACAAACATGGTTTAGGGTTTTTTTTAACTATTTTTGTGATTATTAACAATGTAAAGTGTTTGTTACCACAATTGTTGTTAGCGCAAACACAAACTTCTGTTTAGTTGTTTGTTACAAATATCTTTGTTTTAGCATACTCAAATTGGTGTTAGAAACATGGTTTAGGGTTTTTTTTAACTATTTTTGTGAGCGGTAACAATATAAAGTGTTTGTTACCACTATTGTTGTTATCGCAAACACAAACTTGTGTTATAAACATGGTTCGGAGTTTATTTTACCTCTTTTTGTGACCGCAAACTTTAAACGTTGTATATAGCAAATATCTTTGTTAGCGCAAACTCAAATTTGTGTTACAAACATGGTTTAAGGTTTTTTTTAACTATTTTTGTAAATGTTAACAATATAAAGTGTTTGTTACCATTATTGATATTACCGCAAACACAAACTTGTGTTATAAACATGGTTTTGATTTTATTTTACCTCTTTTTGTGACCGCGAACAATAAGCGTTGTTTGTTACAAATATCTTTGTTAGGGCAAACTCAAATTTGTGTTACAAACATGGTTTAGGGTTTTTTTTAAATATGTTTTTGAGCGTTAACAATATAAAGTGTTTGTTACCACTAATGTTGTTAACGCAAACACAAACTTGTGTTATAAACATAGTTCGTAGTTTATTTTACCTCTTTTTGTGACCGCGAACAATAAACGTTGTTTGTTACAAATATCTTTGTTAGCGCAAACTCAAATTTGTGTTACGAACATGGTTTAGGTTCTTTTTTAACAATTTTTGTGAGCGTTAACAATATAAAGTGTTTGTTACTGCTATTGTTGTTATCGCAAACACAAACTTGTGTTATAAACATGGTTCGGATCTTATTTTACCTCTTTTTGTGACCGGGAACAATAAACTTTGTTTGTTACAAATACCTTTGTTATTGCAAACTCAAGTTTATGTTACAAACATGGTTTAGGGTCTTTTTTAACTATTTTTGTGAGTGTTAACAACATAAAGTGTTTGTTACCACTATTGATGTTAGCGCAAACACAAACTTGTGTTATAAACATGGTTCCGAGTTTATTTTACCTCTTTTTGTGACCGCGAACAATAAACGTTGTATGTTATAAATATCTTTGTTAGCGCAAACTCAAATTTGTGTTACAAACATGGTTTAGGGTTTTTTTTTAAATATGTTTGTGAGCGTTAACAATATAAAGTGTTTGTTACCACTTATATTGTTAGCGCAAACACAAACTTGTGTTATAAACATGGTTCGGATCTTATTTTACCTCTTTTTGTGACCGGGAACAATAAACGTTGTTTGTTAAAAATATTTTTATTAGCGCAAACTCAAATTTGTGTTACGAACATGGTTTAGGGGGTTTTTTAACTATTTTTGTGAGCATTAACAATATAAAGTGTTTGTTACCACTATTGTTGTTATCGCAAACACAAACTTGTGTTATAAACATGGTTCGAAGTTTATTTTACATCTTTTGTGACCGCGAACAATAAACGTGGTTTGTTACAAATATCTTTGTTAGTGCAAACTCAAATTTGTGTTACAAACATGGTTTTAAATATTTTTGTGAGCGTTAACAATATAAAGTGTTTGTAACCACTATTGTTTTTACCGCAAACACAAACATGTGTTATAAACAGGGTTCGGAGTAAATTTTACCTCTTTTGTGACCGTGAACAATAAACGTTGTTTGTTACAAATATCTTTGTTAACGCAAACTCAAATTTGTGTTAGAAACATGGTTTTAAACATTTTTGTGAGCGCTAACAATATAAAGTGTTTGTTACCACTATTGTTGTTAGCGCAAACACAAACATGTGTTATAAACAGGGTTCAGAGTATATTTTACCTCTTTTTATGACCGCGAACAATAAACATTGGTTGTTACAAATATCTTTGTTAGAGCAAACTCAAATTTGTGTTAGAAACATGGTTTTAAATATTTTTGTGAAAGTTAACAATATAAAGTGTTTATTACCACTATTGTTGTTAGCGCAAACACAAACATGTGTTATAAACAGGGTTCCGAGTTTATTTTACCTCTTTTTGTGACTGCGAACAATAAACGTTGTTTGTTACATATATATTTGTAAAGGCAAACTCAAGTTTGTGGTAGAAACATGGTTTAGGATTTTATTTAAATAATTATGTGAGCGTTAACAATATAAAATGTTTGTAACCACTATTGTTGTTAGCGCAAACACAAACTTGTGTTATAAACATGGATCGTAGTTTATTTTACCTCTTTTTGTGACCGCGACCAATAAACGTTGTTTGTTACAAATATCTTTGTTAGGGCAAACTCAAGTTTGTGGTAGAAACATGGTTTAGGATTTTATTTAAATAATTATGTGAGCGTTAACAATATATAGTGTTTATTACCTTTACTGTTGTTAGGGCAAACCCAAACTTGTGTTATAAACATGGTTCGGAGTTTATTTTACCTCTTTTTGTGACTCCGAACAATAAACGTTGTTTGTTACAAATACATCTTTTTGTGACCGCGAACAATAAATCATGTTTATTACAAATATATTTGTTAGCATAAACTCAAATTTGTTGTTTGAAACATGGTTTAGGGTTTTTTTTAACTATTTTTTGAGCGTTATCAATGTAAAGAGTTTCTCACCACTATTGTTGTTATCAAAAACACAAACTTGAGTTACAAACATGGTTCGAAGTTTGTTTTACATCTTTTTGTGATTGC
>JBBHKE010001040.1:0-18863 GCA_037447655.1 Zygnema cylindricum
CGCTTAGGAACCACCTCGGAAAAGTCCATACCGTTTCCTATGGAACCTTCTAGAAGCTTCTGCTTTGCACGCCTGTAACTTTTGATCTACGTATCCAAATCTTGCTCTCTATAGCTCGTTCGAAAGCTCATTCTCTGTAGATAAAGATCGTCTGGTCGCGTGCTCGATTTAAATATTTAACAAGAAAGTTATTCCACTTTGCACTTCTGCACTGTGCTTCTCCATTGCGCCACAGCGCTCTCTCCCTTTAATGCACTATCTTCTGAACTAACTTAGGATTACTTTCTCAACAGTTTTTAATGTCCAGAGTGAAGTAGAGAGTGGCACCAACAAGGGAGTCGAATATGTCTTCCGGGGTTCGCATCAGATACTGGACAGAAATGGTGGTGGTGTTCCGCATGCGATAATCTCCACACATCCGGAAATCTACAGTTTCCCAGACGAGTCTTTCTTAGGAGGGAGGATTGTCGGGGAGGCGAACCCATGAAGTCCTGTACTTTCTTAAACCAATCTAGCTTCCACCAAAGTGTGGACTGTAGCCGTGATAAATTCCTTCTCCATGAAGCTGAGAGGATACTGCTTCTGCCAAACTGTAGCCGTCTTGTCGATCAAATTGATTCAGAAAGGGGTCCTATTGTAGATACCGATATATGTTTCTGACCATGAGAACACCTGCTTGTTTTCAGCTAATAGTTCGAAAAGCCGCGCCTTCTGCTGAGGGTCTAACTTCTCCTCCAAGGTCCAATCCATTTTCCCCGGCTCTACCGCAGCCCAAGCTTCCGGCGGTCCACCCCAGAGGTTGATGTCAAATTCCAACCCTACCGGTGGATCTGCCCCTACCCCTCCGGCTAGGACACTAATGCTGACAACTTCCGCTAAGTTGTCGCCATCAAAGCCGCCGCCCCCCCACACTGGGAAAACCTACGGTGCTGAAATGTGAATTTTTCTTCTCCTTTCTCTCCCCCCCTCAAGCTGCAAAGTTGCCTGCATCGCTAACAACTGAGGAGCTTGAAGGTAAATAGCTCTGGTTTCCGGGGACTTGATACAGGAAAAGGCGAGTGCATGCTTCAGCACCCAGGTAATTGAGTTTAAATCTAGTCTTTGCCCCAAAATACTGCACCTTTGAAGGTCTGAAATACCTGGTGCTCCCGTGGTTCCTTTTTGAAATCCCATGGCCTTTTCGCGTTCTTCAATTGTCGGTGTTGTCCAGATTCCCGTCTTACTGTCAAAAATCTTTCCTGCTGCTCCTTTCCGATAAGCGTGACTGTTCGGGAAAGAAACCAAAGTTGGGAGTGCTTTCCGCGGGAATCCCGGTTTGTTACACAAGAAGAAAGGGAATCGGTCTGGTCGTGTTACAGGTGTTGGCATTCTACCTTCCCCAAGAATTTGCTGCACAGAGATTTTTGGATCGGGTATTTCCTTGTCCAACAGTTTCCGTAGGACTTGAAGCGGGATCATATTGGTCCCATATGCCCTTACTCTGTGTGCCCGAGATCCCATCTGCGCTGCGTCGAAAACCAAGGGAACTCCTAAAATCCGGGTTACGTGATTCCAGCTGTCTGTCACCTGTTTCCTTTTGTTGTCTCCTGGGTGAACATTTTCCATAACGTACCCTACCGGTGTGTCTTGGAGTTGTTGAAGCCATGTTATTAATTCAATCATCCGGTAAAATGTTCGACTTCTGCGGTCTTGATGCCCTTTTCCTTGTCCTGCTAGGGAGTATCCCTGACAAGGCCAGCCTGCCAATACCAAATCCACTCTTCCTATACCTGCTAGATGGGGTGCCAGGATGTTTTCTACATTTTGGGGAAGACTTCGGTGAGCTTTGGAAAAGGCGGTCACGAGAAGCTGTTGAGGATAGAACTGATGAAGTTGCTGGAGGCGGTGTTTGCTTACAGCCCGCGCCTCGGGTGAGTTTTCCACAGCCGTGTATGACTCCACCAGATATCCTGTTTTCAAAACCGCTTCGAGATCCGAACTTATTCCCGAGAAGAGAGATAAAATACGAAGTCCAGATTTGCGAATTGCCAATGACACCTCTTGTCGATTGAACTCCCCATTACAGGATTCATATCTGGAAGCATCAGACATCGGTGTAATAACTGCTTTTTCTAACGATAATGCCGAAAAGGACTTATCCACTCCCCGCCGGAGTTTTGCCACTTGCAATAATCTGTTCTTATAGTCCTCTTCCCACCGCTTGGAAATCGGGAATTGCTAGATTTCTTTGGCAATATCTGGGGAACTGTCAAACAGTTTTGTAGGAGATGAGGTGGTATAAATCGGGTAGCAACCAGATACATGGACATTCGTTTTCCCCCGATTCCATAAATCCAAAGGAACCACCACTTTAGTCCCTTCGGGATTCCCAGGGTCCTGGACAGTACATTGTTCTTTCCACACGCTCAAACTCATATTGAGCCGGGTCCATGTTGCCATTCCCAACAGAATCTCGAATTGAGTCCCTTCCACCACTAAGAAGCGAAGCTCAATTTTCACCTGTTGTCCTCCATCATCAGAAAAGTCGATTTCCATGGCCTTGATGATTCCATGGACTGGCTGACTGCCGCTGCTTACGGTGCTTAAGCAGATGTTGCTTGGGCAGATTTCGGGCCTGAGTTCTTCGGGCATTTTCTGCAATGCAGAGGTTGTGATGAGATTGGGGAGCGCTCCGGTGTCGACCACAGCGTCTTGGTATCCCCCATACCCATTGATCCGTTTGTTTCTTGCAGATCCGTGTCTTGTCCTTCTGTCTCACTCTCGGAACCGGAATCTGGGACTGGAGGTGTTTGGGGAGTGTCATTCTCGGGGTGTTCTGCCATGTATCTTTCAAACCAATCGTTATTGTCCTGTTTTTCGCGTTCCAGTTCCTCCTTCTCCCGCTGTTGTTTCTCATTCTTATAGGTCTCGAATCCAGGAGGTAATTTAGGCTTAGGAGGAGCAGATGAAGGCAGAATAGGTTTTATTCCGAGGCTGATTTCGCTGTTTAGCATAACGGCTCAGGGAGTGAATGACAACGGTCCTGTAACCTTCCGGTTGTGGTCCCTCTTACCCATTTTCTGCCTGTCCTGTCGCTGCAGAGAGGTGGAATTGCGGAGTTGGCGGCGACTGTCTCCCACCCCAACGTTCCAAGCTCTTGACAGAAAAGTCCGGGCATGATGGGCATTTGGGGGTTCCAAATCCCAACCAAGTAATTCATCATCATTAGCACCCGCACTGCTCTGAAGGTCAAGCTCCGCGAGCTTCTGTAACAACTCATGCTTTTGTTTATGGAGTCGTTGTGCCGCCGTGAGAGGGGCGGGCCGTGAAGGAGATCCTAAACGGAGAGCAGCCAATTCTGCAACCATGGCGGCTAACTACTGACTTTGCTGCGCTATGATGGTTTCCGGTGTCAACCTTTTCGGAGCAGCTGTCTGTTGCTCAGGTCTCTCGTGTCTGCTCAGAACTGGGCGCCCCCATGGGTAAAGAAGTTGAAGAGGGAGAGGGTTAACGGCTGTTTCTCCCCCTCCCGTAAACAAAACAAACTGCATCATCTCCTTGGGCACTCCGTTCTTCCGGAAACACTGCCCTTCCTTGTGCCCCTGGAAACCACAAGCTTCACACTTGGCGCCTTCTGTTGTATATTTGCTCCTGATCTCGTTAGAGATTTGAGCATCATCAAACTTTGGGAGTTTGATTTGCCTCAGCTGTGATTGGGACATTTTAGAATTCTCGCTTCTTGGGGTTGGACGGTAAGTATCTTTGTTTACCGGGGTTTTGTCCTCTCCCCCTCCTCCCTTGAGCCTTTCTTGCTGCTTTCAGGTCCTCTGTGCACGCTCCTTTTCCCATTCTTTCAGCTTTAGTGCCAGCTCCGGTTTCAGTTTCCTGGTGCTGTGTTTCCAACCATGACCTGGCTGTTGACAATTGAGGCAATTATAGAGGAACACTCGCTCGTCTGCTCCCATTGCTGGTTCTGACCCACTGTCAGCCAGTTGCTTCCCTTTAAGCTTCCGCAAAGCTTGAAGTTCTGCTTTTTCCTCCTCATTCAAGGAAGTTTCTCCGGCGAAGACTGCAAAATTGGCTCGGGCCTTGCCAGTCACCGCCTTCTCTCTAGCCTCACTGTGGACGAAGTGGTCGTACAACTTCATCGCCACCAGCGAGATTTCCTTAGCAGAGGGATTGATGTCCTAGATTGCTTGTCCGACAATCCAGTTATCCAGAGCAGTCTGCCCTGTCGGTCAGAAGGAATTTCGGACTGCAATGAAGTATTTCGTGGCCATAACCGGAAGGTCAATTGTTGACAGTTTGGTCTTCTGGCATAGGCTCGAAAGTCGATTGAAGAGAGTCTGGGGCGTCTCATTCTTCAAGCATCGGAACTCTGTGAATTCCTTGATGGCGGATTCGTTCCTCTCGGTGTAGAGGAGTCGCCAGATGTTTAGCAGCGTAGTACAAGGAGTGGGATTAGCCACCATTCGAGTTGCCGCCCGAGCTGCCTGAATGGCTTGCAGCTGGTTAACATAGGCACTTCCTTGTGCCTGCAGCTTTATGTCATCTGTGAAGGTGGTGGTCACGGGTGTGGCGGCCGCTGCAGCCAAGTCTGCCTCCGCTTGTGACACCGCCGCATCCAGAACTGGATCAGAAATTTTGATGCTAGGAGCCATCAAGAGAGGTTGACGCTCCTTGTAATCCTGCCAACGCCCCTCCAGAGAGGTAGTTTACCATCATGGGAAAGAGAGTTGTTTCGAAGTCGTCAGGAATAGCTCCTCCCCTGTACTTGTTAATTTCAAATTGGGTGAAGGATTTCCACAACAATTCGAAATCAGAGAAAGCTATCCCAGAGCTATCTCCTGTAAAGATACGGATGTCCCCCATTTCCTTTTCCTCCTCTACCGAATGTGTGAACTGAGACAAGGAAGGTCCGGTGGGACTGACAAACTGGGCTGGCGAAGTGGCTCCTAGGTCCTCTTCCTCGGGAATGGATCCGACTCCTCCTCCGGTAGGAGGTGTTGCCCTGTGAAGTGTGGAATCTCCTCCAGCAGAGGAAGTACCCGTGCCTAGAAATGTGGTAGGAGGAAGGGTATTCCTTGATGATTCTCTTGGTGCAGAGGATATCCGCGTCTGTGGGCCTGTCTGTCCGACTGAAGTAGAAGGGGCCCACTCCCCTATATCAACCCCTCTATATCCACTGGAGTATCGCTCGTCCCGGAGAACTGTTTCCGTGGACGGGATGTGAAGCCGAGGTCGGTTTGCAGGTGGATTTTGGGGTAGGGATGGAGAAGAAGATGGAGATGAAGGCCAGTTCTGGGGAGAAGGTGTCTGTCTCCTGAACGGGGTTTGTTTCCGAGGCCTTCTTTTGAAGGTTTCAGGAGGAGGAGTTCCTGAACTGGAGGATGGGGAACGCCGGTGAGGTGGGGAGTATACGTCGTGCCTATAGGGCAACCTCAGTGGTCCAGGGGACCCATGTCTGCTCCAGTAGGGAAAACGGATGAAGAGGGAGAGGAGGCGGGGACGTCCCGGGGCTCTGCAGCAGGATCCTGGGAGTGAGAAGTAGGAGGAGGATGAGGAGAAGCCGGAGGATCAGGGGACAACTTGGGTGGAGGCGAAGGAGGCGTGGGTGGTCTCAATGGTATGTGGATTCTCTCGTCCGGTCGCAACTCCACTAAGGCTTCAACAGCTGAAGCCACCTCCACCGAAACAAAAGTGGGCTCTTTCCGTGGAGCTGCAGCGGGTTCGAAGGGTAAATCTGCACCCAAACCCCCGATATCAGGTCTTTTGTCTCCCCCCTCTTCCCGCTGAAAAGGAGGTCCTCGACCAATCTCCGAAGAAGGATCCTTGGGTGGAGCTTCGGACGGAGGTTTCGTTAATGGTGTAGGAGGAATCTGCCCACTGAGGATTCCACTTGATCTACGCCGCGCTTCCCGGATTAGATTCAGTTCCTGCTCCCACAACTTCCTTCTTTCTTCCTCCAAGGCCTCCCAATCTACCGTGGCGGGTCCGGCCCCCGCCATAGCCTGTCCCCGGGATTTCAAAACCTCCACCAGTTCTTTGGCCTTTTCAACTACCCGGGTGAGATCCGCTACCTCTGCTCCCGGAATTTCTGGATCGTCGGGCCTAGTGCGCCACAATCCTCCGGACAAATCTGATGGTCCCGTTTCCGGAACCTTTGGGTCTGTAGGTTCGGCTCGCTAGAACCCTCCGGCTGGGCGAACATGAGGAACTGTTGGAGAAGTTTTCTCGGTAGGGGTTGACACTGGAGTTGGGGAAGTCTCTTCCTTGGGAAGAGGTGTGAATCTCCCCTTACGGTCCTTGTGATCGAACCTCTTTCCCCTTGATGTATCCGGCGCCTCCCTTCCTCTAACCCCTTCTCCTCTAAGAGGCCGTGAAGAAGTACGCCCACGAGAGGGTCTGCTCGCTGCGGTGTCCTGGGAGGAAGATGGAGGAGGACGGGAATAGGGACCCCTTTGGGCTCGGTCCTGGACCGACTGAGAGGAACTGCTCTCCGAAGAGCTGCTCAAAATTTCCACAACATCTCCCACGGGTCGAACCACTCTGGCTCGATCGGTTAGAGCCACTCTCTGTACCAACTCCTTCTTCACCTTCAACTCATGGAGATCATGAAGGGCCAGGAGTTCTTTCCGACTTGGGCAACGTGGATCCGTCAAAACCGCGGGGTCAATTGGAATTTCAGCCCGGGGAATCTAGGATCTGGTGTGAAGCCCAACCTCAGGAATAGGACCAACTAGGGGCTCCCGCTGAGCTTGTCTCTTCGTCCAAGCCCTTGGCGAGACTTGGTTTCTTTCTTGGGCTTGTGCCCTGGCCTCCTTTCTTTCCTCGGCAAAGGCTCTGGCGGCCTCCGCCAAGGAAGGGAAATGTTCCGGAGTGAGGCTAGGAGGAGCTGGAGGAGAAGGTGGTGTTCAGGCTGTTTAGGAGGCGTCTCAACTCTAACAGGTTCAGGCATCCTTCCCCTGAGAAACTGCTCTATATTCAGGGCGGAGGAAAAAGGGACTGCCTCCTCGGTAACCTCCTCGGGAACTTGGGACTCCTCCTCTCGGGCCACTGCTTCCTGCCTCTCTCTCTCTTCCGGACCGGCACAGGAAAGATTCTTTTCCTGAGCCTCTCCTCCTCCCATGATGACAGAAGTAGCTCAAGACGAAGAAATGAATATAACCAAAAACTCACTCCCACAAAGAGAGCTTCTAGAGTCAAAAGCTCCTGTCTTCTCTAATCTAAGGAGAGAGGGTGCTTTTTCAGTACTGTGCTTTCTCTACAGGAAGTCTATTACACTTGTTCCCTCAAAGCCCGCTGCGTTGATCAAGGGGGTTTCAGTTAACTCCGGAACGGTCACTCCAAAGCAAAGAGAACTCCAGGCGAAGACACAAATGCACTACCACGTAGATATATATATAAAAATAAATATGATTTGCTTTCCAGATTTAACAATATCACCTTGCCCCAAAAATTAGAATAAAAGATAGAAAATATGAAATGTAGCGGAGCAAGCTTAACATTCCCCAGCAATCAACGAAGATAATTAGAAAAAGGCGATCTTCTCCCCCGATAGGCAGTGTAAATAGGTGTTGTTTTTGAAGATTTAGTTTCGTGCGTACGCGACATTTCATGCGTACGTGAGGTTTCGTGCGTACTCGACGCGATTTGTAATGCGTGAGTACTAACTGAATTTAATGTGGAAGCTGGAATGGATTTGCGGATTGGGGGAGTAATGGTAGGAATTGTTTTTAAGCGTACGGAATCAAATTTGAGTGACCCGAATCAAATTACAGAGAGTACGATTTGCGTAATGTGAAATGGACAACGGATCGCGAAGCGATCCGATGTAATCGATTTTGAAATGTTTTTGTAAAAGTGTGTCGCCCGTACGAAACATAATGTGAGAGGCACACTTATGAAAAAGACGCGGTTTCGGCACGGAAAAGATTTGGAAAGTACGATTTCATTTCGGCAAGTGGTTCGTGCTATTTTTGGATGTACTATCAAGTGGGTCGTACGTATGTGATGACGGGTTACTACGTGGACTTATCGACAAGTGACTAAGCAAGTTGTCACTTATGACGCGAATTTATGGATGCGTCGGTGTAAATATTTGGAGTAACATTGTTTTGTCTTTTACATCATTATAAATTAGTGTTGATTATGATGTTTATATTTAAGTGATCAATTAGGGTTTTGATATTTAATTTGTGTGTGTACAATACCATACTTGTAGACAAGTGTACGCTTACGATTGCTTGACTCTCAGGTGCACGCTTAGGATTAGTTTATTCTTACTAAAAGGTTATTATGCGTAAATAGGATTTAGTAACAGTTACGAATTTTACGTTGGTTATTTTGACACTTAGTGATTCATTGACAGCTCACAAGTGTATATATAGGAATGAGCTTTGTTAGGAATTAATCATCAATGCTGGTTAGTAAAAGTAGGGACCGAAGATGTAAACTTTTAGGGTTGCCGATTAGGTCATGCATTTGGGTAAATGTGTTTATTAGTATACTTTTCTTTATTTAATGTTTATGTGAGATTGCACTCTTTTGTTATTATTTATTTATGTTGTTTTATATATGTTTGATATGCAATGTTTATGCATTTCTCCTAGGGTTTGTTTATGTCGATTATTCCATCAAACCTTAGATGTTGTCATAGGGTTTATTTATGTTGATTATTCCATGAAACCCTAAATGTTGTTTGTTGCGTCTGTGTACGCATATGGAGGACGCATTTCATATGATTGTTCGTCGACCTATTTTTGCTTAGCTTCTTGCATGATAGTTTGGGTGGCTTCTGCGGTCTATTTTAGACCAAAGAACAACAATAGGTATGGTACTCCTTCAACCCTCGGTGTCCGCAGCTCAGAACCGACTAGACTCTTCTCAGTTTCAAGCAGCGAAAAATCCAAAAATCACCCAAAGGGACGGTAGTGCCAACCACCAGCCCGAACTATGATTCCCAAAATGGACAAATCCAAAACAGAGATGGCAATAGAGTCAAACAACTTAAAGATTCTCCAAAAGAAGGTTTGTTGGAATTTCTGAGGGTTTTCACATGAGACAGTACTGAAAAGAAACCTGTCTCCTTCGGCCCCAAGCGCCTTATACATCAAAGTTTGTCCAAAATCAGGTCCAAAAGTCAAACCTACGCTAATAGCCAATGAGCGACTAGCAACGGCAATCAAACTGACATATGACAAAATAATGTGTACTACTCTTCGGGCAAAAAGTTGGACCTCTGACCACGGCTAGATCCGCGGCCGGAAGTTGTTATTTCTTCCACAGTTTTTAAGACAAAGTACTAAAAAGACACGGAAGTGCCAAGCTTTGACTTAATGTAATTAATTAACCACTGGTCAGCTGAATCTGAACTGAATTGCTACAGACAGCTAACAGCAAAATCTAGATTACAGTCCGGAAGTCTACGTGGCAATCCACAATGTACCCTCCACTAGGGCTGGTGGAAGCTAGTACTATGTGACGGAACTGCGATCTTTCAGACGGTAGGACTTTGTCGTCCAGCCTCCGTTAGGCACGAAACAAAGTGTGTCTTGTTCAGTAGAGGAAATACTTCAATCCTTGCGACAGGTTGTGCGGGCTTCTCCGAAATCTGAGAATAGTACTGGTCGAAAGGGTACGGAAATCCTCGGTAATATAGAAGTGTGCCTGAAAAACACTCGAGCTTGACAAGGCTGGCTTCTTCAATGGCAATTTGGACGAAAAAGTGTATATGAAGGTTCCAGAAAGGGGTCTCTTCTAAGACAGGAATGGTGTGGATACTCAAAAAATCTCGTTATGGCTTAAAACAAGCCCCTCGAATGTGGTACCGAAAACTTCATGAAATACTTATTTCTTTTGGTTTTAAAAGAACTACTTCTGATTCAGGGGTTTATATAAAAGGACATGGAAGTGAGGAAATCTTGTTTTGTGTATATGTTAATGATTTCTTTATTATTTCTGATAGCTGGACAAAATTAAAGGATTAAAGATTTTAATGAGAGCACATTTTAAGGTTACAGACTTAAGACAGGCAAGGTACATCTTGGGGATTGAAATCATTAGAGATAGTAATGGTTTTATTAAGTTGAGTTAGGAGCAGTATTGTAAAGAAATTTTAACCAGATTCACAATGATAGATGCAAAATATGTAAGCACACCTTGCGATCCTAAATTGCAATTAAGTAAATTTGAGGATGAGATTACCATTGAAGTTCCGTATAGAGAGGCAATCGGCTGCTTAATGTACCTTAGTGTGGGAACTAGACCAGACATTTCAGCAGGGGTTAGCATTTTGAGACGATATTGTCAAAAACCTAAAAAACACACTGGGAAAGTGCTAAGAGAATCTTGAGATATTTGGGTGGAACCATGAGTATGGGACTTTTGTAAAAGTCAGACATGAACTTGGAGTGTTACGGATATTGTGACTCCGATTGGGGAGGAGACTTTGATTCGGAAAGTCAACTTCCGGCTATGTATTTATTTTGTCTGGAGCGGCGATATCGAGGAGTTCGAGATTGCAATCGACCGTGGCGTTGAGTTCTACGGAAGCGGAGTATATGGCCGCCTACTATGCAGCAAAGGCATCAATTTGGATCAAACAAATGATGAGTGAGTTAGGGGTTCGACATGATTGCATGACCATTTATTCAGATAGCATGTATAGTATTGCTCTTGTCAAAAATCCTATATTTCACAAGAGAACAAAAGATATTCGTATACAATGGTATTTTATTCGAGACTTAGTACAAGCTAAAAAGAATGAGTTTGTTTTTGTGCCTACGGGCGAAGAAGCAACTGATATGTTAACAAAATCTGCAGTTAGTGATGTGTTTGTAAAAGGTAGACCTAAACTTGGTTTATTTTAGTGTGTACGGATTCTCTCATTGAGAGGGGGAATGTTAGTTTTTGTACATTGGTACGAATCCGTACGCGTCTTTTGTTTTATGCGCGGCGGACTTCGGTCTTTGTCCTGTACGGACTTTCAAGTTCTCGTGAAATGTTGGTTTGCGTCCGCGTTCGGTTTTCACGGGGCAGTACACTTAAATATAGACGTCGTAGGAGAAATCATTAACAAGAACGTTTGTAATTTGAAGTTTATATAATTGAGTGAAAAAATGGACTTTATTTGGGGAACGCTATTGTTATGTACTGCTATGGTTCAAAGTTACTTTTTACACAAACAATATTACAAAGAATCTTGCCAATATTCTCCAAAGGTTTCGGAGGTAACAATGACCATTGGATGTTTTTCCGCGAAGCATTCGCTTCGAAAGTTTATGGAAATGGTGATGTACCTCGAGGAGGTACATCATCATTTACAAAAAAAATTGAGCCGCGACACGTTGGATAGTTAATGTAGGTGTCACGATGGCAAATTAACTGAAATCGAAAAATTTCGCACACGATATATGCATTCAAAAATTCAACGAAAATCACGAAATTGATCTCGTAACGAGCTTTCGTGCGCTATTTTTGTTACCGACCATTATTCACACTATTTGTTGAACCCTCACTCGTCACGCGAGAAAGCAAAAACCCGAAAAATATTAAGCTGGCATTTGGCAAGCGTTTGCAAAGAGTACAAAATGTGTGTGGTCTGATGTCGTGGTCCGCACGTACATGGTATGCAAATGAAGATTTCGAGTTGAAGTTGGTCAGTGTAAAAAATATTTGAAGGTTTTCAATATACGATCTTATCTTACGTGGTACCATTCATTTCGAAGCACGTGGATTAGGTTGAAATCACTAGATTTATAATGTATTTCTAGGTCTGAATAGCTTAGTAGAAAAAGAAAAGAAAGCGCAGGCAGTTTGCCTTCGCCTCTTTCCTCTATCCCCATACTTGTTGTAGTCACTGAAAGAGAGAGAGAGTAATAGAGCCATGGCTGCCTCAACTCCATAGGTAAGACTAAAGAGTGATATAAGTCACTCTGAACAAAAGGATGAGTCTGACATGAACAAAAGGATAAACCTACGACCGACAGCGCGAGGCTTAGCCGTCAGGTCTAACAGGTCTGTCGTATGAAATCGTTAAATAACATAGGGTGTGATAATTAGTTAAACTGTGTTATGATCTTTAATCCGATTAACGAAATTACGAATGAGGGGACATATTACTAGTTAATATATAGTGCAAACATGATCCCGCACGAAACAAATAAATCGGACATTTGTTTCGACGGCTAACATTAAATGCCGGTTTTTGATCCAACGGCACATATCGCCGCCGAGATCCTAAAATGGTCACTTTGGCCGTTTTCGGACGTGACATGACTTGGTGCCACGTGAAAAGATAACATTTGGTCGCGAGAATTCCTGGGAAGATAAGGATGAGCAAAATATGGACACGCGTCCACTCAATGGCCTTCTCGTACACAGGCCCTACAGAAAGGACATTGGCCGTAATACCTTTTTGTACTGTACAGTTATTTGATTGGATAGTACTGCAGTAAATAGGGGTTTTGAGAGGGGATTAGGACTCTGCAATTTTTTCAGTAGATAACCACCTCTCTCTTTGAAAATTTGTGTAAATTGGCAACTTTGCCACCTCATAACTAATCGGCTGGTTGGTCGTTTTCAGTGATTCTTTTTGCTACAAACTTAGGGGAGTCCTGACTGCACAGGAGTCCAGTCAGATTGTCAACTTGTTTTCTTGGGTAGTGGTAGTTGTGGTTGAAAGTGGTTTAGTTAAAAACTAGCTAGAGGCTTTCGAATTCTGTAGTCCAGTGGAGGACACCAAATTGCAGGTTATCGGCCCACTCTTTAGGGTGCTTATCTTCAATGGATCTAGGTTCATCTATTGGGAAGCCCTGATGATCGGGGCTTTGTGCGAAAAACGATACTGGGGTATTGCATTCGACAAGTGAAATGTCCACCTCATGGAACTCCACCAGGGTTTGGTGTAATAAGGTTTTCTGGAGCAGCATCTGCTGCAGCAGAGGAGGCAGTAGTGTGTTCGAAAAGGGGAAAGAGAATGATACACCTCTTACTCTTATTGCTTCTATTGCCACGGTAACCGGAGCGACAGACATGAAGACCGCGGAAAACGATACCTAACGTGGGAAGACACCAACATGGCCACCAAAAACTTCATTCTAAGACACCTCACTCATGCTTTAGCAACCCCCCACCTTCACATTTAAAAGGTTGCGGAGTTGTGGGTGAGTTTGCGGGAGATCTATAAAGCTGGTACTATTCACGAGGTCTAATTAGTCGAGCAAAAGTTAGGGAATTATACTTACAAAGGGGGAAAGATGTTAGACTATTGTAATGATCTATCTTGTTTGTATATTGAAATGGAGAGTGTCGGGTGGACAAGTACAATAAAGATGAAAGTTAACACTCATCATGAAGTTACCCAACAAGTATGAAAACATTGTGTACCGAGTACAAGAAACAATCGACAGTTCATGGAAGTGGAACAAAGTGGTCCGGATGATACTTGTGGAGGAGAACACAATTGAGATTAAGAGGGGGGGAAAGAGCATCTAAGCTCTAGCTGTAGGAGGAAACCAGTGGGGAAAGGATCTGAAAAAACCGTACAAAGGAAAAATAGAGATCTGTCTGGAGGACCGAGGCCCCCAAAGGGTCGTTGTCACTTTTGCAAAAAGACGGGACACTTCATAGCGGATTGTGTGAAGCTGTCGTCAATGAGGCTTTAAGAGAACCGTGGAGGGTGTTCTTCTAGAGGGAAGAAGAAGGCACTTCTGGTCATAAAAATGAAAGGAGAGACTGAGGACGAGTTTTTATGAGGAGGAGGATGGGGTGGCTCTTCTTCACGAGAGTTTGGAGGTGAAAGAGATCCCTCGAAAACAGAAATGTGCTCTCACAGGAATTCGGAAGCTCCACAAGAAGGATGGATCATCGACTCAAGAGCATCCATGCATATGTGTCGTGATAAGCAACTCTATTCTATACTAAGAAAGATCCCTACTGTAGAGATAGAGTATGGGGATGGGAGAGTGGTTACTACACATCTAGTGGGGTTGGTAGATATGAAAGTCTTACTGGAGGGTAAGACTTCTATACTCACCTTCTCAGATGTACTGTACAATCCTCAGCTGGGTAAAGATCTAATCTCTACGTCGGTGTTAAATGGCAAAGAGTTTGATACCTTCACTAGAAAGGGAGTCTTATAAGGGTATCTAAGGAATGTTTAGGCTTAACTTGAGTAATGAAAAAAAGAATGCGCACTATGTTGGTATTCCAAAGTTGATGATTTGGCATGAGCGGTTCGGGCATGTGCATTTTGATAGGCTGAGGGAAATGAACAAGCTTGGTGTAGTAAACGACATTCAGTTTGGGGATAATGAAATGGTGGATGATTGTAGTGGTTGTGCTCAAGGTAAGGCTCACAGACTTCCCTTTCCCAAAGCCACCACATATAGGGGTGAGAAAGTACTAGATCTAGTCCACACAGATATCTGGGGACGTGCAAAATTACTATCGGTCGGAGGGAAGAGGTTTACGTTGACAATAACCGACGACTTGTCTAGATACTTTAGAGTCTACTTCCTTAAAACAAAGTCTAAAACACCAACTTACTTCAAAGAATATAAAGTCTGGAGTGAGAAGTTGCATGGAACCCCCATTAAGAGAATAATGAGTGATAATGGGGGAGAATATACCTCTAACCAGTTTGAGAAATACTACAGAGATGAGGGAGTTCAACACCAAAAAACTGTACCATATAACCCGAAACAAAATGGGGTAGCTGAGAGGTTGAACCACACTCTAGGAGATAGTGTATGTAATATGTTGGCCGACAAAAAAATAGGAAAGAGATTTTTGGCAAAAGCCATGAACAATGCCAACTACATTAAGAATAGAGTCCTTACCTTAGCCGTAAAAGGAATGACACCTTATGAGGGATGGGTTGGAAAGAAACCATATATCTCTCACCTTAAAGCATTCGGTAGCCAAGTTTAGAGTCTTGATACTGATAGAAAAAACTGGAAACTAGATGCTAAAGGAAAACCTGGATACTTTGTAGGATATGATAAGGATGTCAAGGGATATAGAGTCTATGACTTAGCAAAGCAAGATAACATTTTGGTCAAACACCTAGTTGTCATAGATGAAAGGAAGTCATTTGACCCCTTCAAATATACCAAGAAAATAAGAATCAGTTTTGAGTCCGAAAAATGAGGAAAACTCGTTTTTTCCTGAAAGGGACATGAGTTTGCAGATTCAATGGAGATCTAAGATACAAGAGATCTACCAGAAACCTCACATATTCCCACGGACTTCTAGGGGATACCAGAGGAGCAACTGGAACCGGCTTCTTTGGATAGAGGAGCTGATGAGACAGTAAGGAAAAATCCAAGACTTCCCACCATTCCAGCTTTGAAGTTTGAGAGAGGGAGAATGAGCAGCAAAAAGTACAAAAAAATTAGGCCTCTCATAAGGTAACTAAGCTATCTCATCCTGATGAGCCTCAGTCATACTTGGAGGCAGTGAACACTCCGGAGAAAGACAGATGGATTAGAGCCATAAATGATGAGTTGGCAACCATCATGGAAGTAAATATTTGAGACCTAGTGGACTGTCCTCCGGACATAAAACTGATTGGCTGTAAATGGGTGTTTAAACTAAAACTGAACCTAGATAATACCATTGAAAGATATAAGGCTTGATTGGTAGCAAAAGGGTTCACCCAAAAAAAGGGATTAACTATGTGGAGACTTTTGCTCTAGTTGTTCGGTTCTCATCAGTAAGGATTCTCCTCTGTTTAGCGGCAGTGGAAGACATGGAAAAACACCAGATGGATATTATGACCGCCTTTCTCAATGGTGAGTTAGAGGAAGAAACATTTATGCGGCAACCAGAGGGGTTCATGGAGGAAGGAGAAGAGAGCAAAGTCTACAGGCTCATAAAGTCCTTATATAGACTGAATCAGGCTTCTTGACAGTGGAATATGAAACTAGATGAGTTTCTCACCGGTCTAGGATATATCCGGATCAGCTTTGACCATTCTATCTATATGTTTGAAGATGAAAATGGTGTGATTCTTATTGCAATTTATGTGGATGATCTGCTTGTGTTGAGTAAGTCTTTGGAGAAGATCAATAAGGTAAAGAAAGATCCTACGGGCAGATTTGATATGAAGGATTTAGGGGAGGCAAAATATATTTTGGGGATCCAAATGGAGAGAGATTGAGGGAAGAAGATTATTAGACTTACTCAAAAAGAAACAATAGGAAATATGCTTGAGAAATTCCATATGGAAAAGGCAAACATTTCTACCACTCCCATGGACTTGAAGAAAGTAAGTGATGGAAGTGTAGTAGGAAGAGTGATAATCTTAGAGGATCAAATTAGTCTAGAAGAGAGAGAGTTTATGAAGTGTATCTCTTACAGGCAGGATGTAGGAAGTCTAATATAATTTATGAATTGTACCAGGCCAAACATAACGGTGGTAGTTGGAGTACTTGGTAGGAGTCTTAATGATCATAGGAAGAGAGACAAGGAGGAAGCCAAGAGAGTTATAAGATATTTGGTGGGAACTAAAGAGTCACGGCTGCATTTAGGAGGGGATCACACTGATATCACTGCTTGGAGTGATGTCAGTTATATGGATGCAGCTATGTGAAGAAGCACTTCAGGATGTGTTGTATGTGGGGGAAGGTGCTTGTTGTTGGAGCACGAAGCAACAAAAGGTCGTTGCTCAATCTAATATGGAGGCTGAGTATATGGCCTCTTGTTCTGTTGTGAAAGAGTTGATGCGGGTCAAGTCTTTGTTGCAAGAACTGGGTATATGGAAGAGGGAGTGCATGGGGTCTTTTGTGATAATCAGGCTGGCATTGCAATTGTAGCCAATCCAAAACATCATTTGAAAGCTAAGCATATGGATATACGATTGAGTTTCGTGAGGAAAAAAGTTGAAAATAAAATTGTGAATCTTGTGTATACGTTTGATGAAGAAATGGTGGTTGACATGATGACCAAACTTGTGCCCTCTACCAAATTAAAATATTGTGGGGATAAATGTGGATTGAAAAAGAAGTTAAAATTGGACTAGAAAATAAGGGGAGTGTTGAAATCTTTAGATTTACGGAGTATTTTCTAGGTCTGAATAGCTTAGTAGAAAAATAAAAGAAAAGCGCTGCCTCCACCTCTTTCCTCTATCCCCATATTTTTTGTAGTCATTGAAGGAGAGAGAGAGGAGTGGAGCCATGGCTGCCTCAGCTCCATAAGCAAGACTAAAGAGTGACATAAGTCGTTCTCAACAAAAGATTGAGTCCAACAGGATTCGAACCTCCGACCGGCAGAGCGAGGCGTAGCCGCCAGCTCTAACCGGTTTGTCGTAGGAGTTCGTTAAATTATATAAGCAATGATTATTATTTAAACTGTGTTATGATCTTTAATATGATTAATAGAAATAAGAATAAGGGGACATATAACTAGTTAATATATAGTGCAATTATGATCCCGCACAAAAAAAATGAATCGGACATTTGTTTCGACGGCTAACATTAAATGTGGATTTTTCATCCATCAGCACATATCGTCGTCGAGATGCCGGAATAGTCACTTAATCGGTTTTTTGGACGTGGCATGACCTGGCGCCACGTGGAGAGATAACATTTAGTCGCAAGAATTTTGGGGAACATAAAGACGAGTAAAATATGGACACGCGTCCACTCAATGGCCTTGTCGTACACAGGTCGTACAAAAAGGACTTCGTCCGTAATACCTTACTTTACTGTACTGTTATTTGATTGGATCGTTTTACAGTAGATAGGGGTTGTTAGAGGGGATTAAGACTTATAAATTTTTCAGTAGACAACCACATCTCTCTTTGAGAGTTTGTATAAATTGGCATATTTCCCACCTCATAACTTATCGGTTGGTTGGCGATTTTCAGTGATTCCTTTTGCTACGGACTCAATGAAGTCCAGACTACACAGGGGTGCAATCAGATTGTCAACTTGTTTGCTTGGGAAACAGTGGTTTGTAATTTTGTGATCTCAATTGGTACACATAATGTCCAGCTTATATGAAGCCTTTAGGATAATATTTGCACTTTTGACTTTGGCAATAAATAATTGTCACCCTGGCACGCAAAAAATCTGACCAACTACATCCTTGTGTAGCGTGGACTCCCTTGAGTCTGCAGCAAAAAGAATCATTGAATTTGCTCACATGAGCATTAAGTTATGGTTGTCCAAAGATAGTATATTTATACAAATGGCCTCTAAGAGAGAGGACTTTAAAAAAAAAAATGTCTAAGTCCTAAGACTCTACTCTTAACTACTCTAGACTAATAAAAACATCGTACGCTAAATTATATACATACAAAATACGGTAGCCGGCGTACTTTAGGTATGGAAATATTCGGCACCAATCTCGGTTTACCACGTGGCATACAAGTCATCGTCATTCTGTCTTTTTTCTTCTCTGGCATCCTATAGGATGATGCCACGTGTCATTTTCCTCTTTATTAACGAAGTACGGTCAAATGTTCTCTCTGACATTCCGACACTTACGCCTGCCGTCCATTCGTGATTCGGTAATCAATATCGGCCGTCCGATCCTGACGCCGCGCCAAAAAATGTCGACCGTTGAAATTATTTTACGTGTTGACCGTTTGAATTTCAACGGTCTTCGCCCCATATTGACCATTGAAAATCTCGGCTCCTTTGCAAGTCGTCGATCATCGATAACATTTAATTTCGTCCGTTGAAAATAAATGTCGTTTCATTTATTTCGTCCAGTACAGTACTTTGTTTTTATTTGGGTATTTTCTAGCTCTTTATTAGATAGAAAAGAGTAGAGGCAGTCTGCCCCTGACTCCCTTCTCCAAGCCCCCACACTTGTCGTAGTCACTGAAGGCTAGAGAGGGAGCTAGAGCCATGGCTGCCTAAGCTCTTTAGAGA
>JBBHKE010001041.1:0-11949 GCA_037447655.1 Zygnema cylindricum
ATGTTTTTTACTTTTATTTCTTACAAATTGGTTTACATTTTAGAGATTTTGTGCAGTTCTTTTGGACTGGATTTAAAGATTTTATTAGTTATATGTACATTTTGTTGTTCCACGACAACTGGAGCAGGTGAAGCATCAGCATTAGTAGTAGATGTTTATGAAGAATCGTATCAAACAGTTGATTTCTACAGCTCACCAAATCTTATACAATAAAACAAACTGCTTCAAACTACACCAAAGTATATAATATCACAAAAAACTGACAACACTCAAAGTTTCATCTAAATTGATCTAAAATACACCAAGATATGCAACTCAAAGGTTGCCCAAAAACAGTCTGCAAATTACACAGTCTAGAAGTTTGGATACATAAAATGTTCTACGTCCTAAGACTTATACTCTTCACTTAGTTTTCCTACTACATAGTGTTGTACTGCCGATACAAGTGTTCCTAAAAGATATGTCCAAAAGAACTAAATTGCCACTAAGGTCTAAGTGCTCCTGATCACGCTAAAACTAATCTATCACTGTACAATCAATATTACTGAGAATCAATACTTGTCGCCTAGCTTTAGTGACAATTGATTGGGTACGCCCATCCGGTTGTTGCAAAACATCTCTTAGAGAGTCATTTAATTACTCTCTTATGAATCTCGTCCGTTGACTCGATTCATATTAACCGTAGAAGTGCAGTCTAAATCATGATCACATTCAAATATCTGCGGCTACGTAGCAGCTACGCTGTCCCATACCAAAAACAGCCGCAATAGCGTTTGTCTTGTTCCGTAGCAACTGCGTTGTCGTGTACCAAAATATCAGCAGTTGCGTTTGTCCCGTTGCGTCGCAGGCTGCGTTCTTCCGTACAGACCATATCAAAAATAACCGCAGCTGCGCTTGTTCCATCTGCGTCGCAGCTGTGTTGTCAGTACCATTCAAAAAACCTGCACTGTGCTTCAAGTGACGATGCGTGTCCCTATAGATCTATTTTTCCCCCATCTTATAAGTTTTTTGAGATTTATAGCTATCCAAAAACAACACTCTCTTAAAGCTTTAGCCTCAGTTCGTCAACACAGCTACGATGTCGAACTAGCGCAGCATAGCAACGTAGCAATTTAGCAAGTCACCTAGTCCCACTACATCCCCGTTATTGAAATAGCGCAGCATGGCAGTATAGTAGTGGAGCAACTCAGCTATTCACTTAATCCCACTGCATACCTACATTACTTCAACTTGGGAGCAGGGAGAGCTTTAGTGAGCATATCTGCAACCATTTTGGCATCTGGCAAAAAACATAATCTAATCACTCTAGATAACACTTTTTCTCTTACAAAGTGTAATCTTACATCCATGTGTTTGCTTTTGAAGTGGTGACTCGGGTTAGAAGCAATGGCAATGGCAGCTTGGTTATCATACCAGAACAGTTGTGGACCAACCTGCATGTATCCCAATTTTTGCAACATGGATTTCACCCATACGAGTTCTATGAGGGCCGAGCTTGCTGCCATATACTCAGACTTCATCGTCGATTGTGTCGTGTCCTTTTGAAGTTTGCTGCTCCAACAGCAAGTCCCGTTCTCGATTTGCAGAACGAATCCCGTGGTGGATTTTCGGCTTGGCATGTCGCCATAGCTTGCATCACTCCATGTTTGCAGCTTCACTTCTCCTCCGCCTAGTGTAAGTTTGAGGTCTTTGGTTCCTGCCAAGTATCTTAAAACTCTTTTTGCTGCATCACAGTCAGATTTCCTCGGATTCTCTAGACTTTTGCTCAGTACCCCAACTGCTGCAGCAATGTCAGGACGGGTACAGTTCATGAAATAAATTAGACTTCCCACTATCTGTCTGTAAGGTATCAGTGTCATAGGATCATCCTCCCTTGACTCAAAAATTTCACTGACAATAACTCCTGGTTCTGTTTCTTCCCCCTCTAACTTATGCCGAAACTCCATTGGTGTTATACATCCTTTTGCCCCCCGCATTCCATACTCATCTAACATGTTTCCAATAGCCTCTTTTTGAGTCAGTTTTATTAATCTGTTTTTCCTGTCCCTCTCTACCTGAATACCCAAAATATATTTGGCCTCACCGAGGTCTTTCATCTCGAACCGTGATTTTAAAGCATTTTTAATTTTTTTTATTTCAGCCATTGATTTGCTAACTAATAGTAGATCATCTACATATACCGCTATATATACTATTCCATCCTCACCTTTTAAAACATAGACAGACTAATCCGAGCTTATCCTTTTAAAACCTAGACTAGTTAAGAATTCATCAAGTTTTAGATTCCATTGCCTCGGGGCCTGTTTTAGGTCGTACAATGATTTTAGCAGTTTACATACTAAGTGTTCTTTTCCTCGTTCTGCATACATTTCAGGCTGCTGCATGTAAATAGTCTCCTCTAGTTCTCCATGCAAAAAAATGTTGTCTTTACATCCATCTAATGTATTTCCATATATTGTATAGCAGCTAGAGATAGTAAAATCTCAACTCTCGGAAATCTTACAACAGGAGAAATTGTTTCTTCAAAGTCAATTCCTTACTTTTGATTATAGTCTTTTGCCACAATTCTAGCCTTGTATCGTTCAATGGTATTATCTAGATTTCACCTTGAATACCCAATTGCTGCCGATCTCTTTTCGATCTGGAGGAAGGTCCACAAGCTCCCATAACTAAGCCTCCATGCTCGACTTCATTTCATCGTTTGCCGCCTCGATCCAGTGATTCCGCTCTGGTGATGAGAAGGCTTCTCAGATGGTCAGAGGCTCCCTTGAGGCTGCCGAGTAGGCAAAGTGAGAACTTGCTTGCAGGCGGCTATTGGATCTTCTTCCCCCCGGAAATTCTGAGGCTAAAATTGTCAGAATCCGTGCATTACACTTGTTACGCTCGTTGCGCTGGTTGCGATCCATAGGCAGTGGCTGCTTTTGTTGCACTTCGAAACGAACTTGTTGTGGAACCCGATTATGTTCCAACTCCGGTGTTACCACTGGTGAATTTTGAATCTGTTGGACATTATAATGGATGCTATCTAAAATGACATAATCTTGTACTTTTTGTTGTTTCTTCTGCTCTCTCATGTTAAATAATCTATTGAGTCTAGTTCATCTTTGACAACGATATTCCTTGCGACAATAATTTTCTGCTTCTCAAAAACAAAGACTCTATAACCTTTAGAGTGGCCATCATATCCTAACAAAATGCCCGGCAATCCCTTAGGTTCCATTTTCCATCTATCATTTGACGTATCCAAAATAAAGCATTTACTTCGAAAGACTTTGAAATGACTGACATCCGGTTTTCTACTCGTCCATATCTCATAAGAAGTGGTTTCTACCGATCGTGAACCTATCCTGTTTTTGATATAAACTGCACAACTTAATGCTTCAGCCAAGAATTTCTGATCTACGTCTTTATCCGCAAGCATGGACCTAGAGCTTTCTGTGATAGTTCTATTTAGTCTAACTAAGACCCCGTTCTGTTCTGGAGAGTATGGGACAGTCAGTTTGTGACTTATACCTTCCTAAGGTAAAAAGTTTTCAAACTCTTTTAACGTATATTCCCCGTCATTGTCCGATCTGAGCTCCATAATTGGCAAACCGTGTAGTTTCTCCGCCCATGCTTTGTAGTGTTGAAAATGAGTGAAGACTTCACTCTTTTCTTTCATGAAGTAGACCTTAGTAAACCTCAAAAAATCATCTTTAAACGTAACCATATATTTCATCCCCCCGGCAGATGGTACCTTCGCAGGGCCGAAAACATCATAATGAATGAGTTGCAAAAGCTAGTAGATTTATGTTCAGACTCTTGAGGAAACGGTAACCTATGTATTTTTCCTAGTGCACATCCATCACACGTTTTAGGTGACTGGTTTGAAACAGTGACTCCTTCTATTTTACCAGCATTCACCATCTTTTTTATTCTATCTTAGTTCACATGGCCTAATCTTTTATGCCACAACTCATCTGAGGATAATGCACCGGAATACAAAACATCATTTTCTTTGTTATCGGGCATATCCATTCGATACATTTGGTTGGCATCTCTAGTTCCCGTAACTGCGATCTTCCCATTCTTGCTGACAACCTGCCTGCCATGTTTCGGATTGACCTCAAACCCTTTACTTTCTACCAAGGAAGTTGAAAACATTTTTTTCTTTAAATCGGGGACATAGAGAACATTATGAAGAGTTCTCTCAACTGCCTTGCCCTCTACATCAACTAGCTAGGAGACATCACCCACACTCATTCCACATGCAGAGTAGATAATTTTCTCTGGTGTTGATTTCAAATTTTTGAAAGCTGCCTTGTTCTAGCACATGTGGGTCGACGCTCCCGTGTCCATTATCCATCCATTATCTTTCGCGCCCTCCATCGTTGCTGCCATAGCAAATAGATCATCATCCTCCTCGTTAGAGAGTGAAAGAGACTCGTCGTGATGAGATGAAGACGCGAGAATAGTGCACTTCCTCATTGTGATGATCCCGTGAAGCCTTGATGAAACTGACGTTGCTTCCATCCAAGCCTATATAGACCTGTTTCATTAGCTTTTTGAAGCTTAGGACATAATTTGTATCCATGAACTTTTTCATTACAATATAAACAAGCATTGAAAAATTATCTATTTCTTCTTGGATTAAAATGTCTAAACTGATTCTGATTCTGATTAAATTGATTTCTCTACTGATTAAACTGAGTTTTTTTTTCAAATTTTGTGCTAAATGCCTCTACTTGTTTTTCACCATTAAGAATTTTAGAATCTGCCTCCTCTTCCATTATCAAATTAATAGCTAACTGTAGTGTCCAACTAGATTTATCTTTTTGTTTCAGCCTATCAGACGCTGCTCTCATAAAATTAGGAAGACCCCTCATTAAGGAAGCAGTCTGCTGAAAATGAGGAAAAGACCCGCCTGCGCAAGCATGAGAATCTATTAGTATTCAAAATTTATTACAATATTCTGCCATTGTGCCACTCGTGGATTCGATTCCGCCAATAAACCATCCAAAATATCCAAAAGATTAACATTTTCGAATTGTGTTTCCACCAAATCTACCCAATATGTGTATTTTTCTCCTCTAAAAATAGGATTTCTTGATGACAGTCCCATAACCTGTTGTTCCACGACCACCGGAGCAGGTGAAGCATCAGCAGTAGTAGTAGAAGTAGACAGCATCAGCAGTAGTAGTAGATGTAGACATAATCTCACTAACAGAAGCTTATCAAGAATCCTATCAAAAAGTTGTTTTCTACAGCTCACCAAATCTTATACAATAAAGCAAACTGCTTCAAACTATACCAAAGTATAGAATATCACAAAAACAGACAACTCTCAAATTTTCAGCTCAATTAATCCAACATACACCAAGATATTCAACTCAAAATTTTCCCAAAAACAGTCTGCATATTACACAGTCTGGAAGTTTGGATACATAAAATGCTCTATGTCCTAAGACTTATACTCTTCACTCAGTTGTCCTAATACATAGTGTTCTACCGCCGATACAAGTGTTCCTAAAAGATATGTCCAAAAGAACTAAACTGCCACTAAGGTCTAAGTGCTCCTGATCACGCTAAAACTAATCTATCACTGTAAAATCAATATTACTGAGAATCCTATACAGGTGATTTGTTCAAATACTTATCGCCTGGCTTTAGTGACAATTTATTGGGTACGCCCATCCGGCTGTTGCATAACATCTGTTAGCGAGTCATTTAATTTTTCTCTTATGTATCTCGTCCGTTGACTCGATCCATATCAACCGTAGCAGCGCAGTCCAAATCATGATCACATTCAAATATCTGCGGCTTCGTAGCAGCTACGCTATCCCATACCAAAAATAGTCGCAGCTGCGTTTGTCTTGTTCTGTAACAACTGCGTTGTCCTGTACCAAAATATCAGCAGTTGCATTTGTCCCGTTGCGTCGCAGGCTTCGTTCGTCCGTACAGACCATATCAAAAATAACCGTAGCTGCGCTTGTTCCATCTGCGTCGCAGTTGCGTTGTCGGTACCATTCAAAAACCTCCACTGTGCTTCAAGTGACGACGCGTGTCCCTATAGATCTATTTTTCCGTTGTCCTATAATTTTGCTGAGACTTAAAGCTTTCCAAAAACAACACATTTTTCATCTTGCAACAAATAAATATCTTAGTTGGATTAAATATTTTTTCATTTTTTTTTAATTAACTAGTTTTTGTTTTTCTTCCTTTTTTTTCATGTCAGAATTATAATTTATTATGTCGATCTTGTAGATTTTTTTTTTACTGGCATTGAAACTTTTGTTTCCATGTAAATATTCGGATTTACTAAGTACTTTATTTATTATTACTTTCTAAATAATTATTTTAATTATTCTAGTTTAAGCTAGTGAAGCTACGAGGAAATGCGGCAACAAAAGGACACCAGCCAACGCCGCAAGAATTCAGGTCATTTTGTGTGGATTTTGCTTTTGAACTGATAATTGCATTGTGGACGTCTCGTAACGATCACTATTCTATGTGGTAATATGACTATCTGTAGATTGTCTTCACAAGTCTATGATTTGTTGTCGTCTAGAATAATAGTTGGAAGCAAAACATTAATAAGCGTAATGAAGATTGTAAATAACATGTTGAATGTATATGTGGATGGATTTTTTACCTTCTTTTTTAACCTTTATTGTTTTTCTTGGACAGAGTGCCGAAGCACGAGGCAATGAAGGGCGAGTGGAGAAGGGGAGCTTTGCCAGTAGGGCTCAGAGAGCAGCGGCCGAAAACAAACGGCGAAAGGGCGGCATTGACGACGACTAAGTCAAAGTCACTGTTTGTTTGTTAAAACTATCTTTGTTAACGCAAACTCAAATTTCAGATACAAACAGGTTTAGGGTTTTTTTTTAGCTCTCTTTGTGTGCGTTAACAATAAACTTTGTTCGTTAATATTTTTGTTGTTAACGCAAACACAAATTTGTGTTGCAAACATAGTTGGGGGTTTTTTAACTGTTTTTGTAAGCGTAATATCCGTTACAAGAAATTATTGCTAGTGCAAACACAAATTTGAGTTATAAACATGGTTGAGAGTTTATTTGAACTATTTTTGTGAGCGCAAACAATATTAAGTGTTTGTTACCAATATTGTTGTTAGCGCAAACAACAAATTGTGTTACAAACATGGTTCAGACTTTATTTTACCTCTTTTTGTTAGCGCAAACTATAAACGTTGTTTGTTACAAATATCTTAGTTAGTGCAAACTCAAAATTGTGATAGAAACATGGGTTAGGGTTTTTTTTAACTCTCACTTTGTGTGCGCTAACAATAAATTTTGTTCGTTAATATCTTTGTTGTTAACGCAAACATTAATTTGTGTTGCAAATATAGTTGAGGGTTTTTTTTTACTTTTTTTGTGAGCGTAATAATAAGCGTTGTCTGTTAGGAGAAATTATTGTTGTCGCAAATACAAATTTGAGTTATAAATATGGTTGAGAGTTTTTTTTTATCCTTTTTTGAAGGCGTGTTACCAATATTGTTGATAAGCGCGAACAAAAAGTTGTGTTACAAAAATGATTCGAGGTTTATTTCGCGGGCAATGAACGTTGTTTGTTACAAATATCTTTGTTAGCACAAACTCAAATATGTGATTTGTGATAGAAACATGGTTTAGGGTTTTTTTTAACTCTCTTTGTGTGCGTAATTTTGCTTGTTAATATTTTTCATGTTAACGCAAATACAAATTTGTGCCGTAAACATAGTTGAGGGTTTTTTGAACTGTTTTTGTGAGCGTAAGAATAAACGTTTTCCGTTACAAGAAATTATTGTTGGCGCAAACGCAAATTTGAGTTTTAACAATGGTTGAGATTGTATTTTAACTATTTTTATGGGCGCTAACAATATAAAGAGTTTGTTACCAGTATTGTTGTTACCGCAAACGCAAAATTGTGTTATAAACATGGTTCGGAGTTTATTCTACAACTTTCTGTGAGCCCGAAAAATCAACGTTGTTTGTTTCAAATGTCTTTGTTAGCGCAAACTCAAATTTGTGATAGAAACATGGTTAAGGGTTTTTTTTTAGCTCTCTTTGTGTGTGTTAACAATAAACTTTGTTCGTTAATATTTTTGTTGTTAACGCAAACACAAATTTGTGTTGCAAACATAATGTATGTTTTTTTTTAATGTTTTTGTGAGCGTAATAATAAACATTGTTTGTTTCAGGAAATTATTGTTACCGCAAACACAAATTTGAGTTATAAACATGACAGAGAGTATATTTGAACTACTTTTGTGAGCGCTAACAATATAGAGTATTTGTTACCAATATTGTTGTTACGGGAAACACAAAGTTGTGTTACAAACATGGTTATGAGTTTACTATATTTGTGTGTGTTTACAATAAACTTTGTTTGTATTTAACTATTTTTGTGGGCGCTAACAATATAAAGTGTTTGTTACCAATATTGTTGTTAGCGCAAACAAAAAATTGTGTTACAAACATGGTTCGGAGTTTATTTTACCTCTTTTTGTGAGCGCGAACAATAAACGTTGTTTGTTACAAATATTTTTGTTATCACAAACTCAACTTTGTGATAGAAACATGAAGGAAAGCTCGGTAAGATCGTGTGATTGTTGTGATTGTTGTAACATAGTTACGTAGACACGTTTCACTAAAGTTGTGCCTTTTAAGAAAATCTTAGTGAGAATAGTAGTAGATGATTTTAGGCATGTAATGACTTGTCACCGGGCACGTGATTACTCATCACTAAGGTCGAGTCTTTTTACGGCAAAATAGAGGAGGAAGTTGTAGTTTATGTGACATAGTTGGGCAAGAGTAAATCACTTGCAGGATATATGCTTTGTTGCATGTCATATAGGGTTGGTCTTAAAGGTTGAATCATGTGTACCTCTATAGTTGTTGAATGTTGAGAGATTTTCGCAAGTATTGAAATTTTCGACATATTAACTTTGGTCGTATCGCGAGATTGAGTTATCTTTTTCTTTCATGAGTTTTTGTTACACCAATGTCCGTACTTCAATTTCTACATCATTTTGAGTGTTGTGTATATGAATTTTACCTTACCTTGAATAATTGTGGCAGTTGTATTGAAAACTTCTCACGAGTTCCTTTTTAGCTCCGGAAAAAAGTATGATGTTTGTAGCATGATAGGTGTTTCGAAAAATCACCGATATGCTTATTAAAAATTCAAAATTGTCAGGACAATGACAAAGAAAACGTAAGACAATGAGAAGATAGGGAACTTCTAACACTCCTGAAATTTATCTTTCAACAATATGTTCGAACAATGAATTTTAAACGCTTGCAAAGTTGTCATTCAATAATGTATTCCTGTTAAATTTAACAATAGCGACACGAATTTCAAGTCAGTAGTTAGGATTTCAAAGAGAAGGCATGGATTTGCATAATTTGGTGCTCTAAACATTGCGACGTGACGTGAGTGCGGAAGTGTCTTAAGATGTTTTCGTAATTGATACTTTGATGGAAGCCTCAACGAAGAAAATTGTGAAATTTATGGCAAATAATATAGTGGGAATTGTAATGTTTTTATTGTCAACATATGCATGGAAAGATAGAGATTGTTTTATTGTTTACGAAAGAATGTGTTTATTCGTGCATGTATCACGACATAACGTTTGAAGCCATTTACATTCATTGGACCAACAAATTGAAAGACATTTTAATCATCGTTGATTGTCTCGCGCACGGGTGATATAATGTTGTCTGTTCCTCAGAGTAAAAGTCAAAAGGCAGAAGTCGAAAAACACTTTTGTGACATGGTTTACTAACAAGACGATTGCTTTTTTAAGTGAACCACCAAGTCTATATCGAAAAATGCGTCAAAGTTTAAGCTTTGAAAGACCAAACTCGCAATGGAACTGAAAGCAACAAAGAAATGGTCGGCAAAGCATACGGAGAGTACAATTGAGATTTTAAAGTCAAAGCAAACAGCTGTAGTCATTTGCATGTTTTTGGTAGAAATATGACAAGTTGATAAGTACATGGCTCGAGAAAGAAAAAAAAAGAAAAAACTGAAGTATGAGATTGTCTTGTAAGTTGTTATTCCTGCCCGTCCGATAAATGTTGTCAAAAAAGATGGAAATCTGAATGAAGATCTTGACATTAATGTTATGTTTTATGCAATTGCTGAGAAGAGAGAGAGAAAAACATAAGAGGCGGAGGAGACGTAAAAGGAAGGGGAGGTGAGAAGGTAGGGGGAAAAGAGGAAAAAAGAGGGGCTACATTATCCTTATAGGTCTTTTAGCACTTTCATTTTGAGTAATCTCATTTCACGTTGTTCTTCAATTTGCGTCAAAGTTCAATATAAGGTTTTGCAATCAGATTTCAATATTGCTGCTAAGTTACAACGTGCTCTCAAAGTGGAGCTCACGTAAAGTGAGAAAGTGCATGTGCACAACTCTATTCACATGAGTTTGCCGTAATTTTTGTTACTGTAAACCTTGGCCAACCGTGTGAATCATTGATTTTAAGATGACGGTCGTCTTTGACAAGTGCAACAATGTGAACCTTGGCCGACCGTGTGAATCATTGATTTTAAGATGACGGTCGACTTTCACAAGCGCAACAATATTCAAACCAGTTGTTACAATATCTCGCAGGTGAAAGCCAAATCTAAACTCAACAGTACTTAAGTTGTACCAACGCGTACTTCAAATATACAACCTGCAGACAAGCTGGCATAGATGCCTGAACACAACCAAATAGACACTGTGATTCTCAATTCCCTAAATGTGTTGAGACTCTTCATCTCAAAGCACACAATCCATGTCCATAACAACGTTTTTGATTAAATTGCGCGACACATGCTGATTGTTAATGAGATTTTTGTCGACTTCAAATCGGGTCTAAACAATAGTTAGAAAACCTTCAGTCAAATTTGGTGTAACCATTGCTAATGTGATATATTCGAAGGGCACTTCTTTAAAACAGAGTGAAACTAAATTTGTGAAATGACCTTCGCTTTTACCGCTTAAAACTTTGTGAAACGGTCAAAATATTTGGTCACATTTTTCCGGTCATCTATCCTAGGAACTTCGAAAAATCACACTCGTTGACACCTAAAATTTCATCATCCCACTCGTAACCTCCCATCGTTGGTTAACCTTTGGTTTTGCCTCTCTGGTCTCACCTCTCCTGTAACCCAAGAGAACCTCACCTTCCAATACAAGGCAATACTTCCACTTTTATTTTCCCCATTTCGAACCATCAAGACATTAACTAGTTTTCCACTTACACCCAGTTACACCCATTTACAGTGGAATGCCACCAACTCCCTAGCCTACCCTTTAACTTCTATATTCAAAATAACTTTCAAACTCAATTTCCGTCCCTAGCCTTTGACTTTCTATCTGCTACTTTAATAATATATGCTCTTTAAGGAAAGTAAGTACACTCAAAAGTTCAGCTGTGCAAAAATAAATTCAATTAACAATTCGCAAAATAGGTTAAAAAGTGCCCCCGAAAAATATGACAGGGGTCCCTTTAACCTTCCTCGAATCCTCTCCAACCTCGTCTCCCCTTTCTCAGTCTATGTAGTAATCCTCGAAAATCAAAACCTTGCTACGAAAAGGTTCATAAATCACAATAACTTCTACTCAGTACGAAATTGAATTGATATGTATATGCCCCTACCAAGACAACGCCGGCAAATTGCCCATTTTTGAGAATACCCAAAAAAAAAAAAACGAAGGGGCATCACCGAAGCCTCTGTTTTCTTTTCTAAAAAATTGTGACCCAAGTGAAGCAAATGCAGAAAATTTGAGAAAGACACCTGTATACAAGTACAACCGGGTAAACCAAAACCCATCATGAGCAACACTTGTAAAGGAAAGGAAAGGAAAGTAAGCAAAGTGCAGCGGGTAGAAGCTGACAAGCACAGGGTAAAGAGTATGGAAACCGGTAAAGGAATCCTTACCGGTAACTATTTCTAACAACAGTATTAACTCTTTAAAAC
>JBBHKE010001043.1:0-101461 GCA_037447655.1 Zygnema cylindricum
TCAACAATGTTAGATACTGCATCCCAATATGCTAGACTTGGAAAAAAATTGGAAAAAGAAAACGGAAAGCAAGATTTGCCAGAAAGAATCCAGAACACTTCACCAATAACGCCATATTGAAATCCACCCAGATATGCTAACAAATGTAGAGACATCCTCCTTCTTTCCATCCTCCTCATTTCCTATTCGTCCTCTTTCCTCTTTTTATCCATTGTCAATCTCCTTCTCTCCTGTGTCACTATCTC
Organism: Zygnema cylindricum; assembly: GCA_037447655.1. Lineage (NCBI taxonomy): Eukaryota > Viridiplantae > Streptophyta > Zygnematophyceae > Zygnematales > Zygnemataceae > Zygnema > Zygnema cylindricum. The sequence goes on from JBBHKE010001043.1 coordinate 246, forward strand.
CCTCTTTCCTCCTCTACCTGTCTCCCTCTCTCTCGGGTATCCCTCCCTCTCTCCCTCCCTCCCTCCTTCATCCTTCCCTCCTGCCCTCCCCCCCTTCCTCCATCCCTTCCCTACTCCCTCCCCACCTCCCTCGACTATTTTAAACCAAGGGAATAGCAACTGAGATATCACCTCTGTTCACCACTCCTGATGTGAAGTGAGTGTCAATGTAAGCATTTCCAGCTTTATCCTTCAGCCAGCATCCTGACCAGCCCGGAGATGTATTACTATAGGCATATGCACCACATTTTAAATTCGCAAGGCACAGGTTACGACATTCCTGTGCTGTCGAAATATTATGATAAGGGCTTCCTCGAAGGTCGTTCTTTGGAAAATTGGTGTGCGGAAAAGTTTCCACATCTTGACCTGGTCCAACGCAGTACTCTGGCACATCAGTGCTGTCATCAAAAAATAAATAGATTATGGAAAAGACAAAAAGGGAGTAACAGCTTTGCTTCAACCGACAGAGACATTTCAAGACACAGACTTCGTAAATTACAACATGTTATAAGTAACTCTCCTGCATTCAGTTCTTATCAAAAGATAACTCAAACAAAAAGATAACTCACCAAGGGCGAGCTTTAGTAGCATATGGGCTGTTACAAATGCGTCGAGGGAGGGGACAGGAAGAGGCCCATTATAATTCATAAAAGTCTCCAATGCAAGCATTCCTACTTGAGCCAAATCAAGGCACTCAACAAGGGCAGTCCCTAATACTTGCGCAGCTTTACCCCCTCCTAATTGCTTCATAATCATCGCAGTCGAGTCTTCTTTTGTACTGCCTTCTGATTTTCCCTTTAAGGCACCACTGAGAAGTTGACCCAAATTTCCTTTCTCCTTTATTTCCGAAAATAAAGCAGCAAGTTCTGCAGCTGAAGCCAAACCTTCAAGCCTGGACTGCTCCAACAAATGGGACACAAGGATATGAAAAATGGACAAAATTTTAGGTTACACAGATCGTTTTACGGTAGAGGAATTACACAAGAGAAATGTTCCCTCGTGTTGAGGGTGGAACGTAGAGTTTTATCAGCAAACCGTACGTACAAGCACTTAAAGAACTATATAAATTGTACAGTTTACCCTCGAAACGAGAGTAAAAACTTCTTTCGTGAAATTACCTTACATGAGCAGGTATTTTGCGTGATAAACATCTCTAGGAACAAGGAAAAAACCGGGAAGTAGTACCTTAAAAACAAAAGCTTGTCCTAATCTTGTTCCTTCAGAGGCCAAGACGATAAATTTATGATTGAACTGAGAAATGAAGAAAGAGATGATTCCTTGCAATGTCTTCAAAGATAAGCAAGCTTTGAATTTTTACAGAGTTTCCCCTCTACCAATTGTGTTATAATCTGAATGTAAACATCAACAGAGGTCCCATAATAAAAGAAAACACATTTTACTGGCATGCATGGCAGCGTATTACATCGCCAAATGCTATTAGTTAGTGAATTATTAGACCTAACTATACTAAGTATGTAACGCAAACGTGGCTTATTGTGGGCCACTTAAATAGTGTTGTTAACACTAATCTATGAATTTGGGTCAAAGAAACCTGGAATTAGAGTGATTGACACTCATAGCGATGGGCAATGTACCAATGAGACTTCACAATCAAGGTAGACCACACTTGCCATATCCAGTTTGTCTATGACAACCATTATTTGATGGTTTTGGTGACAGATTGTAGACAAATTATTTGTAACTTAATGACCAAAAAACATGACTCAAGCAACTAATCAACATTTGCTCTCCAGATGTTTACCGGTATTTTCTATTTGAAACAAATCTTGTGAAGTATAACTAAGCAATAGTTTTTCCTACTTTTTTTACACATGTCGAAGAGTAACAAAAAGAAAAACACGACCAATTTGTGGGATACAAAGGCAAACACGTCCATCGTCTAAAGGACAGGACAAAGGTCTTCTAAACCTCAACGTCCAGAAAAAACACTTGCCGGATCACAGTTGTGCCCATACTTACTGGCCAAGTAAAGACAATTTGTTTGTGACTCACTGACTCAAAAACATGCCTTAGAGACCAAAAAACATGACTTAATGGCCAACAAACTTGACTGAATGGCAAAAAACACACCTGTTGGATCAAAGTCGCGGCCAAACATTCTTCAATGTACGCCTGAGGGTCATCTAAAACCTCCTGAACTTTGTCAAGGATTGGAGCAGTTGCATTAACATAACTGGCTGCATCATAATGGGTGATGTCGCTCATGTACCAGCCGAGGACCAAAAGCGACATCATTACCATAGGGCTGACAATCTCTGTAATAGTTTGGCCCCAGCCTCTTTTCTGAAATTACTCCCAGCCCCAAACAGTCAATTTTTCACAGTTAAACATTTAGTTTATTCCCATCGTCCATATAGCTGCTTTGACTGAAGGCAAAAACCATCAACTTTTAACGTGGTACGCTTTTTGCGAAGGAGATAAAGAAAAAAAATAGACTGTGATTCAACTTTCTTCATCCTAAGCTCACTCTGGCAACGGGACTATGAATTACTCTAAGGGCACCTCAAAAAAAGTTTACATTGGACAAATCAAATTATGAAAAGTGTTTCAAAACAATTGAGGCAGAAAATACACTGCCCATCTCTACTCGTTTTAATAACACACATTTCATCGCAACTTATTTTAGCCAAATATCATAAAATAGTGTTAATAACTCTATTTGGATTACAATCTACCTCTCCCTACACTGTATTAGTATTGTAAATTATAATTCTAATTCTAATTTACAGTAATAATTCCTTTACACCAATAGTGATGGGCAATGTACACTGCCATTCCTGTTAGTGTTCAACATTTTTTGGGCACGCATAAGTTCTTTTCTCATCACAAAGTTTTTCTGTGTTCAATCGTAACATCAACATCAAAATGAGATGACAGTGAGGCCAATACCTTTCAATTGCTCCACTAAAAAAGAAAATCCAACAGTTCAAAACGTTTGAGTGCCCAATAAATGTTCAACACTAATTTTGAGGATTGGAAAGCTAAAGCTCAAATCTACATGACTATACTACAATGTTCTTAGCGGATTGAAATATCTAAGACATAACAAAACAAAGATCCCATTTTCAAAATGCTCCATCTACAAAAACCCCACAAGGATGGAAAAAGATGCAATTAATGTGAAAGTTGATTTACCACTTCCATCGTTAACTGACGGTATAATGAGCTTTCGGGAAAGGAAAACAAATGAACAAACAAAGGAATATGAACAATTGAAACAACAGATAGATAACAAGCTGATGAAAGAGCACACAATCTCCAGATGTTTGAGGGAGAGAAAGGGGGAAAGGGAGAGGGAAGGGGGGGGGGGGGGGGGGAGAGAGAGAGAGAGAGAGAGAGAGAGAGAGAGAGAGAGAGAGAGAGAGAGAGAGAGAGAGAGAGAGAGAGAGAGAGAGCGAGAGAGAGAGAGAGAGAGAGAGCGAGAGAGAGAGAGAGAGAGAGAGAATTTATGTTTATGATGCATATAGCAGACTACAAGTAGAGATCCTAAGTTCTACCTCAAAAAACAAGATAGCACTAAAACCACTAATTGCGCAAGCAGAAAGTGTGGATAAACTGAAAAATGACCTCATTCTTACAGTCAGTACTAATTTCGCATTGATGATAGTAATTCCCATTCTTTACGATTGCCTTGCTATTTCAGTTGCTACTAATTTTGCAGAATAATAATAATTCCCAATCTTTACCATGACTATGACACTTGGTATAGCAAAATTCTGACTGAAAACTGCCAACACGAACGCAGCATACTAAAAACTCTCTCAAGTTGAAAATCAACCTCTAAACACATTTTTTCGATTTTAACCCAGCAATAATAGGTCACAATTCATTATGCACCTTTAACAAGATTTGGCGCCGTAACATGGCTCGAAGCTGCTGCTGCCACGTGGCAGCTGGAGGAAGGAAAAATTCATCGTTGTTTAAATTAACACCTTCGAAATTCAGTTTTTCGCCGTTAGCTTCAGCTGATTCGAGGTGTATATCCTCCATAATTGAGGAATCCTGCGAGGCGTGGTTTCTTTCTGGATCTGAATGGGAATGGGGATGAGAATTTCCATTCATATGTCTTTCTTCCATCTCAATGATAGCGCCGTGAATACTTGCCATGTCCGACTTCAACTCACTGGATTGGTGACAAAAATTTTCATTTTGAAACGGTTTTCTGTCACATTACCGTCACCGCCTACTATATGAATATGAATCTCTGCCGACCTGTTTTGCTCTTTAGCAAGAAACTGCTTCACGTAGAATGTTCTAGCTGAAGAATTGGCAACAGATTGATTTTCTTGCTGAAGAATTGGCTTTGGATCAATCTTCTTGCTGAAGAATTGGCTACAGATCGATGCTGAACGAGGAATCTGAGCAGTTCTCTGTCAAGATAGCAATGGAAATATATTTTTTTGCTGCAGGAAATGATGAAAAACTATAATCCAACCATTCAAACATTACACCAAAAAGCAATGTTGTACGATAGAGCACTATAATTCAACTCTATACTGTACGTCTGATGTGTGACGTAGGCTACGCAACGACAATTTTTTTTGGCGAGCGCTGTAGGCCCCTTGCTCATACCAGTGACGTCACTCAATGGCTCACGCTCCGAGGCTTCCCACCGTTTCGCTTGGAAACAGTGAATGCTAGCGCCACGTGGCAGGACGGTCCCGGAACGCAGGCAGATTAAACAAGTGCGTCAACATCTGAAGGGGACGGGATGTTGATTTACACGTGTACGGATCAATAATGACGGCAAAGCCTTCCGGCAAGCACCACCGTAGATTTAGGTTTGGCAACAGTTACACATGGACAGCCATGGGCCTCAGTTATTCTTGTAGATGCTGTTTTGTTAAACGTTTTTAGAGACAGTTCGCAGTAAGAAATGAAACTTGAGCTATCGAAAAGCAGAATGCAACGATCGGACGGTCATAATGGCCTCTAGCAGGGAGAATTGGAAATCGAGTGGAAGTGTTTTATTTTAGGAGTGTTTCCATGTATTTTAAATATTAAAACAAGTTCAAAAACTGCTAACACTGTATTTCACAGCATGACGATCCAACAGCGACACCCGCACTGTAGTTCTGTCTTCACATGTATCTCTGCGAAGCTTCGACGAAATAGACATTTTTTTAGAACGTCAGCTATATTGCCCGGGAAACGGGGCCCAGAAGTAAAGAAAGCAAAAGCGAAAAAGAAATCGGCCGATATTACTGGTCGATTTTTTTCGATATTTTTAGCACATCGATCTAGGATACCCGTAGCTGCACATGACGCTTAAGCTTGTGCGATACGCAGCTTCACAAGTGTAACATAATTCAAAACAGTTACTACTGCTCATTTCTGCATGGAACTGACAGCTCGGGCTTCGGGTTCAGAGTTGAACACTGACGTCTAGATGTCCATTCAAGAAGTAATACTCCCAAATCGAAATCTTTAGACCTAATCTATGTACTGATTCTATGTTGACGTCCCGGTTCTCCAAAGCTTATTAGGGTATCCATTTCCTCGGATCGTTCTTTCTCGCGTCCCTTTGGCTTCTGCGTCTTTGTCACGGCTGGCCGCCATGGTAAGGTTTCACTTTGAAGGTCAAAGTCTTCCAAAATACTGTCAATGATTATATGATGTGTCACGTAACAGTAAACTCTTGTATCATTCCATTATGAAGTTTCATTTAATTTATCATTCTTCTGTTTGTGTTTCTGTTTCTGTGTTTGTTATTATCCCATTCTTAAACCTTTTGACTTTTTTTTCTGCGAGTATTTTATAAATATGATTATGGAAACGGTTCAATTGAGTAGGTTCTATCCTTGTGGTAGGTTTTTTTGGAGAATTTAGTACATTTTTAAACTCCTATATGAAGCCCTTTCTGTCAAATGCTATGCTAAAGCTGGAGAAACTACCTGAAATCTTTTAATCATAAATGGCAAGCATCCGGCAATTTGCTTTTAATCAAGGGTGCTCTCCTCTCTCCGTCTCTCCTTTTTTTCTCTGCGTCTCTCTCTTTCTCTGTTTCCCTCTCTTTCTCCATTTTTCTCTTTTTCTATCTCTTTCCTTATCTTTTTTTCTCTTCTGTCCTGTTTTCTATTTCTTTGTTTCTCTTTCTTTCTCCCTTTCTGCTGGATAAATTATCGAGTAGCTACTTTCCTTATTCAGTATCGTTGAAAATACTTACCAATATTTAGTTATCCAAGATTCTAATCAGTTTTAGGCATGTAATGGAACTGCAGCCTTCTCAAAAGACTTTCATCATCAAGAGAAAGTTGGCGAAGAAAATGAAGCAGAATCGCCCCATCCCCCATTGGATTCGGATGCGAACTGGAAATACTATCAGGTATGTCTTCGACTGCCACACATGTTTTTTCCATATTTCACCTTAATTTAGCCGTTTTTCTCTATATTTTTGCCATCTCTCTGCCAGCTTTTTTTCCGCCTTTCTGCCACTATTTTAGTCATATTTTATCTCACAGTTTCTCCTTTTTTGCCTTTTTTTTTGCCTCTTTTCTGCCATATTTTTGTCATCAGACAAATGAGCACATGCATGGAGATATAAACGTTAGGGTTTTGGAAATGTTTTGGGATTTTTTGTAGATTGTCTCACCTTCTTTGTAAAAATCAAAACCTTCTTTGTACAGCTGATACCACTTATGTATCCTTTGATCCTTTATATATCTTCTTAACCAAAGTAAGGACAGTTTTTTTTTACAGAAGATTCATGTCTCATATAAGCAAAATGAACATCGCTACTTTTGTGATTATTCCAATAATGATTACTAATAATGAGAACTACTCTAATATCGATTTAGAGTCTTATTACTGGAAAGAAAAATTCACTCAAAAATGTGGAGGGGTGCATTTGAAAACACTTAAAATTCTAGAAAAAATTGAAAGGTATTTTAGATTTTTTAAGGTTATTTTATGGCAGCTCAGTTGATTAGGGCAGACTAGAGGTCGGCGGGAGGGGAAACTGGTGGTTTTGATGGTGCTAAACTTTTGAAGTAAGACATCATATCAGAGCTCGTTCACAAGCAACATTGGTAAACAATGTTTAAAGTTTAAGAGAAAATGGAGGTTTTCACTAGCGGGTCATCTACTTTGAGTTCAATGTATCTGATCAAAGTTTGGACGGTTTACGGTATACAGTTATACAGTTTTTTCAGTATTATTAAAAGTATTGTTAAAATAAATTCGTAAGCTTTTTAGATAGCACATATTGCCTGATCTTAAACTCCTGACTCTGCTTCTTTTGTAATTGATTAATCAATATTTAGAAAGTGATGTTTTTACGGATTTCCAACATATTCTTTCCCTCTTACTGTAGTGTTGGAGTGATGATACGTTTTATTTCTGTCACTGAACCCTGTTTTTTCTAGCCTGGATAGAATATATTTAAGATTTTGGGGTGATTCATTATCAATTTTTGGCAGGTTCTGTGTGGTGTCTTGCAAATGTATGACGCCCATATCTATTAGTGTAAAGGAATTAGTAGTCTAAATGAGTTGCCAATGTAAATGCTGAAGCAGGGTGTACAGGTTTACGTTCTAATGTATGTATCTATACAAATCTAATGTACACTACATGCTCTACGATGTACACTATTACACCAATGTATATATAGAAATAAGTAGAATAATATACAAAAAATGCTCATGCTAATATACTCTATATACTAGTTAAGTAGTAGGGACAATTGGCGACTTGTAGTCTACTCTTTGAAATAATGTTATTAACACTATTTCATGATCTTTGGCCAAAGAGGCGTGTTATTAACCCTAATAATGATATGCACTGTAGTTTTTCATTAATACCTTACTTTTGCCGCCAATTAATTCATGTGGAGATGTTTGACAGCACTCTTAGAGTCCAAACTCAATTTTTTTTTGATCAAGTCTTGGTTCTTGTTGTTCACAAGTTTTTTATTACGACACTTGGTTGTTTTGTCAGCATTTTGTGCTGCTAAAGATGAATATAATAATCTAGTTATTAATAATGAACTGCTAATAATTAATCATAAGTGGGGGATTGCCTTTGTGTCAGTTTTTTGGGCTCCCTTTTTTCATATGCTCTTCGATCTCAGTATCGCTTTTTTCTTTTCTTCTTTTCTTACCCAGGTACAATGCCAAAAGACGTCACTGGCGTCGCACCAAATTGGGACTGTAGAAGAAACATATGGAGCTCCTTCCGATTTTGGAGGGAATGGGCTCAGGAGTGTTCTAAAGGCTGGCGCATATTAAAGAATATAGGGAGGAATTTGATTCAGACCAATATGCCCCATATCGCCTGCGCGTTGAGGAATTGTCTCTCTCTATCCCCATCAACATGAAGATTTCCCCAAATCTGTTGTTTTTGTACGGTTGGTGAGCTTGAAACAAGGGCTTTAATTTCATTCAGTGTTGTTGTTTTCTTACAAGGCAATAATCTCAACACGCGGAGCGTTTGCTTTTCAGAGCAGTTCCTTTAATGTGATTCTGGTTTGAATTTGGGTCTCCTCCTGGTCAGTGACAGACTGGGTTTGAGTTTTTGTCTGACATGCCTTGTTTAAGCGTAATGTGCTAAAATTCTTGGAAACGCTATTTGCAGTATCCCATGCTATACGTCTATTATGCGTTTTAATACTCTTACAATATGGGGTCACTGTAATTAGTGTTTTCGATTGTTTGCGCACGATGACTAATTTTGTAGGCATGTGTGAGAAATGGCTGTGGTGGTTTGAATGAAGTTTTTTTGTTATGGCTCCGCTATTTGTGGGAGGCTTGTTTTACGTTTCTTTGCTGCGACCTTTTTTTAGTGGGGGATGGAAATGTGGTGGAGTACTTGCAAGTCGTCCCTATTCATTTAAACTATTTCTGGAGATTCGCTCTATTTCCGCGGGTTAGTCATAAGGAACGGCTGTATTTGGAAAATCAGGGATGGTATTGCATTAGACAGGATTTTCTTTTAAGCATGTGCATCTCAATTTTCTTCGTACAGTAGAGTTCTTTCGGCTCTTCAACTCTTTTTTTACACACTGAGAACCCTATTAACATAGTCTATTTGCTGGGAATTATGATGTCATAACTCAAAAATGCAGCTTGGTATTTATGTTCTAGGTTTGGATTTCATTGCATAGTCTAACAATGAGTTCATCATTATTAGAAAAGTATTGTCAGAGCCACAGCTATGTGACTCTGGTTTTGTCGCTACACAGGTTTGTGTCTCTCGACAAGTTTGCATCTCATTGTGGAAGATGATGTCACGAGGTATAACTTGTTGGTAATACACTTACATTGTGGTTGTCACGCTTCCCAGCTGCTGGTGGGCTCCAAAGTCCTTTAACCGGAGGTGTTGGAGTTCTTTTGAGCATGGTCGCAAATATTGACAATTGCTGGATAAACATAGTTTTCTCCACGTTACTCAAATTGATCACTGGCATTCAATTATAACGCAATTCAATTGCGAGTTAGCAAATCATTGCACTATTTCTTAACTCGCACTGAATTGAAACGCACTGAATTTTTCGAAAAATTTATCTCTTCATTGAATTTGGCATATTGGAAGATATGGAAGGACTACCTACTGAGATAACCATGGTAAACTATATTGGTTCACCAGTAATTATGATTAATGCAATATCATTTTTTCTTTTCATTGCATTCCTGAACCACTACACCGCCCTTGGTTATCAAAGTTAATATCACTAATTTGGTCGTTTCATTTTCTAGCCAGAATTTTTGAAAGTGTTAGCAACACTATCAAAAGTTGTGGACTATAATCTGCCACGTCTCTTTGCAGTTACTAATTATTATTAATTCTATTCTCTCATTAACACTAGAAAATCAGTAACTCTAATAATGATGGGCGGTGAACTGGTGTGTCACTATGCTCTTTAGTCAAGGCTGTCATGCGGTACACTGCGAAGTCTTGTTGGTGTGAAGAAACAAATAGTGCTCTGAACTCTTATGTTCACTTGAAGGGCCTCACCTTAACCAAAACCATCACGTCTTCATTAAACATCTATCACTAATCTCAGTATACATTCCCATAGTGTATTCGCTATAGCCCGTGCCCACGTAGTTTGATGACTGAATCTATGACAACAAGTTTGTGTGATTTTTCCTTGTCTTTGTTACTAAGAGTCATATTTGAGCGCGCTTACCTGTGTCAACGCCACTCCCTTTCCCATCTCGATGTGACAAATTTTCTCTGTACGTTTGTACAAAGTAACGAGGTGTTCTACTATAGATTGGCACATTTCGTACATTTTCGAATAATTGCCCAATCAGAGTTAGATTGAATTTATATTAAAGTCAAAGAGAAAATATATTTATTTATTCTACTTAAGTCCGAAGGTCGAAATTCAGTGGCGCCGAAGTAGGGATATTGACACTACAAGTGACTCATGCTGTACTACAAAGTTGGTCTCTTGGTTTATAAAAAACAAACATCATGCAGATGGTTTACCATCCCGCTTCCTTCAAAAAAATAAGAATCTCCGTGGTAAACCATCCGAGTATATGTGATGGAAGAGATACAACAGGCAAACCATAACTGAAAAATGGGTTCTCGCGGCCCCTCTTGATATAACGCCACTACAAATACAGAGGAGCTCATCCACAGCAACTCCTGGGCATCGCAGGTGTGCAAAATCAGCTCCTTCCAAGCAATGTCACTCGCACCCACTCCAACATGTCAAGCCACTTAACCAACGACTTTAGCCGAGGCAAGGATTGCCAAAACAATGTCACCAATAACACGACAGGTATCATCGAGCAAAACAATATCAATGCCACGAGAAGGAATTATATGTGAAACCTCTCGACCAACAAGTAGCAATGAACTTGCGGGTAGGTACACCATCAGTCGCTAATAGCCTGCTATTTCTCTAGGCGTCTTAGAAGCAGCAACATTATTCAGATAATTAAATCTAGTAACACATATAAACAACACACTTGTAATTACCCTACACTAACAGCAAATTAGTGTACTGCAGTAACACTTTGACGTACACCTATAACGAGTACTTACTTGACCGAACAAGTATATTTGACATAGAAAAAGATTGCAGAAAATTCATGACTGTTTAGTGTTTACCTGTGTTTTTTGCTCATCTTCCTAAGACAAGTTTCTATACCTCTTCCATCATTAAAAAGCGATGTAGAAATGCGAATAAAATGCACAAATCATTGGAACTATAACTATAAATTTCACATAACTACGACAGTTATACTTGCCATCCTCCTAACATCATACAACAAACTAATGAAGACAAACTAAAAAATCGTCATTAGTTCCATTTTGACAAAAGAAAAAAAAATGTCAATGGAATTAACTTCCACCTTCACACGCGAAAGCGTGAATCTTAACAGCATTTAAAACAAAGGAGAAATTAAGATTCCATGTAAAAAGATAAGAGTGACCATCCTCGAGCTCTCATAATACATGTCAATACTAGTCTACTCTCTTTACATAATAAGCTTTACAAATATAAGCTCTACGAATCCAAAGCACTATCCTAAGAGAAACCTAAGGTCACGCCCAAGCCATTCTAGTCCACCTCTACTTCTACGCGGAAACTTATAGCCTCCCAAACATACTATAACAAACTTCCAAAACTTCCAAACATTCACACAAATCTCCACATTAATTCTTTATCCACAATATGCCTTTCATCGCCTCAAGTCTTGCCTAGTAGCACTAGTTCACCTACTACTAGACACATGAGTTAGGTCACCTAGTCGCGTGAGGCTGCATTTGCGTTTCAGGAGGAGGATATTGAGGAGGATATTGAGGAGGATAGGTTCCTGGAGGATAGGTTCCCACAGGATATTGGGTAGGATATGTCCCATGAGGGAATTCACCTTGAGGATATTGACCAGGAGGGTAAGGATATCCAGTAGTAGCAGGTCCCATACCTTGCATTAAAAGTGCCTTTTGACGTTGTCGTCGGATACATACGTACACGAGTACAAAAGTGAAAATGACTAGGAATAAAGAGATTATCACATATCCCCACCAGGACCATGTCCGACGAGTGGTACAGCTATAGTAAGTATTGGAGTACGAATCGTAACACATTGTGTATTTTAGGGTTCCAGTAAGTCTTGGGACGGTGGCGGTAGCCGATGCCGTTCCATCCGGTACATCTAAAAGACTCCGACCGGAGGCTTCTTCTTCATTACCTGCAAAAAGTTCCAAAGATTAAAACTTTGCAAAAAAAGTATACCTGTTAACGTTGCTGCATTGCGTTGCTTAAAGATGAGTTTCAATAGAGGTTATAGATAAGATGTTGCACTACTCTTTCTTATCTATTTTCGCTTGTTTACAGCAACGCAGACTTTGCAATGAAACATTCAATTAAAAACAGAGCCATGCTAGCAGCTAGTAAAGTCGATACACCATAATTTAGTAGATACATAAATAAGTCTAAAAAAAGAAGAGAGTGAGGAGGCGGAGGGAGAAAGAAAGAAATAGAGGGAGAAAGAAAGAAATAGAGAAAGAAAGAGGGGCAGGAGGATAGAGAGGGGTAACCAATAACATTCAATTTAAGTAAACGTGATGTCTCTTAATAAAAACGTCAAAAATTGATTCTTAATGCTAGCTAAAAAATAAAGAAAAATGAAATAAAATAGCGTATAACTTATAACTTAAGACGAAGTAAGAGTTTTCACGGTAACAACAAAAACAGCAACAACAACAACAACAAATGTAACAGTTACAGCGAGTCCAACGTCAAATTTTAAGCAATAAATATGCGAATCTCCAGACGAGACAGCATCTATTCCTTCAATTTTTCTTCACTCACAGGATCTACAAGTCAAAATCATTCAATTTCACCAGAATACTCAGAAAAAGAGTTTTTCCACATTATTGGTCCTTAATGTTCCTTCCTCCATCTAATTACCGAAGTTTAAAAACAAAATAACTCCTACAATGTAACAGTTAAGGAGCCTAAGCAGGAGAAACAGAGTAAGATAAATATAAGAGCCAACGAAAAGGAAGCGAGTTAGAGATTAAAAAACATCAGAAGCATTATTGGTCTGTCAAGTGGAAAAACAAGAGCCAAAATATCTAGGTGCGTGTCAATCCAAGGAAGAAACAAGAAGAAAATAAAGATAGACCAAGGGAGCATACAGAGCAAGAACGGAAAAGGGGCAGCGGGAGATGGGCGAAGAAAAAGTGAGATAGACAAGAAGGAGAATAAAACCGGGAGAGGGAGAGGGAGAGGGAGAGGGAGAGGGAGAGGGAGAGAGACAAGGAGAGAGACAGGCGAAAAAGAGATGCCTACCGAAAGGAAGACGAGCACATGCCCCGAGAAGGCTTGAGATCAACAGCAGCACAGCCATGGCTACAGTTCGTTTCATGGCTGCTGCAGCAAACCCTAATTAGCTCTCCTAGTTCCTGTCAGAAAACGTTTCAAGAGTGTACAGTCCGTCACCGTCTAATGGATTCCTGCGAAATATAAATAGCATCAACCAAAGTACCGATACAGTACTGTACGTACAATACTGTACTGTACTGTACCAAAACGGTACTAATATATTGGTACGGTGCACACCGTGTTGCTATTAGTGTGAACTGTGAAGTGGCGAAACAAAAAGCAATACACGGTATATTTTGACGACGGTGATCCGTATACGCGGAAAAAAAAGTCAACAGACCGGATGGGAATAAAAAAGAAAGAAGGTGCTTTGTAGTTCCGATATCACAGTGGCTTGTTACGGAAGCTCGTCAAACGTCACCTCTGTCGTTTTGCTCCAATATTGAATCTGCAAAGAGAAAATCTTATACCGTACGAAAAATGTGTCAAAACTGTAGTACAATTTACGTCATCTTGAAACTTTAGAATGTACTCCTTTGGCGTCTTCTTGTTTTCGACCCACTGCCACGTATTACCAACTCATCTTTAAACTCTTACCGAAACCGGACTCGAGAGGCGACTTTATTAAAATTAACACTTTGACCAACGAATGGAAAAATGTTTTCGCGCGTGTCACACATTTTGAAACATTTTGTACCGATGTGGAGTATTTTGCCCGTCACGCGCATGTACGGAAAAAAATTGCAGCCGGTCCTATGCAGAAGTTTGCGCCCCTCGTCGCCTTTCCCGGGTTCCCCCTCCCTCGCCCGTTACCGCTCCCCTCTCCCTGGAATGAGACAATATTGGTACGAATGAATCAACTCTGAAAAATATTTTTTTTTTAATATCCATGGGCGCGCGTGCGGTGACAGATTGAAGGGTGAACTTCCATTATAGGAAAAGTGGGGTTGTTTACTAGACGCCGTACGATCTTGTACAGATTCGTACCATTTTATTTTTTTTGTCAGACGAAACATGACGAAACGTGTTTACTGGATGGCTCCAATATTATAGGCGTAATTATCGACCGTTGGATGTCTCCCTTTTTTAGATTCGTGAAGCAATCGCGCACATCGTCCAGTGTGAAGAGACTCTCCTCGGGGAAGGAGAGTTTCTTCACACGGGTCGCGTACCATTGGTACACGTGAAAAGTAAAAAAATATCCACCACGAACAGGCGATGAGAAACGAACACGTCGTACACGCCATGTGCCTTCCGCCACGATGTATGCAGGTCGACCGGAATATCCTCGCACGCTCCTTCTGACATCCGCTGACCTTCAAAGTTTGCGGCGCCTGATTGCCATTCCGTTTCGAGATTTTGATTTTCAATTTCAAAATTAAAATTTGGTCGCAAATTTTTCGTACGAATCATTAAATACCTCCGCTCGTACAAATATTACGTACAGATTTTCAGTTTGAAGAATATTTTTAGATTTTAAGAATCTGAAAATTAACCTACGTGGCGCCAATCATAATTGATAAACGATGTTTACTGGCACGACATAATGGAACACCGTGCCAGTAAACACTAGAAATAGACTTCTCCGCATGTTTACTGGGACCGCGTAATGGAGAACAGGCCTGAGTGAGAAAAGACCAAAAAAAAAAAATCGTGCGGCCATGACACTGTCACAAGTGAGCATGACGTCATTATGTCACAATAACAAAACATCTACATATGTCACAAAATATTGAATTTACAGATTCTGAATCGTTACCATTTTATGTAGCGTCTACAACCGTCACACGAAAAACTAACGATTTCGTTTTCGGACATGGGAACACTCTGAAAAATAGTACGGCGAATCTTCACTAAAAAACAAAGTTACTTCGCTACAGTACCAAGTTACAAAGGTACAAAGTTTAATACTTATATTCGTGTTCGTCCACGTCTGGCAGGAACAAGGAGAAGTTGTTAGGGTTTGCTGATTAGGGTTTGCTGCGGCAACCATGAAACGAACTGTAGCCATGGCTGTGATGCTGTTGATCTCAAGTCTTCTCGGAGCATACGCTCGTCTTCCTGCTGGTAAGCGTCACTTCCTCTCCTCTTTCTCTTTCCCTCTCCTTTTCTCTCTTCCCTCCCTCTTATCTCTTTCCCTCGTCCTCTTGGTTTTGTTCTACCTCTTCTCCCTCCCTCTCTTTCGATTTTCTGTCACACATTTTGTGCTGTCTCATTTTCCTTTCTCGCGCTCTCTCTCTAATTTCTCTTGATTTATCCTTCTTTTTTCTGTCTCTCTCTCTCCCTCAAACTGGGAGGCACATAGTTATAAACAGTTTTTTTTCTCTTTGGCCTCTCATTTTTCACTTGACATGTAAAAAATGTTTTTAAAATATTTTATCCTCAACTCTTCTGCTTTTCATTTCCTTTCCTTTTTTATTTATCTTCAAATGCCTCTGTGTCTTTTTCTCTCCCTCTTTTCCGCTCTCCCTGTCTAGTGCAGAACTAACTTGAGTTCTTACTTGAGTAACTTTGTGAAGTGAAGGAGAGTCAAAAAAGGAAATAAGGAACATAATAAGGGTCAGTAAGTGAATAAAGTTCCATTTTGGTTTTTGTTTGGTGGAAAGTTTTGAAGCTAATGGTTTTGAACTGTCTCTCTCTAATAGTAAATCCCTCTCCCTTCTCTCTCACTCTCTCTCTCCCTCTCTGCTGTTCTCTCTCTTGTCTCGCTCTCTTCCTTTTTACTTCTCTCATCTCCTCTCTGCCCCTTTCCCCCCACTTCCCCTCTTTCCCTCTGCCTACATGTCTCCCATCTCCTCTCTTTTACCTTCTCCTCTCTCCCACTATCCCACCGCCTCCTCTGACTCTCCTTTCCTCCTTTTCTTTCCTTTTTCCGCTTCCCCCTATCACTCCTCCCCTCCTCATTCTTTCCTTCTCTCCTTCTCCTTTTTCTCCCTCTCTCTATGCTTTACTCTTCTTTTCACCCACTTTCCCACTGCCCTCGATAAAAGATGAGTTGGAGTTTTTTTTAATTTTCATGGTTCGGAATTTACTTTACCTTTTTTTTTTCATTTGTTATCTGTTGTACTGTGAAAACTGTTTATGTTTTTGACACATGTGAATTTGTCATCCAATGGTTTCTAAATTTGTTTACTTTTTAGATGGCATTACTTTGTTTGTTTTTTATTCCTTTAAAGAGGCGGCATATTGAATATCTAGGAACTTTATGGCTTTTGTTTAGCTCTTTCTCCCTCTCCCTCTCCCCTTCCCCCCCCCCCCCCCCCCCCCCCCCCCCCCCCCCTTGTACCCTTCCACCCCTCCCTCTCTCTCTCCCGCTCCCTCGCCCCCTTTCCCCTTTTTCTGGCATGAAGCTTAAAACGGTTACATTTTCTTAAAACTTTACATTTTCTTAAAAAATGTAGTGTTCTAAAATGATTCCTTTTCAATGGTCATATTTTCTTACAACAGTATATTTACGTCCTCTTTAGACTGTTTCATTTTCTTAAACCTGTTACATTCTCTTAAAACTGTCACATTTTCTTGAAACTGTTACATACTCTTTAACCTGTTTTTTCAGATATTATTACAGAGGAAGCCTCCCGTCGGAGTCTTTCAGATGTACCGGATGGAACCGCATCGGTTACTGCTACTGTCCCAAGACTTACTGGAACTTTAAAATATACTACTTGTTACGATGCCTACTATAATAGGTATTATGAGTGCAACAGGAATACGACGTGGTACTGGTGGTCGTATATTTTGATCTCCATTGCCTGTTTCTTTTTCGTTTTCGTTTGCGTCTGTATTTGTATTCGACGTCAACGAAATAAAAACGCACTTTTGATACAAAGTGGTGTACCCCCTGCCACTGGATATCCCTACCCTCCTGTTCAATATCCTCAGGGACAATATCCTGGTCAGTATCCGGTCCCTGGTCAATATCCTCCGGGAACTTATCCTCAATATCCTCCTCCGGAAACGCAAATGCAATCGCAAACTACCGCGACTAATAATAGGTGAGGTTCGGTTTCGGGAACGTGAGTGAGAAAGTACTGGAGAAAGTACGAAGGTCTTCCATGAAGGTCGGAAGTATAAGGAGAATATTTTGTGGAGAAATGGTTCATAGATTTTTCAAAGGTTTATTTTGGAAATCACACTATAGTTCGGGCTTGAGTGGTTCCATGTTGAAGTAGAAGACGAAAAGAGTAGTTCGGTTCAATTTGTTTTGGTTTGTGTAATTTATTTTTTTCTCTTTTTCTCTTTTTCTCTTCTCTCTTTTTTATCATCGGTAATTGTGAAGAGAGATTATTAGTGTTGATGACTTTACTTTATGCTCTAGACATTCTGATGTGACCTTAATGTATTTTTGTTTTTAGAAAGGTCTAATAAGGGCATATTGTCATAATGAAGTATTGGTTATAAATAACCAATTGACATAAAACAAACACACGATCTTACGCAATGTTTGCGTATTTACTAAAAGTTTGTACAGTATTTTAAATTCGACTTTTTTGAGTATGGATTCAGTTTCCAGCTTGGCAAAAATGAATGGCTCAGTTGATTCCTCGTATGATAAAAAGACTTTATTTAGAAAGCGTGATGGTATGTCCCATCTGAATACATGGGAAAGAAAAAAAAAATGTCATGAAAAAGATGTTTTTTTTGTTCGTGGGGCAAAAAATTGAGTAAAAGAGATTGCATGTCTATTGAGAAAAGTCAAAGTTTAGTTGAGTAAATTTGAGGTGTTACACATGTCACAATTCAATGATTGTAAAGTTTCACGTAATAACATTGAACTGCAAAAACTGAAACAGAAGGCAATTAATAGAATGCTTTCACCTTTTCGATTGTGCATATTGTTCAATGTTACTTTTCGGTATTTGTTTTTAGTAAGTCAAACTGACATTGCCCGTTGATTTTTTTGAATGTTCCGAAGAACAGTGTTGCACGACAGTATGTCACGCACACCTAATTTAAAATCAGTATCGCTAAAATAATCACAATTGTGTGTACTTCTTCATGTTAATAGCTATTCATAGTAAAACACAACATTTCTCATTTTTATTTTTTATTTTTCGCAGTAAGTATTGAATGAAGGTCTAATAATGTTTATCCATACTGTAGTATTAAATTAGTACACCTTCAATCGTCATTAGCGTCAATGTTTTTCTCGCCACTTTAAACATCTTTTCTCCGTACACACTTGTTGGATTTTCAATTTGAGACTGCCAATCGGAAGCTGATAATGTTACCTTTCAATCGCAGCCGTCAGATCCACAACCCTACAAGTGTGTACAGAGGAAAGATGTTTTAAGTGGCGAAAAAAACTTTGACGCTAATAGCGATTCACGGTGTAGTGTAACCATAATGTTTCATTAGCATCATAACCTGAAAACATGAAGAATGATGGCTGACTTTATTAAAAAGTACGATGGTAGACCATCTGAGTCCATGGTAACAAAAGGAATTAGAACGGCAAAAACTGAAAAACTACATGTCGGGGGAAGAAACAAAAACAATACGCAAGGCAAAAGCAACGAAAACATGAAAGGATGGCTAGTAAACATAAAACACCCAAAGTAGCAAAATACAACAAACGAAACATCAAAGGAAAGAGCTAACACTTATCAACAAAACACCAACATAACTAAAAATCTACGCAAAGCAACCACGTAGGTCCCCGAACCCCGGAGGAGCACGAGGAGGGAGTTCCGGGACACGTCGACAATCCATAGTCCCAATAGACGATCCAAGGAGGATAGAAGCCTGTACTCGCTGAAGAGCCACCGATAAACGTTGACGGTAAAAGGAAGTAAGTACTGAAACCAACGGGCTCCCAGGTCCCCGCCGCTCGAACGAACGTCGACCACAACCACGGAGGAACTCGTCCAAAGCCACACCCAAACAACCAAATATCTCGACCGCCTGTATTATGTTGTAATTACACCTACTACTGACTCCTTTTTTTAGAAAGAATGTTAAGGGCAAACCGTGATAATAAGACGATATGCAAGATTCAATTTTTGAGGGATGAGAGATACATTTGTGTAACGAGACAATATGAGATTTTCAAATTTTTATGTCAATTGTTTATAATGCATTCCTATCCCGCGTGAGCTTAAGAAGAGTTTCGTAAAAAGTATACAGTTAACAAAAGAGAAAAAAGAAAAGAAAAAAAGGTAAAGGGATTTTGAGACCAGTGATAAACCTTGGTAAACCTTTGTCTTATCTGATAATGTACAATGTTTTCATACAAAAGTCCATATAAAACACCATTAAAATGATACTAAAGCTCTAAGAAAAAAAAGCATCTTTTTTTGTTTTTACTTTGTTATCCATTTGCCAAAAACCGATAATTTAGACCAAAAAAAAAGGCCTGTAATCGATCATCAGTTATCAAGGCTTCTCAACACTCATTATTTTTAATCATCATTGTTAATTACTCCTGTCTATAACATCTTAGTATTTTCTTCGACTACTATTTATTACTATTGATGGATTTTTATTCATTATTATAATCGATTACAATTTATGATTTTACTATTTTTCTCTATATCAATTCATATCATAGTCACAAAAAGCCAAGAAAAAAGGAAAAAAAACCCAAACCACAATCCGACAGTCGTTAGTTCCTTTTGGGAAAAAAACATAACAGAAATAAACAAACATTCGTTGTAAAACTTGAGAACTTTTCGAACTAAAAACATTATTTTGGTGGAAAACAAAACCAGCTCTACTTCTTCAACCGAAGCGAGTAATAAATTTATCTTATGAACCTTTGCAATTCATTAATCCCCATTTCATTCACTAGTTCACCTTTTTTCATTTTTTCATCACTAATCTCCCTTTTTCATAATCTTTTCTATCTAAAATTTCCCCTTTTTCTTCACTTTTTTTTGACTCCAATTCTCTCTTTTCATATTTGCCGCGAATGTTTGTGTTTTGTTTCTCTTTACATTTAATACAAAAACTAAAACTAACAAAAAAATCTAAAACCTAAACTAAAACTAAAACCTAAACTAAAACTAAAACCCAAACTAGAACCAATACCAGAAGGAAAACTGCAAAAAACCTCGAGAAACGTCGAACTTGTAAAGCATCAAACTCTTTTTACAAACGTAAAACCTTTAGAAAAAAAACCACTTTAACCAAAGGTCTAGAAATGTGATTTTAAAAACTCAAAAAATTCCCAAACTGTCTTTTAAAACTTTTGCTTAAACTAAAACCTCAAAAAATGTCAATTATACACATTTTCGCTAAAAAAAAAGACGTCGTCTTATTTCGTCTTAATCAAAAAAAACAAAAACCTACCTAATAACGGTCACATTAGGTTGGGGTTCAGGAGTAGGATATTGAGGAGGATATTGAGGAAATTGTGAAGGATATCGGGGAGGAGGGTAAGGAAGAGGGGGAGGAGGAGGCGGAGGAGGGAGAGGAGGATAAGGGTAAGTACTACTAGGAGGAATGACTCCTTGGTCTATAAGCGATTGTTTATATAATCGTCTTCGTAAACAAACCGAAATAATTACGATAAAGAAAAATACGATACACGCGACAAATAACAAATACGTCCACCAACTTAATTCGTACGTTTCAGCTTCACAAGAAATACGGTTTCCAAATTCGTCGTAACAACTCGCTATATATTTTTGGTTTCCGTACAAGTTAGAAATTTCCTGCGAAGTTTCCGCGGGTTCGTCCGACGCATATTTTCGGGTTCCGTACAAGTTGGACATTTCCGTCGGAGGTTGGACCGGTTCGTACGCTGTTTTGTCGTTTTCTAAAAGAATTCGACCGGGATCGAGTTTTGTCTCTTCTCCCGCGTCTGAGGGACGAAATTGGGAATAAAAAAAGAAAGGGAAAAGAGAAACAAAATGAAAAAAGAAGAGAGAGAGAGGGAGAGAGGGAGAGAGGGAGAGAGGGAGAGAGGGAGAGAGGGAGAGAGAGGGAGAGGGGGAGGGGGGGAGCGAGAGAGAGAGGGAGAGGGAGAGAGAGAGAGAGGGAGAGAGAGAGAGAGAGAGAGAGAGAGAGAGAGAGAGAGAGAGAGAGAGAGAGAGAGAGAGATAGTGAGTCAATGACACTCACCAGTCTGACGACGAGCATATGCTCCGTATAATAGTTGCAGCCACAGCAGTAGCGCCATGGCTGCCCTTCGCTTCATGGCCTCGCAGCGACTGCAAACCCTAAACCTGGCGCGTCTCCGCACTCCTGCACTGCACTTGGCTTTTTCTTCTGTATGCGAAATCCGGCGTCCAATCCAACGGAACTTGGAACCTCCGCGAAACCAAAATTTAATATGGCATCCTACTGTAGTAGGGATGCCGAAACGTCTGGTACTGTACTGTAATGTATTGTACTGTACTGTACTGTACTGTACTTTCAGGCCGTACATTAAACACCAGGTAAGGAATGATGTCAAAGGTGTACATGTTGTGATGTGGTTTTGAATCATGTCACAATTTTGTACGACTGTACGGTTTTGTTTGGGGTCCGGATGGAAAAGTGACCGCAAGGGTATGTCAGGATTGCGTAAGGACATAGAAGTGTGTTTGAGTGAATTTGCTTTGACACGTGGATGGAATGACGGGCATTAAGCCAATAGCCACGGGGGAAACGAGGAGCTTCGTTTTGAAGGTGATGTGACATCGTGTCCGACGTGGCATACGTTTTGGACTCACACGCGTGGTGGAAGCACCCCCTTGATGTAATTGGTCGGCCGTTTTGGAGCTTTCCTCGAGAACGTTCTCACGTTGTGCGTACAACTGTGTACCAGATTTGAATGAGTCCAAAGGAACCGCGACCACGCACGCTGCACCAATGAAATGGCTATGTTTGTGGTCACTGTTTTTTCCACCGGTACGGCGGAGCGAATCTTATGTTTTGGTGCTACAAAAGAGCGGTGAAAATGGCACGTATGACAAACGTGCTGTTTTCTGACAACTGTACCGTCAGGTCTAAGGATAGGGTTACTTACATCGGAAAACTGTACAGTACACCGCCAATCGCTATTAGAGTCAAGGATTAAATAGCGTCAAAAAAAAATTAGCGTTATTGATTCTAATTTAGTACCTGAGACGTGGCAGATTATGGTCCACCTACTTAAATAGCGTTATTAATTGTATTTCAGGTTTATTTTTTTGAAAAAAGGGCACCGAATTGGCGTTATATACTCTAATAGCGATTGGCGGTGTAGTATACGGACAGCATTACTGGCTATAACATTTAGGACCTGGTTAAATCCGGTAATGTCTTTAAAGTTACGTCAACGTGTCTTGATCTGATTGGTTTTCACTAGTCAGGGATTTAAAATCGTGAAAGATTTTAAATACCGACCAATTTCAATGTGAAATCTATACTTGCGTACTATATCGCTGTACGAATAATGCGTACTATGTCATTGCACCACTGGAACCTTTTTTTCGCAGACGCTCTGTCGTTTTTAGCGCCTGCTTTTCCCAGCCTTTGTTTTTTTCGAAACGAAAACTCGAACCGCGGGAAACCACGAAGTTGAACATATCTTCCGGCAAAGACTATCTGCTGGACTTTGATGGATTCGTGTCCACCTTGTCTGAAGGCACGTGGCCTTTGCGTCGTGTTGGAAATTTTGTGGTACAGTGCGAGTCCACATTATCCAGGTGTAGCGACTACACGTTCTGTGATGGAGTACTCACGTAAAGAAAGAAGAAAGAAAGATTTTATTATGAAAAACGCGATGGTCAAACCATCAAAGTACAAAACGTGATTGAAAAGGAAAATTGTTCACTACGCCGCGAATAGTGATTAGAGTAAAGAAATAATTAGAGTAAAAAAATGGAAAAAAATAATTAGAGTTATTAACTCTATTTTGGGTAATCAATAGTGTTGGGTATCGAGGACCTTTTGCCGATATTCGATATATATCGAATTTCAGGTACCCGATAATCGATATATCGCTTCGATTTATCGAAAACCAAATCATCGCGATATATCGCCGATATATCGTATCGTCAATATATCGAACCATAAAAAAATTAGAAAAAAACATTTTTCCCCCCCCCCCCCCCTTGGGGCGGGGGGGGGGGGGGGGGGGGGGGGGGCGCAAATATCCGTACGATTTTCCGTACACTGACTGTACGGACACCCATTTTTTGCGATATATATCGCGAAAATCTATGTTGGTGCCGGTACGATATATCGAGGAATCTGCTCGATCGATATTTTATTTATCGAATATCGAAATTATCGCGATATGAATTTACCCAATACCCAACACTACACCGCAAATCGTAATTAGAGTAATGAAAAAATTAGAGTAAAAAAACCAAAAAAACAATTAGAGTAATTGACGCTAATTTATGTGATAGAGCTTTTTCAACTATGAAATTTACTCTAGTTTATTTAGTTATTCTATATTGGGTTATGTCAGCGATAATTATGTGCGCGATAGTTATGAACACTAAATTACGTAGACGTACAAAATGTGTCAGTCCGGTATAGTATTGACTTCATTATGACGCTAATAATATTTTTCGCGTTCAATGTCAGTTAATGTTCACACTGACGACGATGCTGTCGACGGACGAAAGTTATGCGAACGGCTTTTTTTCAATGTGATTGATTTTTTTGTTTAGTGCGATTTCACGTGCGAGCGCGATTCTATTAAATCATTATTTGTACCTTTTTACTTATAAAAGTACAATTGTGCAATGTTAGACGTCGTCCGTACTCCACACTATTTAAAATAACTTATATTATAATATTTTACGCTAATTAAACCCCACATAAATTAGAATAATGAAACAATTAGAATCGATTACTCTATTTGATGTGATAGAGTCGAAATTTCGAGCGACCGAATTAGAGTAATTTACTCTAATTACGATTCGCGGTGTAGTAATCAACCCTTTTCAAAAAAAAAAGTACTCTAATTTATCAATAACTCTAAGGATGAAGTTCCATCATACGTTTCTGTAATTGTACAGCAAACTCACAGACCGGGTCGATTGAGTCGATGTTCCATCACGTAGAGTCTGTAAGCCACGTGTTTTAAATTAACTGGCGCCACGCAAGCTACGATCCGATAGTGAATATCTTTCAAATTTTTAGCACCGACAATCTTAACTTCAAATTTCGACTTGCGTACCATGTACCTACGTACGAAGTAATCATACAACAAAACTTTTATACTTTTTGTAGACGCCGGCTCGTTTTTTAGGGTTTCAGTTTTCGAACATAACGAAAGTCCTTTGAGAGAAATAGTGTGACGAACAAAAGATACTGAAAATTGCGTGACGAGGGAATGTTACAAAATTTCGTTTTTATTTTCGGTTGTATTTTGGAAAGCGCGTGTCATGTGCAAATCTTAAGATTTTTCGTTGGTTTTCCATCATGACACGTAGCTTAATCGTCCAACGTGTCATAATTTTTCTTTTTGTATTTGCCAACCCGCCTCCTCGAGGTGCCTTCCTCGAGGTGGGCTGACAGTTAAAAAATAAAATGAAGCGAAGTCCTCGCAGATGAAGATCCGACGGCTAGTGTTACCTCTAAGACCTTCAAAGAGTATCGGCAAGATTATGTGTAATGTTGTTTTTCGTATAAAAACAAAATAGGTTGTATGATTTGGTACGGAGGGTCGCAGATTTTTGTAATCTACGCCACTTTTAGCCTGATGGAACGTCACCCTAAGTTGGGGCGTAAATTTGGGGCTGAATATATCTACAGTAAATTAGATACATGTACAGAATTTGACAAAAAGTACAATTTCACGTCATCATGACGTTTGCACTACGCGGTTTGTTAAAACACAGTTACATAATAACGGCCTATATTAAATCATTATTTGTACTATTTTACTTAATAAAGTACAATTTTGCATCGATCAGACATCGACCGTACGCCACACTATTTAAAACGACACTCTATTAGAGTTATTAACGCTCATTCAAAAAGTACCTTAAACAATGTAAAGAATAATTTAGAATAGTGCACTCTATTTATTAGTGTTGTGTATCGGTAAGGATTGGACAATAACCGATATGGACCTTTTTACGAGTACGCGATAATCGATATATTGGTACGATATATCGTTATCGGTGTTATCGCCGATAAATAACCGATATTTATCGGTATTTATCGGCGATGACACCGATATTGATAACTATCGGCGATATATGTACGGACCGCACAGATAAATGTACGTGCAGTACACTCAACTGTACGTCATATTCCTCGGACGCGCCGCGGACCCCCTTCCCCTAGATTTATGTAAAAAATCACGATTTTTCCTTGATTATTTATTATTAAGGGGGTTTTACTTGGGTTCCATGTTCCCATACCCTTCCTCAATGTCCTCTTGACTGGTAGTTACGCCCATAGATGTCGAATTCGTACGGATTTGGACTTTTCTGTTAGAATTACGTAATATTCGTCGATTTATACTTTTCGTAAAATTCGTATAGATTTCTCTATACGGAAATGTACGAAAATGTACGAAAAGCGAAATACTACAAAATCCTTAAAAAATCTTTAAAATTACGAACAACTAACATAAATGTACAAAATTATACGGAAAGTGTACCCTACAAACCTAATAATACGACAAATCTTTGTCAACCGTACTGAAATATATAGGAACGTACGGCAATGTACCCTATAAACCCTAGGTTCCCCCCTTATAACAACCCTAAGTAGTACGGATATATACATTTATTTCACGTAAATATAAGAAAAATGTAGCGCAGCTGTAATGAAATATACAAAAATGTACGGCAATGTATCCTCCAAACCCTAAAATTAATATCCCTAACAAGTACGGAAAATACGACCACTGTACTTTCATAAGAAAGTAATAGAGAAAGAACGAGGGGCAAGAGGATAGAGAGGGGTAACCAATAACATTCAATTTAAGTAAACGTGATGTCTCTTAATAAAAACGTAAAAAAATGATTCTTAGTGCTAGCTATAAAATAAAGAAAAATGAAATAAAATAACGTATAACTTTTTTCAAAGACGAAGTAAGAGTTTTCACAATAATAACAGAAACAGCAGCAACAACAACAACAACAAATGTAACAGTTACAGCGAGTCAGACGTCAAATTTTAAGCAATAAATATACGAATCTCCATACGAGACATCATTTATTCCTTCAAATTTTCTTCACTCACATATCTACAAGTAAAAATCATTCAATTTCAAACCACCAAAAAAATCACCAAAAGAGTTTTTCCACATTATTGGTCCTTAATGTTCCTTCCTCTAACTAATTATCTAAGTTTTAAAAACAAAATAACTCCTAAAATGTAATAGTAATGGAGCCAAAGCAAGAGAAACAGAGTAAGATAAATATAAGTGCCAACGAAAAGGAAGCGAGTTGAAAATTAAAAAACATCATAAACATTATCGGTCTGTCAAATGGAAAAACAAGAGCCAAAATGTTTAGGTGCGTGTCAATCCAAGGAAGAAACGAGAAGAAAATAAACATAGACCAAGGGAGCATACAGAGCAATAACAGAAAAAGGACATCGTGAGATTGATGAAGAAAATGTAAGAGAGACAAGACGGAGAACAAAATCGGAGAGGGAGAGGGAGAGAGATAAGGAGAGAGACAGGCGAAAAAGAGATGCATACGGAAAGGCAGACGAGCGTATGCCTCGAGAAGGCTTGAGATCAACCGCAACACAGCCATGGCTACAGTTGGTTTCATGGCTGCCGCAGCAAACCCTAATCAGCAAACCCTAACAACTTCTCCGTGTTCGTGCCAGATGTTGACGACAGGAATACAAGCAATAAACTTTGTACCTTTGTAACTTTGTAGCGAAGTAACTTTGCTTTTTAGTGAAGATTTTCCGTACTATTTTTCATACTAGTTTATCAAAGCCCGTTACACGGGCAAAGGTCATGTTGTGTGTGTTTAAGGTTGTATAGAGTTTTTGTACTCTATATATTTGGGTTAAGGTTGTATAGAGTTTTTGTACTCTATATATTTGGGAACAACTACAGGTGGGTTTTTTGATGAACTACACAAATGTAAATTATATATGGGAATTACAACCATAGGGTGTTTTGATTTACAACACAAATATAGACAATTTTAAACCGAGATAATGTCCCTTGAAAGATGTCATTCTATGCAAACAAACATGTTTTGAAGTTCATGATCATATTTTGTCTACTCCACAACAAGAATATTGTAATTGAGATTAAATGGGTTTATTGATGACTGAGCGTCACCTTTGTAATAACGTTCAATGGTGTGTTGCGCTAGCAATTTCAACTGACTAACTATACTTAACTAACCATTACTTAACTAACCATTCTCCGCCTATATCTATGTGTAACTGTCAGAACACTAATATTTATTTTTAGCTACAGATCTCATGTTGGTGTGTTTTGTTACACAATATGTTTTTGTTCACATAAGTTAATCAATGCCCGTTACACGGACATGATTCATGTCGTGTTTTGTTGTGCTTGTTATATGGGCATGTATCTCGTGTTGTTTTATCACGCTTTGTTGAGCCTTACCAAAGTATGTGTTCAATAAGCAATTGTACGACATGCATTATATGTAAAGAGTCTCTCTGTAACTTTTATTCGAACAACACCTATAGAGTGATGGTATAAGCATAGAAAACATACACACTTCCAAACAGCAAGAATATTCCATTGAAGAAATAGTAATGTTAGAACATAAGTGTGTCGAAGTATGTATACCTATGCAACTTACTTTAAAACGTTAACAATCCAATTAGGATTAAACATAATTTTTTATATTAACTTTTTATAGCTCTATCAATGTTACAGATAAGTTTCTTTCGAAACCTCTTTATTTCACTATTGTAAAAGAAATGTCAAATTTCACATTGTATTACCTTCTCCTATTTTTGGAAACATCTTAATACACCATGGATTGCTATTAGTGTTAGACACACTGATTCAACGCTCTTTTCATTTTCCTATCTCGTTTGTTTTTTCTCCCCCGTCCCTCTCTCTTGTTGTCTCTCCCCTCTCCCTCTCTCTCTCCCTCTTCGTCTTCTATCACTCTTCTCTCCCTCTTTCTTGTTGTCCGCTCAAACATTGTTGGTTCACATATTGTTGGTTCATATATTTCCGGTGCATATATTGTCGGTTTTTAAATTGTCGATTCATATATTGCCAGTTCGTACTTTGGCGATTCATATCCTGTAGGTTCATATATTGTTGGTTCACATATTGTCGGTTTATATATTGTCTCTTCATACATTGTCGGTTCGTACATTTGCAGTTCATATCTTGTAGGTTCATACATTGTTGGTTCACATCTTGTCGGTTCGTAAATTGTCGGATCACATATTGTGAGTTCTTGTTCAGCTCGAATATGCGTACTCACGTCTACACACTTTGCAACAACAACAATAGGGTGTTTGCGTTAAGGTCACATACGCATCATAAACTCTTTCAAACTGCAATAGTGAAGTAATGTATGCTACTGACATCTACACATTTTGTGCCGCTTTCATAAATCAACTCCAATTTAAAACAAAAAAAATGCAATGATACATTATTACTACTTATAGATTTCATGACTTAGCAACGTACTTGTTTAAATTGTGAAATGTAAATCAACAACAATAATGATATATCCCTCTATTAATAACCGTTTCTTACGAATTACAATATTTTGTAATCTTTCATTTGATATGTAATTTTAGACATCAATTGAGACGGGATGGTTCACGCGTACCTTTTCTTTTTTTCTCTTGCGATGTATGTTGAAGGGTCAATTTTGCACCGACGGCACATGAGAACATGGGTCGTGGTAATAAGGGACATCTTGTTTTGGGTCGCGCGGACGTACAAACACCACCGCGCGCGCACACAGATATCGCCTATTTAAGGTTTTCAACACGACAGCCAAAGGTCTATAATTTTATCTAAACAACCGATTTTCAATTTTGTATTATTTCTCTTGACATTAATAATACACTCTTCATGGGAAAAAAACTATAGGGTTATTTGATCAGTTAAAGTGTTTTTTTACGGTACTGCCGATGGTCGTTAGTAGATACTAGCGGGCGGCAATGTTGCATTACGCTAACGCTACGGCGGACCCTATTGCGGACGATCGCACCGCAACGTTACATTGTGCCAGGTACGGCGATATCAACTGCTGACGCACACCGTCGTAGAATTACAACAGCAGGCATCAGCGTAGAAATTACACTAGCGGCTGGTAGCGTAGAAATTACACTAGCAGCCGGCAGCGTAGAATTACGCCAGCAGCCGGCAGCGTAGAATTACGCCAGCAGTCGGCAGCGTAGAATTCCGCCAGCCGCCGGCAGCGTAGAATTACGCCAGCCGCCAGCAGCGTAGAATTACGCCTGCGGCCGACAGCGTAGAATTACGCCAGCAACTGGCAGCGTAGAATTACGCCAGCAGCCGGCAGCGTAGAATTACGCCAGCTGCCGGCATTGTAGAATTACGCCACCTGTCGGTAGCGTAGAATTACGCCCGCCGCCGGCAGCGTAGAATTACGCCGGCGGCCGGCAGCGTAGAATTACGCCAGCAGCTGGCAGCGTAGAATTACGCCAGCGGCCGACAGCGTAGAATTACGCCAGCGGCCGGTAGCCGGCAACGTAGAATCCCGCCAGCGGCCATTAGAGTAGAATTATGCCAGCAGTCGTGTAACAAGATCTTCTACCACTCACAAAATCCCATTACTACAAACAATTCCAACCACACATTGGAAAATACACATCCACATTTGACAACACTCACATAAGGATAAACTTTAAATTAGAAGAAGCTTCTGTCCACATAACATTAGCTTGGTCTCTTGCCCTTGTGGCTCAACCCTTCTTATTAAAGTGTTTTCCCCTACTCTCTACTCTTAATAATTACATCTCTTAACTACTAAAACACTATTTAGTTAGTAAGAGATTTCGATGCAAAAATGCCTTTTCTTCAATTTGGTATTAATCGCTCTAGACCAAGATCAGCCGGAATTTCTACAAACATTTTCCCCAAAAGAAAAATATGTCTACTCTCCTCTTACACTTCATTATTTATCGATCATCGCCTTGGACTTGCGAGGCCAGAGTCAACTCTCCGTTTTAACAGGCTTTTATCTGGGCCAATCATTGATCAGCAAAGACTCAGACTGACCAATGCAAAAACGTGCGAAATCTCTTACTAACTAGTTAGCTCTTTCCTAACCAATCAAACGTTACGTTTCACTACGTAACATTTACGTGCAAAATTGCGCGCCAAACGAAACGCGACTTTTCACGATCGTGCGTAACAAATTTCGCACGCGAAACTTCCTACGAAATCCCCTTGAGTGAAAGTGACGTTTCGTACTAAGATTTGTACGAAACAAAGCACAGTGCATACTAAACGTTTCCTTAGAACTTTATTAAACGTACGCGCGTAATTTTGGTACTAATTTGACCCTTAACCTGTTTCAATGATACCCACTTGTTATTTAGACCCCACGTTGTCACCTAAATACACCCATCGATATAACTTTTAAAATATAACTCTAAATAGCGTGATTCTTTCGCGAACGTCTACCAAATTTAGTACTATATAATCATAACACCTAAATACCCTTTTATTAGCAATTTCGATCCGCTATTACTGTTACATCATCCCCTCCTTATTTTTAACTAACCTCATTTAAAACACCTTTAATTCTTAAGACGGGACTTCTATTTTTTTATCCCTCCAATACCTCTGTAAAAAAACTCAGAATTTTTATCCTCTAAAGTCAACTCATCCTCAGGCCTTCCTAGATAATGCACTTGCCAGAATATAGTATCGCCGACCTTGAACCGTTGACCAACCCAATCTATTACCCATCTGTGGACTTCAGGTTCTATAATTATTGAGGGATCCAATTCCAATTCTCCTTCAGTTGGTCGAAGATTTGCTGGTTTCAATTGGCTGATGTGTATCACTGGATGAATTTTTGTTGAAGGCGGAAAGTCCAATTTGGTATCAACTGATGATATCATCTCGATTACAGTAAATGGTCCAATGTACTTAGGAGCAAATTTCCCCGTAGGATCCGATTGTCCCCCAATCTTGCACCTGTAATGAGTTGTAGAAAGCCAAACCTTCTCACTTGTGCGTAATACCCAATCACCCCGTTTGCGGTTAGCATTTAATTTTTGCCTCTTTTGTGCCTCCACTAATGCATCCTAGACAATTTTCCAAACTGTTTGAATGTATTCCCAAAACTCTGTTCCAGAACCTTTATTCTCTTGAGTGACTCCTGTTATTAAGTCGAATGCTTCTGTAGGTTGGTATCCGTATGCAACTTTAAATGGTGAGAATCCTGTACTAGCATGTTTACATAAATTGTATGCAAATTCCATTAATGGCGGTTTAGATTCCCATGTGTTCTGAACTCCACTGCAAACAGTCCTAAGAATTTCCTCTAGTGTATGGTTCATCATATCTGTGTGTCCATCTGTCTGAGGATGATAAGCGATACTCATTTTCAATTCAGAGCCTAAATTTTGTTGTAATTCTTTCCAAAAAGAAGACGTAAATTTAAAATCCCTATCACTTACTATAAATAGAGGAACTCCATGATGTCTGACCACGTTGTCAAAATATAACATTGCAATATCTACAACTGAATGAGTGGTTTTGCAAGGGATAAAGATTGCCATTTTACTGAACCTATCAACTACGACCATGATACTGTCATTCGTTTTAGATGTAGCATGCAACTTGACAATAAAATCCTTTTAGATGTAGTAGGCAACCTGACAATAAAATCCATACTGACAGATTCCCACGGTCTTTCGGGGATATGCAAAGGTTTTAAGAGACCTTTAAGTTTTTGGGTACTAGGTTTACTCTGTTGGCAAGGGACACAACTTTCCACGTGTTTTGACACCTCCTTTGCCATCCGAGGCCAAAACAATCTACTTTGCAATCGACTAAGAGTTTTATCTCGACCCAGATGTCCTAAATGCTCATGAGCTTCCCGTAAAATTTGTTTTCTTAAGTCTCCCACTTCAGGAATGCATAATCTATCCCCAATTTGCAAATACAGTAAACCATCCTCTAGTCTAAAGTTTTTGACATGCCTCTCATTCAATGGCTCAGAATTCCCTCCCGAAATATTCTTGCAAATCACAACAAAATAAGGATCTTTATCATAACCATTTCTAACTGTTTCTAAAAACAATTCATCTTGAACCATAACACTTATTTCAAAACATCTACTTAATGGATTTGCGACTACATTTGTCTTCCCAGGAATATGTTTGACATTAAATTTGGAATATGCTAATTTTTGCATCCACCTAACCTGTCTGCCAGTCATAATTTGCGTATCACTTAGTCTTTGTAAATAAGAGAGTGCTTTATTATCACAGTGAACTGAAATTCTTTATTATGCAAATAACAACGCCATTTCACCAATGCATGTATCATTGCAAGTAATTCCTTTTCTTGTGCTGAATAGTTCTTTTGAGCATCATTGAATTATTTGGACTCAAAAGAAATAAGATGAAAGTGTTTGCCGACTTTTTGACTTATGACTGCACCTAGACCTTTATCAGATGTATCTATGGTGATCAGAACTTCAAATTCCCCGGCAATGTCAAGATACACCTGTGTAGGGGCACAGTTCAACTTCCCTTTTAATTTCTCGAATGCTCCCTCCTCATCAGCTCCCCACGTAAACGTCTCCTTCTCCCGAAGTAAATCCGTCAAAGGTGCGGCGATCCTACTGAAGTTCCTAATAAATCTCTTGTAATAAGTGGCCAATCCCAAAAACGATCTAACTTATGTGACATTAGTAGGTTTTTTCCAATTTTGGATTGCTAAAATTTTGGATGGATATGTTTTAACACCTTCCCCACTAACTATATGTCCCAAAAATAATTGTTCACTTTGAAGAAAACTAGATTTTGACAATTTTCTATATTATTTTATTTCTTAACCTTTCCAACACTCTTTTTAAATGAATAACATGTTGTTCTTTGGATTCACTGTAAACTAAAATATCGTCTATAAACACTTGGACAAACTCATCTATGTAATCTGTAAAAGTTTGGTTCATTAATCTTTGGTAAGTAGGCGGTGCATTCGTTAAGCTGAATAGCATCACTATCCATTCGAAATGACCCACCCTAGTCGTGAAAGCAGTTTTCTCAACATCTTCAATTCTAATTGCCACCTGATTAAAGCCACTACGCACGTCAATCAACAAAAATACTTTAGCACCTTTTAAACGATCTATCAAATCAGAAATTAAAGGTAACAAACTTAACCTTCAACGTAATCTTGTTCAGAATACGATAATCGACAAACATTCCGTCCTTCTTTTTGACGAAAAGAACTGGTGCTTTGTACGATGATTTGCTTAGCTGAATATGTCTTTTCTCTAGGAGTTCTTTGATCTGTGTTTTTAACTCCTCCTGCTCAAAGAAACTGTGTTTATAAATTCAGGATTACATCCAGGTTCAAGGTGAATAACATGTTCTACATCTCGGGAAGGTGGCCTTCCCGAGGGTAAATCACTTGGGAAAACATCTTAAAATTCAAAAATCAAATCCTTAACAACATCATCAGATGTATTAATGTCAGTTACAAAATTAGATTTTAGTTTTCGAAAGTTTTAGTGGTGTCTGATTTAGTGATGACATCAATGTTAGTGTTTTCTCCCCCCCTTTCATCAGTAACTGCTTCAGTTACTAATAACAAGAAAACATGATTTGTTTTATCTTTTAAGTGCTTTTTAAATAGTTTAGCAGATATATCAAACCTTCCACTCCTAATTTGGTTATGTTATTTATATGATTTCTATGCAATTTCTTAGGAGATAAAGCTTGCAAAACCTTCTAACCGTTTTCAAACTTCACTTTCAAGGTGTTGATTTCCCAATTAATTTGAGGATTGTGTTCAGTTAACTAAGGCTTTCCCAGAATTAGTTCTTCACTTCCCAAATTCATTATTTCACACACATCTTTCATTTTATGACCCTGAATATCAACTTCAATTGTGTCAGTTTGTAAGTCTAATGTTGACTTATTAACATTTGCCACTTGAACATGTAAAGGCTTTTCCCTTATGACAGTAGGAATTTTATTTTCCTCTGCAAATCTATGTGAATTAAAATTATGTGTGGCACCTGAATCAACCATTACTCTCAATGGTTTTCCTTCCACTAATAACTCGAATCTAATCAAACTGTGTCTGGTGTAATTATTACTTTACTGT
This sequence comes from Zygnema cylindricum, assembly GCA_037447655.1. Classification (NCBI taxonomy): domain Eukaryota; kingdom Viridiplantae; phylum Streptophyta; class Zygnematophyceae; order Zygnematales; family Zygnemataceae; genus Zygnema; species Zygnema cylindricum. Next base: position 34,772 of record JBBHKE010001043.1, read on the forward strand.
CCTATCATAGGTCTATTGTTGATAATTTCATTAGAAGGGTTCTTTAAACTATGCAGTGTAGTGAGAATCATAATAAATTCAGCTATCCTAACTTTTCCATTCATTAATTTGCCCTCCAGAGTTAACTCTTTAACTGCTGGATCTGGTTGACTTAACTGAGGACTTTCAGTTAGTCCTTTCCGTTTCTTACCTCCTAGGTTTCCTGCTCAGCTAGGTATAATGCAATATCCTCTTGGAGACCTTCATTTACATCGAATGTTTTGAGAGAACCTTTATTTGTACACTGTTTAGCGTAATGATCTCGACCTCCGCATTTGAAACAAGTGACTTTCTTTTTGGGTTTTTTACACTCTCTACTAAAATGTCCCTCCTCTCCACAGTTATAACAGTTAATATTTTTCAGTTGTGCACACTCAAATGCTCTAAGACCCCTTTTCTGACAAATAGTGCATGTGGGGATGGTAAGGTTACGCTTTTGAGCATTAATGCTTGGTTTAGGACTCCTAATGTATCCCCCTCTATTGTTAAGTTTGTTTCCTGCAGATTTCCCATGAAAATATTTTGCCTATTCACCAGACCAGCATTCAGACCCTCATCCACAAATTCCTCCTTATCCCACTCTGATACTTCATTCAAATTACCCCTAAGTGATTTAGTTTCCCGATAATACCCCAACTGATCCTCTAATTCCAATGCCTTATCTTGTAATTCCTTCAAATTATTAAATTTTTGATGTTTTAGTTATGATTTAAGTATTGGATTCAAATAGTTCAAGAAATGCAATTTAGCCATTTCATCAGTCAAACCTATGACATGAATGCTAGATGAGTCAAATTCCACAATATAATCCTTCACAGATCCAGTCTGCTTACAGTTCAACCACTTTTCTTCCATTCTAGATTTAAAAGTGACAAACAAGAAACGCGATTTGATCGCGGTTTTAAAAGTTTCCCAATCAGCATTATCAGGAATCAATTTAGACCTTCTCTGAGTATAATACCAAATTTGACCATCGCCTTGTACACAACTAACTGCAAAAGAAGTGTAATCATAATGATCGTAATTTCTATACTCCAAATAATACTCCATATAAAAAATCCAAGCATCGAAGTCATCGATCCTCTTACCATCAAACGATGGTGCCTCACTAATAGACAATTTTAGATCCCTTATCTTCTTAGGTCTATCATGATCATCCTCCCTAAAACTGGCATGATCATCCTTCAAAATCATTTCCGTACTGAACGTGCGTCCTTTTCCATCCATGGCACTTGTCCCATTATGTTCGCTACGTGTGACGTACCATTTCAACCTCGTCGATTATCTAACGTCGGATCGCTTCTCGATCCGCCGTCCATTTCCTCTTTACGCAAACCATATGTTCCAATATAATTCATACGTTTTCTCCCCCAATATGCAAATACATTCGAACCTCCACATTAAACTTAGTGGGTACTCATGCATTACAAATCACATTGAGTTTGCACACAACCTTACGTACGAATAAAATGTCATGCAAGCACGAAACTAACATTTCAAGACAACAGTATTTATATGTACTGATATTATGTATTATTACGTACCGATATTATGTATTAATGAGTAGCGATATCATGTGTTAATACGTACCAATATTATGTATTAATGCGTTCCAATATTATATTGTTGTGTATCCGTAAAAAACTTATCGCGATAACACCGATACCGATAGTTATCGGTTATCGAACGGTTAGAGGTCCCGATATATCGGTCCGAGACCAACAAATTCCATATCGGCGATAACTTTAAAAATATATAGTACGCATTCTATAGTACCATATTATATACTGAATTATACTAATTACACTATATAGCGTGGTATGCCACGTACACTAATCTGTTCCGTAACAATTTGACTGAAAATTAATACGGACAACGCAGTATAGAAAAAGTTGGCCAGTTAACTCAACAGTAGTTTTACAACAACGTACGAAATTTTACTGACAAACTGGTGAACATGGAACGGGAAAAAGACGACGGACATAAAGTACAACGGACGCAAAATAACATTCTGCGCGCCGCTGGAATCGAACGGACGACTTGGAATGAGAGAATACGAGCGGACGGCTAGCATGAGCGCCGACATCACGGAATGGCTATTTTGGCGCCTTTTGCAAAAATAGCCGACAGATTGACACGTGGCACGTCTCCTGTGGATCTTAAGGAAGAAAAGGACAAAGCCATGGCGTCAGATGTGAAAGGTACATCGTTTTTTGAATATGTACCAAAACCAAAACTGTACAGTTGAGTACATAATGTATGGATCTTGACAAACAGTCAAGATGTTGCCATCAGATTAGAATGGACGCCATAAATTTATGTCAACAAAATTCAAGATTTTCCAAATCAAAATGATTGTGAAGTTGAGGAAATATGTTCTCGTTCCACGTGTTAGGCACACATATGTCACATGAACGGAAATCAGACGAACCTACTTATTTCTTGCGTGTTTTTTGCAGGAAAAAAAAAAAACAAAAGATACTGAAGCTGCCTGGTAATCATTTGAAAAAACTCTTTGGCAGTCGCAACAGTACCGTAGAGGACCTGACCGTACATTTATATGTACGGTCCGTACATATATCGCCGATAGTTATCGATATCGGTGTTATCGCCGATAAATACCGATAAATATCGGTTATTCTCGGCGATAACACCGATAATGATATATCGTACCAATATATCAATTATCGGGATACCCGAAAAAAGGTCCTTATCGATTATAGGCAAATCTTTACCGATACACAACACTACAAAATTAGGTATTATTACGTACCGATATTATGTATTAATACGTACCCATATTATGTTTTACTTGTAACAGGATCTCCAACCTCTCAAATAAATCCCATTTCTACAAACAATCCCAACCACATATTCCACACATTGGAAAATACACATCCACATTGGACAACACTCACATAAGGATAAACTTTAAAATAGAAGAAGCATTTGTCCACATAACATTAGCTTGGTCTCTTGCCCTTGTGGCTCAACCCTTCTTATTAAAGTGTTTTCCACTACCCTCCATTCTTAATAATTATATCTCTTAACTGCTAAAACATTATTTAGTTAGTAAGAGATTTCAATGCAAAATGCCTTTCCTCCAATTTGGTATTAATCGCTTAGGACCAAGATCAGCCGGAATTTCCACAAAATTTTCCAAAGGAAAAGATGTCTACTCTCCTCTTACACTTCACTATTTATCCATCTTCGCCTTGGACTCGCCAGGCTAGAGTCAACGCTATGTTTTAACACGCTTTTACCTGGCCAATCATTGATCAGCAAAGATTCAGACTCAACAATGCAAAAACATGTGAACTCTCTTACTAACTACTTATCACTTTACTAACCAATCAAACGTTACGTTTCACTACGTAACATTTGTTGATATTTGAGTATTTTCTAGGTCTGTATTAGGATAGAAAAAGAGCTGAGGCGGTCTGCCTCTAACTCCCCTTTCCAAGCCCCCACACTTGTTGTAGTCACAGAAGGCTGGATAGGGAGCTAGAGCCATGGCTGCCAAGGCTCTCTAGAGAAGACAAGGGGTAAATTAGGTATACTTACCAAAAGTAAGTTGACGGACCCAGGAATTGATCATGGTACCTACCGTCCGTCAATCCGCATTAGCCGTTAGCTCTAGCCGTTATGTCTAGAACAGATATTAAGATATAAAGGGTTTGACAAATATATAAATCGTTATATGTAGATTAATCCGTTTAACGGCTAATAGATACTTCGTACATAGATACAGTTTAATTAGTACGAAGTACAGTATGGGGGCAGAACGGATACCGAGCAATTGTTTCGATAGCGAAACAAATACCGCGCATTTGTTTCGACAGCGAAACAAATACCGCGCATTTGTTTCGATAGCGAAACAAATACCGCGCGTCGAATTTCAGCGGCTTGGATTATAGCCGGTTTTGATCGGACGGCCACGATAGGCGCCGCGATCACGGAAAAGGTACTTTTGGCGTTTTACGGTCTTTGTCACGTCAGGTGACACGTGGCGTGATAACATTGGACTACGGGAATTCCGGAGATTACAGGAACTAATCCTGATTTGACACGTGTTGACATTTTGGCCATGTCGTACAATGGCCGTACAGAAAGTACACCGGCACCTGTACTTTTCTGTACGACACAGTAATTTGATTGGTGCCGTACTTCAGTAGATAGAGTTTTAGAGAGGGTATAGGACTTAGAAAATTTTGGGTAGGCAGCTGCCTCTCCCAGAGAGCACCCTGTATAAATGGCAAACTTTGGCCAGCCATAACTATCAATTTACTTGACCATTTTCAGTGATTCTTTTTGCTGTGAACTCAGGGGAGTCCAGGCTACACAGGGGTGTAGTCGGTCAGAGTTTTTTGTCTGCCAGGGTGGCTGTATTTCTAAGGGAAAGTCAAAGTGGGTGAATGTGTCCAAATCTCATATTCTAACTTTGCATTCTGTGATGGAACTGAGCACACAGAAAGTGTTATTTCACAGGGGTGAATCTATATTAGGGTTCTGACTGTCAAGGGGTCAGTCATTTGGGTTTATATCAACTTGGAGTCGGCACTATCTAGATAAGCTTCTTTTGGATCTGCATACTCTGAGGGCCAATGGAGGTCTCAGATTTTCAACATTTACGCACGAAATTGCGCGCCAAGCGATACGCGACTTCGCACGATGGTGCGTAACAAATTCTCTTATCAGTTATCATACTTCTGGACATATATCCTAAAGTTTTTGTCACTCTTTTTACTACTCCATTTTGCTCCGGATTTTAGGGAACAATTCTCTCATGATGCAACAATATCATTGCAAGACTATCATGCTACTGCCTTTATAAACATAGGCCTCTATTTCTTGTTTTACTAATTGCTGCCTATGTATAGTCTCACTCTTACAAATCTGAATTAGAGCTTCCTATATCTCTCAAGACTTGGTTTAGTTTATAAGAGTGATAGCTATAGACTTAGATAGGTTTCTAAGTATGATATATTTTGCTAGGTGTTTTTATATTGCCAGACTTTACTGTCATTTTTTTCAATTTTAGTTGCAACCCCTGCAAGTGGAACCGTAGTTGAGAGCCTAACTCACCTCACCATCTATGTTCCTCTTCACTTCTCCCCTTTTTCCCTTACCGTGCCAATGGTTTTCCATTCACTGTCCGTTGCATCTAAAATCCGGTCGGTTTTCTGGGAAGCCTGTAGTGAGTTCCTCCAACGCCCCAGTGGCGGACACCTCACTTGGCCCGAAACAATTCCCCACAAGTTCTTTTTGAAAAGCAATCCCTCCATTGTAAAATCCTAATAAGTGAAGTTTATTCGATCAAACATAGGCACCCTAGTCGGTGGGCCCATAACCTCAAACTTTGTTAGTTCCATTGTCCCACAATATTTGCAAATCCAAGAAAACTAATCTAGATATCGCCGACCCCAAGTTTATATAAACCCAAATGATTGACCCCTTGACGATCATAACCCCATTATAGCTTCACCCTTGTGAAATAAGACTCTCTGTGTGCTTAGTTCCACCACAGAATGCAAAGTTAGAATAAGAGTTTTGGACACATTCACCCACTTTGACTTTCCCTTAGAAATGCAGCAACCTTGGCAGGCAAAAACTTTGATCCACTACACCCCAGTGTAAAGACTCCCCTGAGTCTGCAAAAAAAAGAATCACTGAAAATGGTCAACTGAATTGATAGTTATGAATGGTCAAAGATGACTTGGTCAATTGAATTGATAGTTATAAATGGTCAAAGATGACCTTTTGTTCAAGAGCTCTCTCGATCGCACAGCAAGATACCACATCAATTATTTTACAGTAGAGCAAGAGGCCATATACTCACTCTCCATGGTGGATTGAGCAATAATCTTTTGCAGCTTGTTGGTCCAACAGCAAGCCCCATCACCCACATACAATATGTTGTATTTTGGAAACCTTTATTTTTCTCTATATCACATTGCTATGCTGCCATGCTGCGCTGGTCACACCGGAGCCATAGTAGTTGTATCGAAAAGATGTTGTGCTGCCATGCTGCGTTGGTCAAATCGTAGTTATAGCAGCTTGCGTACTAGGTACTAAGAGTATTGGAACATACGGAATTGGACTTCAAGTGACGCGAAGAAACATAGACGAAAGTGCGGAATGTGTTGGAGAAATTAATGGCGGATCGCGAAGCGATCCGATGATTAATATTTGAAATGATTTCTATTGTACGTCGGCCGTACGAAATATAATGCGGCGGTCAACATGTGATGAATTGAAGACGCGAAATTGCGTCTATTACATGATATTTTTTTTGGATGGTTCTGATTCGTTTGACGGAATTTGTAAGACTTGTAAATATTTAACAATGTTTGTCCTGTGTATTAATTATTAGTGTAGGTCTCCAGTACACTCACATTAATAGAGGTAGCTGATTGATTACGTACGGCTGGTATGCCTCCGTACAGTTAGTTGTAAGCTATAGTGTATATTTGTAGGACTTAGTCATTTCTAGACTAAGGAACTTTTTGGACAGAAACTGTTTCTATTCCTTTTTGGGAATTTCATCTAAGAGTTGCTCTCAGTTCTATTGGCAAAATTACCTGAAATTTTGCATGTGTGTTCCTCTTTGCATTTTGAATATTGTGCCATATTTTCAGACCTATTTTATATCTGATTTGCTTGGGGCTTCATTGTGAAGTTGGTCAGATTTATCAAAGTTCTGGCAGGCTATTTTTCTGCAACTTTGACTGAGTGTTGTGATTATTCGGTTTGGTATTGTTATATGAAAATTGGTGGCAATACTTAGTGGCCTAGGAAATATCTGGTTGAGTAGTTTCAGCTTGGGATGGTTATATTGTAGAATTCTCAGTGGAATCAAAGTAGGCTGTTTTGGGGTAGTCTGTGGTGCTTCCGAGGGTACATTCATGGCTGAAAATGGCTATGAACAACAGGTTATGGGCCACGCCCATGGCTACCCATATTAGATGAATCAATCTTACCCATATCTGATGGATCGAAATATTTCTATTGGAGGAGTATTATGAAGAGCTACTTCAAGTCGAGGAAGTTAATGGATGTGGTCGATAGGACATGTGGTGAATCATCGATTGGATGGGAGGAGAAGAACAATGAATGTTTGCTGATTATCAAGCTATTCTTGAACGGGGAACTTGTAATGACTTACCTTGGTTTAGAAAGTGCAGCTGAATTATGGAAGTGTTTAGAACGTGCATATCAAAAGACTTATCTGTATCACTGGATGAGTAATGTTACAAAAATAATTGAGTATAAGTATGATAGAGGTAGTATGTTGAATTATTGTATTGGGATATAAATACTGTTTGCAGAAAATGATATTGCAGGAGGAAACTTCACCAATGCTCAAAAGGCTTTTCTGTTAATGAAAGGATTATCGAAAGAATATAGGTGTGCTTTGGATAGATTAAGACAAATTGATAAAAGGGATTGGAACTTACTTTTAGCAATCAGGGGTGTTTTAGAGGAAGAGGCTAATAACGACGCTTTAAAGAATAGGGGGAAGTGTCAAGGTGTCATATCACTGTTTCAGAGAAATAAGAAAAGTCGTCGGGTAGAAAACTGTGTTTACTGTAATGATGTAGAGCATACTTTCAGGGTATGTCCATTATATAAAAGTTCATGTGTTGCAGGAACTTTCAGGAATGAATGGGATGACAATCGAGTTCGACCCCCTAAACGAAGGGTTACACTTCCCATTGAAGAATTTGTATACTTGCTGATTGTTACTTTTTCGAGATATCAAATATGAGGAAGGAAAAGAAAACTTTGTTGTCACCGGAAATGGAGTGGAGAAAGAGGTGACAGAAAAAGAGTCAATTTTTGTCACTTTTACAAACGACAGATCGGTGAGTGATGAAGATGTGCGAGAGGTTATTGAAGTAAGAATACTAGGAGGAAGTGAAGTGGACTTGGAAGTGGAAATAGGGGAAACTGAAAATAATTTGCATAAGAAGATTATTGCACTTAGAGAAGGAGAGAGGAAAAGTGTTCAGAAAAATAAAGTTAGTGAAGAAGTTTATTATACGGAAAAAGAAGGAGAGAGGAAAAGTGTTCAAAAAATTGGTGTAAGTGAAGAGGGTTATAATACGGAAGAAGAAAATAAAATTGAGAAAATTGGAAAAACATCAAAACTCAGTAAGAAAATAAGAAAAGAAGTATGATTAAAAGGATGAAACGTAGAAGAAAACATGTGCCAAAAGTGGTCAAAAGAAAACGGCGTGAAAAATAATGGAGGGGATTACCTTTAACATTCAGTAATATTTGTGGTGTTTCTCAATTTTCCACTTAGTTTTGAAATTGGCTAAAGAGGAAAGGGTTAATTTTTGAAGACCGAGAAAGAGGCAGTGGAAGCAATTCTGTGGTTAGGGAGGACGCATTTTGGAAAGAGATGGCAGCAGGAAGCTGGAGCAGTCTTTGTTGATATTTGAGTATTTTCTAGGTCTGTATTAGGATAGAAAAAGAGCTGAGGCAGTCTGCCTCTAACTCCCCTATCCAAGCCCCCACACTTGTTGTAGTCACTAAAGGCTGGATAGGGAGCTAAGGCCATGGCTGCCTAGGCTCTCTAGAGAAGACAGGGGGTGAATTAGGTAGACTTACCAAAAGTTAGTTGTCGGACGCAGGAATTGATCATGGTACCTGCCGTCCGTCAACCGGCATTAGCCGTTAGCTCTAGCCGTTAAGTCTAGGAATGATATTACGATATATAGGGTTTGATAAATATTTAAGTCTTTATATGTAGATAAATCCGTTTAACGGCTTATTGATACTTTGTACATAGATACACTTTGATTCAGTACGAAGTACAGTATGTGGACAGAACAGATACCGCGCATTTGTTTCGATAGCGAAACAAATACCGCGCATTTGTTTCGATACCGAAACGAATACCGCGCGACGAATTTCAGCAGCTAGGATTATAGCCGGTTTTGATCGGACGGCCGCGATAGGCGCCGCGATCACGGAAATGTACTTTTGGCGTTTTACGGTCTTTGCGACGTCAGATAACACGTGGCGTAATAACATTGGATTACGGGAATTCCGGAGATTACAGGAACTAATCCTGATTTGACACGTGTCGACATTTTGGCCATGTCGTACAATGGCCGTACAGAAAGTACACCGGCACCTGTACTTTTCTGTACGACACACTAATTTGATTGGTGCCGTACTTCAGTAGATAGAGTTTTAGAGAGGGAATAGGACTTAGAAAATTTTGGGTAGGCAGCTGCCTCTCCCAGAGAGCACTCTGTATAAATGGCAAACTTTGGCCAGCCATAACTATCAATTTACTTGACCATTTTCAGTGATTCTTTTTGCTGCAGACTCAGGGGAGTCCAAGCTACACAAGGGTGTAGTCGGTCAGAGTTTTTGTTTGCCAGGGTGGCTGCATTTATAAGGGAAAGTCAAAGTGGGTGAATGTGTCCAAATCTCATATTCTAACTTTGCATTCTGTGGTGGAACTGAGCACCTAGAAAGTGTTATTTCACAGGGGTGAATCTATATTGGGATTGTGACTGTCAAGGGGTCAGTCATTTGGGTTTATATTAACTTGGAGTCGGCACTATCTAGATTAGTTTCTTTTGGATCTGCATACACTGAGGGCCAATGGAGGTCTCAGAGTTTCAGTCTTAACATCAGCGAAGGCAATGGAGACGTTAGACACGTTTTGCGGCGTTGTTATACGGCTTTGTTATGCTGCTATGTTGCTATGCGGTGTTGCCATGTTGCTATGCGGTGTTGCCATGCTGCTATGCAGTGTTGCTATGCAGCCCTTATCCAACATCGCAATCATAACAGCTACCATACTTTTATTTTATTCCGAATGCACGAAACAAAATTTTCGGGGGAGCATTGTTTTTGAAAAAGTTAGTTTCGCAGTTGCGTTGCTTTGACCTCGCTATCATAGCACCTACTCTGCTTTTATTTTATTATGGATGTACAAAACTTAATTTTCGGAGGAGTGTTGTTTTAAAAAGTCAGTTTCGTGAGTGCGTGTTGTTTCGTGCGTACACAATGTTTCGTGGGTACATTACGAGATTCTAATGCTATCTTGATTTACTATGGAGGTTTGAATGGATTTGCGAATTGGGGGAGTAATGATATTAATTTTTTAAAGATGTACGGAATTATTTGAGTGACCATTGAACAAAAGGGAAGAAGGGAAGAATGTGGACTCGGTGGCTAAGAGAGTTTTAAGGTTTGGGGGAGTGTTTGTTTTTGGAAACCTTCAGTCCTCTCTATATCACATTGCTATGTTGCCATGCTGCGCTGGTCACACCGCAGCCATAGCAGCATGTATGGAAAAGATATTGTGCTGCCATGCTGCGGCGGTCACATCGCAGTTATAGCAGCTTGCGTACTAGGTACTAAGAGTATTGGAACGTACGGAATTAGACTTCAAGTGACGCAAAGAAACATAGACGAAAGTGCGGAATGTGTTGGAGAAATGGACGGCGGATCCCGAAGCGATCCCATGATTAATATTCCAATTGATTTATATTGTACGTCGGCCGTACGAAACATAATGCGGCGGTCAACATGTGATGAATTGAACGCCACCAGAGCTATGGACGGCGGCGCCATCAGATTGGTGAGGGACGCGAAATCGCGTCCATCACATGATATTTATTTTCGACGATTATGATTCGTTTGACGGAATTCGTAAGACTTGTAAATATTTAACAATGTTTTTCTATGTATTAATTATTAGTGTAGGTCTCAGGTACACTCACATTAATAGAGGTAGCTGATTGATTACGTACGGCTGGTATGCCTCCGTACAGTTAGTAGTAAGCTGCAGTGTATATTTGTAGGACTTATTCATTTCTAGAATAAGGAACTTTTTGGACAGAAATTGTTTCTACTCCTTTTGGGGAATTTCATCTGAGAATTGCTCTTAGTTCTATTGGCAAAATTATCTGAAATTTTGCATGTGTGTTCTTCTTTGTGTTGGGAATATTGTGGAATTTTTTCAGACCTATTTTGTTTCTTATTTGCTTGGGGCTTCATTGTGAAGTTGGTCAGATTTATCAAAGTTTTGGCAGGCTATTTTTTTGAAACTTTGACTGAGTGTTGTGATTATTCGGTTTGGTATTGTTGTATGAAAATTGGTGGCAATACTTAGTGGCCTAGGAACTATCTGGTTGATTAGTTTCAGCTTGGGTTGGATATTCTATAGAATTCTTAGTGGAATCAAAGTAGGTTGTTTTGGGGTAGTCTGTGGTGCTTCCGAGTGAAAATGGCTATGAACAACACAATTCATATCCAAAAGTGAATCTCCTCATAGTAGCCTCCCCATATTTGGCATCACCTCATGAGGTGATGTCATTATTGTCCCCACCCAGATGCTACAATACATCTCTATGACATGTGAGATATCTAACGACTCTCTTAGTTGCCACCCTATATTTTTTAGTGAGAGCATTCAGACTCCTACTTAGTACTCTTATAGTTGCGGCAATATTTGGTAGGGTACAATTCATAAAATAGATTAGGCAGCCCACTACTACTGTATAAGGAATATTCTTCATAAACTTCGTCTCTTTAGACCTAACTCATCATCCAAGAATATAAGTCCTTATTCCACACTCCCCTCCCTTCCCTTTTTCAGCTCTATTTGAGTTTTAAAACTATTAGACTTGTCCATTTGAAATCTTTCCAACATGCTCCTAATGGCCTTTTTTTGAGTTATTCTGATTATATTTTTTTCTCTGTCTTTGTCTACTTGAATTCCCAAAATTTATCATGCCTCTCCCATATCTTTCATCTCAAATCTCCCTTTTAGATCTGTACTCATTTTATTAAATTTTTCCATAGATTTACTTAAAACAAGCAAATCATCAATGTAGATAACGATGAAGATAATACCTTCCTTGTCTTCAAACAGGTAAATTGAATGATCGAAGATGATCCTTATGTATCTCAGACTCGTAAGAAACTCATCAAGCATTTTGTTCCGCAAATGGGGCCCTTCCTTTAGGCCATAAAGAGATTTGATCAGCCGACATACATTGCTTTCTTTTCCTTTTTCCGTAAACCCATTGGGTTGTCACATGAAAATATTTTCTTAAAACCGCAACGTCTCTTGCAGATGGATTTCTAGTATGCGAGCAATAGAGCAAATGGATGCCTACTCATCTCTAAGCTGGATGGGAATTCAAAGGTGTTTTCTTTAGAGTGAATGGTAAGCCGAGTTTAGGCGTAAGGGGATCAAAATTGAAGAATGTGAGAAAGAAAGTAGAGTGAGGCAAAACAAGTGTTTCGATAAAGAAAGCTTGAATTTTTACCTCGAATAACAACGAAGTTGACCAACTGAGTCATTCGAATAATGCATCTTTACATCGTGTTTATAGTCAACGATAACTACTTTATCAATAACATGTTTTGTATCCGCGATGGATTTCTGGATATGACGAAAAAACGCACATAAACTTGATCTTACGACTAAACCGAATTGTTGTAACAAGCAGATAATGACGATTGTTGGAATGGTAAAAAACCTCGTTAGCGTTATACACCACATGAGCTAAAATAGGAGTCTCTTTTACTAAGATACAAGATGTGATGGAAAATTGCACTAAAGCCTAACTCTTGGTGTAATTAGGTTGTGCTATGGTTGACGTATAAAATCACGTATGAAATTGAGACACATAAAAGAAACAGGTGAAGTAACGTGTTGAGGAGCTATTAGTTTTTCCATGCAATCTAAAGTACCATGGTTGACATACTGATGAATGATTGCAATGGGCCGATGAAAGAAGCAAAATTGCCATTCGTGTTCAGTTAGTGTTGTAAAAAACTAAGAGTAAGTACAATAAACACTAGTTTTGTATCACAAAGTCATTCGAAAAATATTTTTATCAAATGGCTCCTATAGGGGGGCCCTCTTTAGGGTCAAAATCTTGATGGGAGTGGGGAAATCAAGAAGCATGCCTTAGGGCATCAAGCGGCGTATTGAGGGAATTCCATCGAAATATGTTAGAAAAATGATAAAAGGTAGAAACATCATAGACTTGTGGACCTTTTAATGACAGTCGGTGTTGTTAGAAGGCAATACGACTTATAATCTTTGTTTTAACTTTGGCCATGATAGTATAAAAAATGAGTTGTGATATATCTAAGTTAGATGGAGTTCCTGCGGGTGGTTATCGAGGCAAAAAGCTCATGTTATGCATTACTAACTTCCATAAGTGGTAACTTCCATTCAATGTTTGATATATGTTAAGCAAAGCTGGCATTACAAATTGAATGGTAATGTCGCAATATTGTATTCACATTTTCCCATCTAGCAATGTAATGTCGTGTATCGGGTAAAAATCTATCCCGATAAATTCAATAATTGATGCATCAAATATGGAACGGTCAAAGGGATCGATAAATCGCTTGGGGACCACCAAAAATTACCACGATATATTTGGAAGGAGGTGGGGGTTTGTATGGCTTTAGTACAGTAAATGGTACTGTATATGGTACGTTAAATTCTTAAATAGCACGATAAATCTTACAAAAGATCCCCCGCTCACCCCTCTCCCCATCCCAACTGAGGGTTTGCCACTAGGTAAGGGGGGATTTTGAAATTTTTGTGACCTATAGTCACGTCGACATATCGTTATAAAAATATGTAGTGATGCCCGCTGATATATAGGTTAAATATCGATATTGAGATTCTTGATTTGTCAAACAGATATATCGGGTATCGAAAATAAAAAACATGTCAAATATCGGCAAAGAGGCATCAAATAGCGCTATTCCATTAAGTACGCGTTTTCGTAGAAGTAAGAATTATAAAACTTGTACTTTTTTAACTTTACCGTACATTTTTGTGACTGTGCTTTCAGTTCATTGGTATGAATGACAACCAACAACAAGCCAATCGCAAACAACTTGATAAACGTGGCCGTCTATTTTCAGTAGAATTTAACGGTTACAAGTCAACAACTTGATGATCTTGGCAAAGTCAAAGTTAAGGGTACTATCGCATGTAATCGAAACTTTAGTCTTGTAACTTTGTTTTTAGAGAAGATTCTCTGTACTACTTTTAGAGCATTCGTATGTAAAGAAATGAAGTCGTTACTTTAGATTGTGATTGGTGGAGACGTGGGTGTAATTTGTGACAGCAGTAGATGAGTACAAAACTCGCGATAATTGATGACTTTTACAAAATAGCGACGGTTGTAGATGTCTAGCTACTTGTGACATTGTAGATGTTTAGGGTTTATGACATTTTGACGTCACGCGCAAATTATGACTGCATTGACCTCACAAATCCTAAAATTTACGCCATGGTTTCCCGATAATAGTGTGAATATACCAAAAATATTGTTGGCTTTTATTCTAGTCATATTTCATACTATTTTCAAACCCCACAAATACGTATCTCCGCAAATGTTGTCAAAGTTATAGTGGTACACTAAAGCTTAGATATAGAATGGATGTTACACTACACCGTTAATCACATTAGTGTTTATGTTTTTTTTTGCCACTTAAAGCATCTTTTCTCCGTACACACTTGTCGAATTCTAGATCTAGCGGTTGCGATTGAAAAGTAAGAGTCTCAGCTACCGATTGGCGGTTTCAAATTTAAAATAGAAAACGTGTGAACGGAGAAAATATGTTTTAAGTGGCAAAAAAAACATTTACACTAATAGCGTATCACAGTGTAGACTTTTGTATTGGCAGGGTTTTGTTGATAATCGAAAACCAGTACTTTTGCAAATAAAAAACCGGTAATATCGGTTCTTCAATGTGATAACACCGGTACCGATAATTATCAGCGATAATTGTACTTTTCATCTCGTACAATTGTACGGTTTATGCCGTTGTACTAAACTGTCGTTATTATGCACTATTATAATTATATATTATAGAACAGATTGTTACACGTGGCATACCACACTATATGCAGTGAAATATGTAATACATTATATTACACAGTACACCGTGAATCGCAATTAGCGTTAAGAAATAATAAGTGTAGAAAAACAATTAGTGTTATTAATTCTAATTTGGGTTTAAATTTTTTTGCCAAAAAAAAAATTACCTTAATTTATTCATAACTCTAATTTGTATTCATTTTCCCCAAAGTGTAGCTGTCGTAGCCCTTGTTAACACGGTTGACGTTTGAACATAAGGGAACAAGCTCTCTTGATTTTCCCCCGTCTTTATAACTGAATCCGAGTGACCTTTTTAGTGTCGACGTACTCGCTTTCGCGTGTTGACTCATTTATTTAACACACTTTTTGTACAATCGTACGAAACAACGAGAAATTTCAGTACGGATTGACCTCATTTCGTACACTACACTTTTTAAAAAATGTTCAAATTAGAGTTGTTAACGCTAATTTGATAGTACCTACATCAGCGTAAAAAACATTTTTTATTCTATTTTGGGTTCAAAGGGTCAAAATTTGGGGGCACCGAATTAGCATTATTAACACTAATATCGATTTAAGGTCTACTATTATATAGCATTCCATAATTTTTACACTTATCGCCGATAAGGAATTTGTTGATCTCGGAGCGATATATTGGGAATCATGACCGTTTGATAACCGATGACTATCGGTATCGGTGTTATCGCGATAGATTTGTTGCCGATACACAACACTTATAATTGCTAAGTACTTCAATTGATGAGTATTTTTTTTATTTGTATATTTTTCTTATTGAGATTTGTTTTTGTAGATGGTACCTGAGGTGGAGAAGTGGGCGTAGAAGGAGAGGATGTCCTAAAAAGTGATATGTGAGAATATTGCCGTATTAATACAAATATTTTTAGTAATTGATATTAAACTTTATTAATTACTTTAATTTATTCACTAATTATTCATAACTATAAACTAATTATAATAATAGTGTACCCTCCTGTCACATCACATTGGAAACAATCGTAAGTGCATTCTTTTGGGAGTCGGCATGAAAATGATTACAGCTGAAGATTTTTTTTTTTCTTTCTTTTGGAAATTCGTTCCTCTAATTTTCTTCTGCATTTGTCATCTTAAAATGAATGTTAAGATTTTTTTGAAACTGGGGGTTTAAAATTATTACAATAGTGTTTTCTTTTATATTGGAATTATCCCTCTCTCTCTCCCTTCCACTCTCTTCCTCCCCCTCTTTCCCTCCCAATCTCTCTCTGTCTTGGTCCTCTAATTCTCTTGGGCATAAAGGGGATGATATTTAAGAGGGTGGGGGGGTTAAGGATGTTAAACATCGATCAAGTGCTCACAGAGATGCTCACATACAAATATCAATATCACAGCGGAAGCTTTGAATAAACATTCTTACACAAATAAATAAAACTCGCAGCTCACAATAAAACATATCGGCCAAATATCAATATATTAAGCCGAAGTTTTCTCAATACAACCTCTCTCCTTCTCAATTCTTCCCTCCTTAAATCTTCTTATCTCTCTACATCCTAATGTGTCACTCCTTAACACATGATTCATCTCTACACAGACTACACGATGCATCTCCCCAGACTGCATACTAACATGATGAAAGCACTCACTAATATACCTCATTAACATTGACAGCTCACGACCACTAACTCCACTAACTGAAAATAGACAAGGGCGCCGAAGTTCACATGTGGACGTGCGCCTAATAAAAACATTCAAGCGCCGAAATAAAGTGACACGCACTAAAACGAACTAGACACGTACTGCGCACTCAATAACACAGTCACCAGTGACACGACCAAACTGAACCATCATGCAGAAATTATCTATGTACCGTACCGTGTGGTACTGAACCGCCGTACATTAAACAAACCAAAGGTACTCGATGCAAATTGCGAAACCATACTCAAAAAAGAATCACGCCACGCGAACCAAACGTCAACAAATCCTCGGACGACCGATTCTCCACATCAAATCAAAACATGATTTAGGTTGATCCGCCGATTCTCCCAATAATCCTAACAGTCTTCTATTCTCCTTGATCAAGCATTCGCGAATGCTGAATTTGCTGTAATGTTCCAGACACATGCTAGCTTTTCGCATCCATTTCAGCAATTGAAAGTGCCCTCTACATCGCCAGAGCTGGAACATCGCCTGTTCCCACTATTTCGGAAAGGCAAATTTTGGAATGTTCTAGCCTGAGGCGTGAGTGTTCTAGTGGGGGTTGGCCTTTTCAAGCACTCGATTATGCAGCCAACAACACTCTGATTTTGGCCTCCAAATATGCAGGCATTTGTGGAGGACAACAAGTAAAAGTTGCATTGAGCTACACTTCCCATGGTACCTTGTTTAGAGGCAAATTTGAAAGCCAAACCTGTAAGTAGGTGAAGTGTTTGTGACGAATGTTTTTTGTCCTTGTCTTTTGGCACGTATATCTGGGTCTTCACATGCCTTATATGCATACCAAAATGTATTACTTCTATTTGGTCGGTTGTATGTGCAGGCTGGTGGCAATTTGACCATATAGTCATTTGAGCGAGTCTAGATGAACGGCTGGTTGGGCTTGCTTCTAGCTCTACAACAGCAGCCAGCCATTGTTAGCATAGAAGCGAGTGGAGGCAGTTTTTTAAATTATGATCCCAACAAGGTGAGTTGTTCAATAATACAGTATCACCTCGCTTTAAATGGTTATGATCGTGAGCCTCCTGGGCTATGGCATCTTGTAAATTTGCATGTGCATGCATGCAAAAACGTACACATTGTAAAAAAATTACGATGAGGATACCTGCGTGTCGACAAATGCAAGAAAGTTTGAACGACTAGCATTCACGGTTAGCTGTTTTGCAAAGATTACATTATATTTGGTTATTTTTCCTTCTCGAGGTTCCTTTGATGTATAAATTACAGCGTCAAGCCCTGTTTATAGTAATGGAAACGTAAGTGGATTTTGCAGGGAGTGTTTGCTGATGAGGGTTGTTTCTCGACTGGAGTGGATCACGCTGTTGTTGTGGTCGGATATGATTTGACCGCTACTCCGCCCTATTGGCTCATCCGAAATTCTTGGGGGCCAAACTGGGGTGACAATGGATATATGCGAATCATAATCACAGGAGGATCAGGAATTTGCGGAATAAATAGCTTGCCTGCCTTCATTCTTATTGTAAAGGCATCCGGTAATGCAAAGAAGCTACTATTCATTAGAATAAATCGAAAATTTAATCTCTAAAGAAGAATGTGCTTTCGTTTAGGAGATTTTATGAGCAGCTTTTGTGATATACAGGCGTGCAGTTGTGAATCCACCAAGTTAATTTGCAGTGCCTGAAATATGTATAGTCGTGATTTTATTTTTCTTTTTGTTACATTCACTACCGCATAGGATTTGGTTGCACAGGTTATAGAAATGACAGTGAGAGCAAAAGGAAAATGATGCACATAGTAGCCACGGTCTCTTCTACAATTTGAAGCGCTTTAGCAGTTGTATAAAATTTTGAAATTGCAGCCAAAAATGTAGCAATACTTGTAACATCATACGAATAAGGAAACTGCCATCTTCACACACCTTAACCAAACAATAATTTTCTTATGGCGGTTGTTTTTATGCTACTCCAGCAGATCCTTGCAATGGAGAAAATTTTGCAACTAACCAACTGCAAGTGACAAATGGCCCAGGTGTGATGAATCCCTGTAGCAATGGAGTGTGTAAACCATCGGGCAACACCAATATTTGCCGATGCACTAAAACTTTTGTTGCTGTCAACAATACAGACGGAACCCAGACTTGTGCACCAGGTCTACATGCATGACTTTCAAAACCATTGAAAATAAATCAAATGCGTCATTAGTAACAGTCAAAACCTGCAATCCGAATATATTATACAAACAGATTACGTGCCAAAATTAATGGGTATAGAAAAAGAAACTAAATTTAATGCATTGAGTTTTTAAATTTTTTTTTTTTTTTTTGTTCATTTCTTTCTGTTTTTTTTTTTTTTTTTTTGTTTTTTTTTTTTTCCAAATACACTGATACTAATGTAAATAATCACTTGGTCATATGACATTGCAGAAAATCCTTGCAAATTCTTTTCAAAAAATCCATGTGGTTTTGACACCTGTGTGAAGCCTGTTGTGAATCCGGGCTCATATCTTTGTATTTGCCACATGGGCTATTCGCCTTCTGATTCCGGAAGACCCCTCACATGCGTACCAAGTAAGTAACAAGACCTGATGTAAGTGACATTCCCTGTATTTGAACTAAGCCGGAAATTGGAAAAAATGCTTTTTGCACTAGCTAGGCAAGTCATGGTCATATATTACTATGTATATTATTGCATATAACCAAGTCATAATCACATACTACAGTAAATATTATATCATTTTAAGAGTTTATGTGTGTTCAAATATCTCCTTTTTGGCATTCTTATTTCGCATGGATCCTGAATCTTTGTCAAATCTGATGTCCAGATGACCATTCTCTTGTCTGCCAGTTGTTACACTTGACGAACCCAAGTCCTACATTGTGCCAGAAGGTTGCACGGTGAGGTGTCGTGATATTTATAATGCTTACGGGATACCTCAAGCTAACTTTTTGGAGCAGAATCCGGTAATTTATTTCCTTTGGGTGTACGCTTAGATCATTTTGTCTCTCTCACTTTTGGAGGTTACATTTTTATGAAGAACATATTTTTACATTTTTTACTGAACAAGCTTATGAAGAACATGTTTCAAAACTTTCTTCTGCACAACCTCACATATATATCAAGTATCTCGGGAAACATAAACTTACCAAAAACAAACAAATAACTACCGTTACATCCAGCCAATCAGTGTAAAGTCACACACTGCCAAAAAAAATTCAAAGATACTTCCCGTTTGAACACTACATGAATCAGGAAAGTTGGATTTGTTTCCTAGAGTTTACCTCCTAATAAACCACAATGTCTGTTGAACAGACATTAAACTGCAGTTCTCCACTGCCGGCACAAACATGTGTGGACGTGACAGCATATCGCAACTGTGCACAACCCTACTCCACTACCGAGGTCAGTAAGTGATAAGTTTAATACAAAATTAGGAATCAAATTGAAGAGCTATTATGGAAGGCATAAATGCATTGCGAGTTGGCTAAAAAACCTAGGTAATGCTTCACACACTCCTCATTTGTTTCCATTATCAAAATGGTTTGCCTTGTGTTATGTTCATCTTCACTTATTTTATCTTGAAGTCTTTTCGTTTACAGGGTGACAATTGCAGATCGATTGAACAAATGTTCAAGTTAACAACAAAACTTTCGGGTTTAGATTCGCCAAATCCAGTCAAATCGCCAAATCCAGACCTTGACTGTTCCAGTATTCAACCATACCAACAGGTGCAAGAGACTCAATGCATCACTTTATTCAAGTGTTAGTGAAAAATAAATAATAGCAATGCCTCAAAACATACAAAATGGATTGCTTCGTAGATGTTTTGGCAACGGTCAAATTATTCGACAAGCCACAATGGTTCGATCATATACTTTCACATCCATTTTTGGTATAAGTCTAGTTGTTTAAACTGTCACAATTTGCCAAGCTTGAGATACTTTATAACAATTGTTGACGGGTCTGTCCATCTTGACCCTGTGCTTAGGCGAGCTCTTTCTTTGTCACTTTGGTTATAGAGAAATCTAAAACAGTGAGACCTCCATTGGCCCTCAGAGTATGCAGATCCAAAAGAAGCTAATCTTGATAGTGACGACTCCAAGTTGATATAAACTCAAGTGACTGACCCCTTGACAGTCAAAACCTCAATATAGATTCACCCCTGTGAAATAACACTTTCTGGGTGCTCAGTTCCACCACAGAATGCAAAGTTAGAATATGAGATTTGGACTCATTCACCCACTTTTACTTTCCCTTAGAAATGCAGCCACCCTGGCAGACAAAAACTCTGACCGACTACACCCTTGTGTAGCCTGGACTCCCTTGAGTCCGCAGCAAAAAGAATCACTGAAAATGGTCAAGTAAATTGATAGTTATGGCTGCCCAAAGTTTGCCATTTATACAAGGTGCTCTCACAAAGAGGCGACTATCTCCCCAAAATATTCTAAGTCTTGTCTCTCCTCTAAAACTCTATCTATTGACGTACGGCGCCAATCATAGGACTGTACGGTACATAAAGGTACAGGTGCCGGTGTACTTTACGTACGGACATTGTACCACATCGTGAAATCGTCGACACATGTCATATAGGGATTTGCTCCTGTAATCCCCGGAGATGCCGCGATCCAATGCGGTTGTTCCACGTGTCAGTCAATGTGGCGGTGCACGGAAACCGCCAAAATCTTATTCCGCGATCTCGGCATCATTCTCGGCCGTCCGATCAAACCGGAATTCAATCTTAGCCGTAATAAATATTTGCTCGATATTTGTTTCACGTTTGGAACAAATTCGAGATACCTGTTTCGAAATGTTGCGTACGCCGTACAATGCGAACTGTATCTATGTCCTACGATTCCGTTAGATGACCTTATCTCTATGGTAACATTTAAATATTAATCGTACTCCATACATTGTATCAACGGTCTAGGCTATAGGTTAAAGCTACCAGTTGTCAGAATCTTGACAGACGCCAGGTGTCAGGTTCAAACCCTGGGTCTGTCAAAAATACTTTTTAGTAAAGCCTATCATTATATACTCTTGTCTCTCTTGAGAGTTTAGACAGCCATGGCTCTACCTCCCTTTCTAGCCTTTAGTGACTACAACAAGTGTGGGGGCTTGGAGAAGGGAGTTTAGAGGCAGACTGCCTCTGCTCTTTTTCCTATCCTAAAAAAGACCTAGAAAATTCTCAAATATCAACAATTTGTTTTATCCATTTGAATTTTTTCAAGCATATTCCATATTGCTTCCTTTAGAGTTAGTCGAATTGTTTTCATCTATCTAATCCCTTTCCATCTGAATCCCCAAAATATACTTTGCCTCTCCTAAGTCGTTTATTTCAAACCTACTCTTTAGATCCTTTTTCAATCCATTAATTTTCTCCATTGATTTACGCAAAACAAGCAAATCATCAACATGGATAGCAATGAGTATTATACCTTCCTCATCCTCAAATAGGTAGATGGAATGATCCGAACTGATTCGGATATATCTCAAACTTGTCAAAAACTCGTCTTATTTCTTGTTCTATTGACATAAAGATTGCTTTAGTCCATAAAGGGACTTTATCAATCTACACACCATACTTTCTTCTCCTTTCTCCACAAATCCTTTTGGTTGTTGCATGAAGATATTTTTTTCTAATTCTGTGCGTAAAAAAGTGGTTTTGATGTCCATCTGGTGAACTTCCATTTCTTCCGCTGCCGCTAGACTAAGTAAAACCTGGACAGAAGGAAAACTAACAATCGGAGCGAAGGTCTCCTCGTAGTCGATTCCCTCTTGCTGTGTGAACCCTTTTACCACTTATCTGGCCTTGTATCACTCAATAGTGTTATCTGGATTGAGTCTCAACTTAAATACCCACTTGCATCCTATCGGCTTTCTGTCCGGAGGACAATCCACCAACTGCCAGTGTTTGCTTCTATAATGAGAGCCATCTCATCATTAATGGATGCCACCCATCTACTACTTTCCGGACAATTAATTGCCTCCGAGTAAGTCTGGGGTTTGCTTAAATGTGACAGCTTAGTTACCTTGTTGTTCACTTGTCTCTCTTGAAGTCTCTTGCTGCTTCTCCTTCCTATATTAAACTCTAATGCAAGGATAAGGAGTAATCTTGGATTTCTCCAAACGACATCATCTTCTCCCCTATCCGTAGAGTCTATCTCCGGACGTTCGTCATCAATTTCCATTTTTTCCTCGTTTTGTTCCTCGGTTTGAACCGAAAGTTGTGACTCCAATAGGGCGGAGTAGCGGTCAAATCATATCCGACCACAACAACAGCGTGATCCACTCCAGTCGAGAAACAACCCTCATCAGCAAACACTCCCTGCAAAATCCACTTACGTTTCCATTACTATAAACAGGGCTTGACGCTGTAATTTATACATCAAAGGAACCTCGAGAAGGAAAAATAACCAAATATAATGTAATCTTTGCAAAACAGCTAACCGTGAATGCTAGTCGTTCAAACTTTCTTGCATTTGTCGACACGCAGGTATCCTCATCGTAATTTTTTTACAATGTGTACGTTTTTGCATGCATGCACATGCAAATTTACAAGATGCCATAGCCCAGGAGGCTCACGATCATAACCATTTAAAGCGAGGTGATACTGTATTATTGAACAACTCACCTTGTTGGGATCATAATTTAAAAAACTGCCTCCACTCGCTTCTATGCTAACAATGGCTGGCTGCTGTTGTAGAGCTAGAAGCAAGCCCAACCAGCCGTTCATCTAGACTCGCTCAAATGACTATATGGTCAAATTGCCACCAGCCTGCACATACAACCGACCAAATAGAAGTAATACATTTTGGTATGCATATAAGGCATGTGAAGACCCAGATATACGTGCCAAAAGACAAGGACAAAAAACATTCGTCACAAACACTTCACCTACTTACAGGTTTGGCTTTCAAATTTGCCTCTAAACAAGGTACCATGGGAAGTGTAGCTCAATGCAACTTTTACTTGTTGTCCTCCACAAATGCCTGCATATTTGGAGGCCAAAATCAGAGTGTTGTTGGCTGCATAATCGAGTGCTTGAAAAGGCCAACCCCCACTAGAACACTCACGCCTCAGGCTAGAACATTCCAAAATTTGCCTTTCCGAAATAGTGGGAACAGGCGATGTTCCAGCTCTGGCGATGTAGAGGGCACTTTCAATTGCTGAAATGGATGCGAAAAGCTAGCATGTGTCTGGAACATTACAGCAAATTCAGCATTCGCGAATGCTTGATCAAGGAGAATAGAAGACTGTTAGGATTATTGGGAGAATCGGCGGATCAACCTAAATCATGTTTTGATTTGATGTGGAGAATCGGTCGTCCGAGGATTTGTTGACGTTTGGTTCGCGTGGCGTGATTCTTTTTTGAGTATGGTTTCGCAATTTGCATCGAGTACCTTTGGTTTGTTTAATGTACGGCGGTTCAGTACCAGACGGTACATAGATAATTTCTGCATGATGGTTCAGTTTGGTCGTGTCACTGGTGACTGTGTTATTTAGTGCGCAGTACGTGTCTAGTTCGTTTTAGTGCGTGTCACTTTATTTCGGCGCTTGAATGCTTTTTAGGCGCACGTCCGCATGAGGACTTCGGCGCCCTTGTCTGCTTTCAGTTAGTGGAGTTAGTGGTCGTGAGTTGTCGGTGTTAGGAAGGGTATATTAGCGAGAGTATTACTATTAGTTTTGTATGCAGTCTGAGGAGATGCATCATGTGTCTGAGAGAGATACATTAAAGTGTATAGAGTAAAGAATTAAGGAAGGAGGAAGTGTAAGATGTAAGTTATATGTCGGAATAAGAGAAGAATGACAGCAGTGTGAGAGCTGTGTATGGAGGAAGCTTCGGCTTAATATATTTCCTATTCTGCCGATAAGATTTATTTGTGAGCAGTGAAAGAATGTGTTTTCCGCTATGAGATTTATTTTTTGTTAGCTTCCGCTGTGATATTAATTTTTGTATGTGAGCATCTCTGTGAGCACTTTTCGATTTTTAACAAGTGGTATTGGAGCACTTTATGGATTTTTTATCAAAGACAACCATTTACACAAAGAAATCAAATTGTGCAAATTAAGATCATGAAAGAAACGGTGGAATTACTAGTGGAAAGTAAAAAAGTGATTTTTAAAATAGTTCAAGGAGGAATGAATAGGGATAAGGCTACAATAGAACATCTACGGTTTTTCAATCACTGAATTGTCATGATAATCATTCAAAGAGGAGAAGGCTCTGGTGAAAAGCTAGCACATCGGATGTTTTCCAATCATTGTGTTTGAGTTCTTAACGACTTTAATGCTCCCATGAAAGAGCCTCATTATCTTGCAGATGACTAAAATATAATGTGTTCCATTTAAGCTTTACTATTTCAACCGCTAAAAGATATTTTGATTTTTCATGTACAATTTCCCATTATAATGGCCTGAATTCAATTTTTTTTGTAAAAAACTGAATTGCCATGATCACTTCTCAAATGAAATGGTCGTTTTGCACGTACTACAGGTTTTCTGGTCGCTAATGGCTGTAACAGCTTGTCCATTCACCCAATTCCAGTTGGTCGCCACCATCCACGACGGGATGTTGCTAACATCGGGAAGTATGTATCCCGCGCTCGCGTAACGGAAGTATTTGTTCATTTTCTTTGACGTTTCATTTGTAAAACTTTCCAGCTCGAGACCTCGGACCCCTGAACCATGAAGTTCCCAATGGAAAAGCTTCAACTCTACTGATACAAACAATCAACATTCCTTTTGAAATTCCTTTTGAAATTAGAGAATTTATCTTAGCATCTTCCTTAATTTGTAGAATGCATGTAGAGTTTATAGAAGGTTGGTTTTCAAAAGAAATGTACACTTAGCTCATAATAGTCATGTTTGAATCAGAACTGTATATGGAAAAAAAATTGATTGTTGAGGCTCACCAAAAGTGCACAAGTAGTCATTTCCAATCGTGGAGTATCCCTCATTACAAGTGCATGCGAGATCAAGCGCAGTACATATGCCATGGCCTCCAAAAACATCCGTGGCCTCTATCGCATTGCAAATCTCACACATTCTGAAACAGATCTTCAATTACAATCAAAACAGATTGTTTGCAGGGAACTGGGGGTAAAACAGTTGTTCGCGTTATTTAATCATGTTAGGTTGCCGTTTACAGTAACAGTTGTTCCGGACAGAAAGTTTTTGCTCACGTCCACATTTACCCTTGCTATAGTTTGAAAAGCACGGGTGATTTGGCCTGAAAATAAATTGTTTTGTAACTTCCTGGAAGAAAGGATTGAAATGTTAGAACTGAGATCTTCATAAATAACATCCCCATGCACTCTGACATGAGATGTATGATGAAGGACATATTTATGTGACAATTTCAGATTGAAACAATGTTGGTGAACAAGCGTAGCGAAAAATGTAATCTGGGTGTGTACACTATCAAATTGGCCTATATTGAGTTTCTTCTCTAATCCAAAGCATGAAACGCTTCACAAAATTATGAACTTGCTATAGAGTAGACCCTAAATGTGAAAGACTTTGACCTCTAAAATTTTGCATTTTCATGATGCTGACAAGTCTAGACAAAAAAGGTCAAAGGGCATGGCACTTTTCCGAAATGGGTGATAAAGAACTTTATCTGGAGTGTTATTATTGTTCACATGACCAGCATATAGGAAATATATTATCTTAAATCTAGGTTAGCTTCATTGATACAGATGCCCTCATGGGTGAATTCAAAATTGGTCGCCTTAAATCTTTTCGGGTGTCCCATACTCTTCACCTTCTATTCTTGGATAGAAAATGGTAACAGCCATATGAGCACAAAATCAACCAATAAGAAAGGCGAAGCAAGTGACCAGTAGTAACTAGAGATGATTGATACGACCCAAATATCTCGGTTTTTATGTCCACTTTGGCTTTAAAACATAGCCATTAACTAGAACGAGGAGTTATCGTGGTAATTTTTCGATGTCTCAAGCCAATGAACATATCAGTCGTTACTCACAATTCTTGCAATTTCTGAAGCTTGCTGAAACTTGCGGGAATAACTCCGACCAATTTTGTTTTTTGACATGTCTCTGCAATGACGAGTGAATATTAAAATAAACTGCAACGACGAGCGAATTTTAAAATAAACTGAAAATGACAGTTCTAGCCGGTCACTAATAGAATCTTCGGGCACAAAGGAAACTAAGCATAAAAAAACGATTCATTCTTTAATCTTTTGAAAATGAATAAATATGCTAGCTACTGCATTTCAAAGTTATTGCAGCTAGAAGGTCCACAAATAATGTTCATATCGTCTATCTTTGAGCTCATCATTTACAATGTAGTTTTGTTACATGAGAGCAAGTGTTTTTTAGCCATTGGAGTGGTGAAGCTTACCGTAGAATATAATATCTCACGAATTTTTGTGTATTCACAGCTTGTTAAAATAGAGTAGTGGCAATTAAACAGTTCTATCTTTCTTAATGGGCAGATTTGCCATTTGAGATTCCAAAAGCTGTTGATTTGCTTTGTGTACATGTAGTAACTGACCTGGTAGCCTTTTCATTATTAGAATTATCCTGTAGGCATAACATTAATAATTTACTATTTAATAAATTGCTGTTATTATTTCTTTAAAATTTCAATTCTGAATTTTTTTACTTTTATTGACAGAGATCACAATTAGATATTTGGCATTTGATATTTGGTCACAATTTGACACTAGACATTTTTTTTTTTTTCCTTGTACTTGTGCACTCTCGAATATTAAAGAATTATGATTCTTTGAATTAGAATGAGCATAAACACATGGAGTACACTTTTGATTCGTAATACAACCAGAGTCTACGTGTCTTACACGCTTTGGAGGGATATCAGTTTATCCATGGAAGATGGAATACTTCCGCTCAATTGGTTAGAGTTATCCATCTGTGACACCGACCATTTCCACCCCACTAGTCACATCCCCCTCTCTCCGCCAATCGCCTCTTTAGTTTGAGGGCCAAGATGATAAACGTTGAAGAAAATGATTGAGAATTATTTGTAAATACATCTAAAAGATTTTTTCCCACCAATCACACTTGAAAATTCTTAAAAGTAAATTTGAATTGATTCTGTTATAACTGATCTATTTTGCCTTAGTCCAATTTAAAAGTTAAATAATTAGACAATTTTGAACTTATTTCGTGTTGTACTTGTTAAATTTGACTTATAAAAACAATAAATTTTAGTCACAATACCCTACTGGCTTAAAAATAATCGTTTATTATTACAACTTTTGTTATTATTTTTATTACTAATATGATTTTTGCTAATAGTATTATTACAATTTTTTTTATGATTACCGATAGCATAATTATGATCTACAAAACTTAATAAATATTAGGGAAAACTTTGACATTCAAATTTTTGAGATTTTGGATTTCATTAAAAAAAAAAACAAAACAAAACAATCATTGTAGTTACAATAATATCGCCTTCTCTCATACAAACCTGTCAACATACACTAACATGCAACAAAGCAGATGAATTTTGAGCACACATTTGAAACATAACCTAGCTGTAGTGCCTTACAACTGTAAGAGGGATGTCAAGTTAACAATTAACAATGGAATACTTCCACTCAGCTGGTTGTCATGTAGGTATCTGTGACACCGGAAGTCCCCAACCCACCAACCCACCAACCACCCCCCCTCACCAGGTGCCTTATAGTTAGTGTCAGATACAAATCTACAAACTAAAAAAAAATTGAGCCTGAATTTTAAATAATCTCATATTTATAATCCACCATCCCATTTTAAAAACTAAGTTGAAAAACAATTTCGAACTGCTTTCGTGTTGTAAATGTTAATTTTAACGTTTACACACGAAGAAATCATAGTCACAATACTCTATATAGAACACCATCCCCATCGCTTTCTTACATTACGTCCTCAATTCAAATGAATAAATAATCTCAGTTGCATTGTTCTTATCTTTACTCATTAAATTTTAGTCCAAGCTCCCCTTCCATTCCCGTGTCCTCTCTTCCATCAAAAACCATAACCAATTAAAACAGACTTTCGATGCATAACATGACCATAGTGTCATGTGTCTTACAAGTATTGGAGGGATCTCATTTGCCCGATGGATGATGGAATGCTTCCATTCAACAGATTGTGATATAGCCAACTTTTGACATTTCAGCCTCCGCATACCCCACCGAACCCCCAACTCCCCACCAAAAGCCTCCGTGTTAAAATGGCAAACTTATGTCAAAGTAAAAAGATTGAATATGAATTAGTAAGTGTATTTAGTGTTTTTTACCCAAATTGTCACATAATTATATATTTTTTTCTTATTTTAAGTAATTGCGCACATACAATATCCATAAAACATATTATCTATCGCCACATTCCCCCACCCTCACCTGCATAACAACCCTTTATCCCCCCTCTGTTTCCTACATTACGTCAACCTTTTTAATTAAGATATAAATTAACAAAGCCAAATTACAAGTACTAAAAATATGAATAAATTTACAAAATTTGAATGAAAAAAATGAGAGATCGTCATAATCGCGTCATATTTCAAAACAAAGATGTATTTGCTTAATCTTCCCATATATATACATATGAATATACTATTACATATTATCCCTCACGTGTCATACCCTTTGCCTTCCGCCCTTGCTTCATATGGGTTTTTCCATTTAAAATAATAAAAGGAAGAAAATAAACAAAAATAACAAATAAAATAATACTTGGAAACTCAAAAAAATAAAAAAAGGATAAACATCACAGAAAAAAGAAGTGCGAAATGACTCTTCCTTTCACACCACAAGGCTTTGACCATGATCACCCAACCACCCTTTATCTTTCATCACAAAAAATATATATGTTTCTCAAACATATTAATGATAACAACCTCAAGAAAAGATAGAAATGAAAGGACATTTAGTAAATGTGGTGTTTTCCACATCACATCAATTTCAATCGTGATCCCTTCTGTTTTATTTCTTCACCTCTCGAATGACCTACTCTCTTTCCCTATCATGACATTTAGCTTCCATGGTCATGTTTAAGGAAACAAAAGTTTTGATTGTCAAACTGAATGATTATACTTAATATTATAAAAAGGTTTTTTAGGAGGATCAACATAATTATTTACTTATTTTTCATAACAAATTACGATTACTAGACATTGATCTACTATTTACTAATTATTATAGATCATTATGAATTTATTATAAACTATTGTTATTTAATGTTTACTGTTTATTACAATTAGAATTCTTTGCATTAGATAGCTATTTTTATTATTATTTTTGTTTTGTTAATTAAAAATGAATATCATAATTCTCTTTATGTTCATGTTCTCTTTTCTTAATCCATCACAAGATTTAAAAGGACATTTTTGATTGTACAATAACACGTGTCTTACAAGTATTGGAGGGATCTCATTCGACCGATGGATGATGGAATGTTTCCATTCAAGTAGTTGTACGCTAGACACCTACGACACCGCGCATCCCCACTCCACCAACACCCCTCGCATCTACATAAGTGCCTCAAAGATAATGTACACTACAAGTTCAACGTCTAAAAAAAATACTTAAAAAGTTTAAGCCTTTTGCAAAATAAAAGGCCTTTATCCAACATCACCCTTAAATTTAAAAATGGTAAACATAATGTTTTTTTTTTCTATTTTAATGAACCAACTTCACACACACATTGTCTATCACAATTGCATTTATTTCCATAAGCCCTTCGCAAAACCCCTTCAACCCCACTCGCTATGCTTTCCTACATCTTGTCACCAAACTTTTCCAGTTGAAATTATTTGTTAAAGAAAAGATAATAGCCAAGTGAACTACACATGACAATTTTACAGCTACTAATTCAAAAAATTACAACATAACTGTTTTAATCATTTTTCTAAAAGGAAAGATACATGGTTTCCCGTACAAATATGTGCATATGAATGTAAATAAATATGTATATCGCCATCCTATCTATCACCCCCTGTCACCTTTACTCTCCCAATTGCTTGACGTAGATTTCTCTACAACGAATGATTAAAATAGGAAAACTAAGAAGAAAATATTCCACAAAAACGTTTTTTTTTTTGGAAAGCACAAATTGGTAAAAGTAAACAACAGTTGTAACATGCAGTGTTCAGAATACATGACGTTTGTATCCGGCTCCTCTTCTTCGAAAAAATAAATTAAAAAAGCTCAAATTCATGAAATAAAGGAAAACCGGTAAAAATAGGAGAAAAATGACAAAAGTTGAACATGTTTTCCATTTCCAACAACATAATTCTCTCTTTCCCTGCACCTTTTCTCTTCCATCACATCAGTTTATGTTATGTAATTAGATCTTCTTGAATAAGGAAAAAAATGAACGCTTAACTTCAGCATGTTAAAAATATCTTACAAAAACACCCATCTCAAGAATAAATCGTTAACCATACAAGTGTTTCTGTTTCCATTTCTATCGATGATAACTATTGTCGGTTATTGTATAAAATTTGTTACAATCTAATACAAATTTTCGTAACGAAAGTTGATGACTTTTTAAGTATTATTATATTTAAGCTCATAATCCACTCCTTGTCCTCTCCCTTCTTTTCTAAAATGAACCATAGTCATTTGGAGTACACTATTGATACGTACCATCACCAAATTGTCACGAGGCTTACAATAATGTCAGGGATGTCAGTTGACCGATGGATGATGGAATGCTTCCACTCAACTTGTTGCCAAATATAGATCTATAACACCGGGCATTGCCCCGCAGTTCCCCCCAATTCCCCATTAATTGCCTTTTAGTGAGTAAAATCTAAATTCTTGTGACCTAGAAAAATGAATGAGTGCAAAATCTTCGTAAACACATCATAAAGGTTAATAACCGCCATCACAACTGTAAAATATTGATATATCATAATTTTGAATAGATTTTTATCATTTAAAATAAAATGTACCTTCCCTTCAAAATTGAAATGTGTCAAATAAAGTTTAGAAAACATTGTTCATTAATCATAATCGAGTTATTTTTCAAAATATAATATTACAAACTTACTAGATTTTTTGACCACATTTTTCTACTAAGAGTTTCGTATATTGATTTTAATTTTACAATAAGCACATATTCATGTTTGTTTATTTACACTAAGATTCAAAAAAATATATCTATATGCATATGTTGAATACCATTGGAATATTTAGCTCTGTGTAGTGTCTGTGGTGACCTATTCCATTTAAAAGAAACGTTCACCGTCATCATGCCGCCTTACATTGTTCAAGATTTTTAGTTGGTTATTAAACATCTAAGTTATGATGTTCTGCCAATCGTGCATGCTTTTGCAAAATAACAACAGTATAAGAATATGTTTGTTTTCTTAAAAAAAACGTAATAAACTTCAAGTTAAATTGTTAACCAAATGAGATTCAAAAGTGAAAACATAAACACTTATTTTCTAAACAGAATAGAAGTGAACAAAATTTCCAATAAATCTGTACCCTAAATTATCCTCACCGGTACTTGAATGTTTTATTTATTGTTTCCAATCCAGGAAAACAAAAGCTACATGATCTACAATTTCCCCCCGTCCCCCAAAAAAGATATATGTACAAACATTCTTATCTGTTTCACACAACACCTTTTTCTGTTTGCCTACGCTGCTCACATGTAAAATTTCTCCTCAATTACTTAAAAAAAACAAAGAACCTGCAAAGAATCCTCTTAGGAATGGATAGCTCAAACATGGGAGAAAAAGAACGAATATCAAATATCGATTTTTTCACACTCAGATGTCACCCAATCTTTTCCAATTCAGATGAGTCATTTAAAAAAGAAAATAAAAACATGAAGTCTATTAAAAAATTTTATTATCCACTAAAAATGTTGATCACTATTCGTTTTTATAGATATCATTTATTATTTTATTTCCGTTCATGATTCTCCCCTCCCCCTCTCCCTCCTCCCATCTTTCTTCTATCATAAACCATAGTTATGTATAATATGGTTTGATACCTAGCCTAACCATAGTGTCATGTGTCTTACAATTCTTGGAGGGATATCAGGTTACCGATGGACGATGGAATGTTTTCACTCAGCTGGTTGTAATTTAGATTCCTGTGGCATCGAGAATTCCCTTACCCGCCAAGTGCCTCTTTAGTTAGTGTGTGCTACTAGGTTATAAATCACAACAGAGAATAATTTACAAACTCTTAAAAAATAATGTTTAGGGTTTACATCCACTACATTGCGAATCGTAATAAGCGTAAAGAACTATAGTGTAAAAAAAAAAAAAAAAAAAAATAGTGTTATTAACTCTAATTCGGGTTTTCATTTTTTTTTATTTTTTCTCTAATTTATCAATAACTCTAATTTGGGTTTCTTTCCATAATAAATATCCGCGTTGAATATCTTTACTGTAAATTGGATACACGTACAAAATATGACAAAACGTTCAGTTTCACGTCATTATGACGTTTGCACTACACGGTTTGTAAAAAAGCAGTTACATAATAACGGCCTTTATTAAATCATTTTCTGTACTTTTTTAGTTAATAAAGTACAATTTTGCACGGTCAGACAACTGACCGTATGCCACACTATTTAAAATGGCACTATATTAGAGTTGTTGACGCTAATTCAAAAATTACCTTAAATAATGTAAAAAATAATTTAGAAGTATGTACTCTATTTAGGGTGATAGAGTCAAAATTCGGGGCGATGGAATTAGCGTACATAACGCTAATTACGATTTGCGGTGTACCATACAGAAATATTTACTATTTATAATATTTGATCCGGTTATCAATGACATCGGAAAAATTTGATAGTTGCACATATAATGCCACCAAACAATCGCATCTGTAAAAAATGTATTGTTAATGTTAGTCTGAATCCGTGTTGACGTTTTAAAAGGTTTTTGACCACCATTACACTCATATAATAGATAACTTCAAAGAAACGAAGTTAGCTATCTGAAGGGTTATTATCCGATATCGCACTTAAGTCTCAAAATAATGGACATAATTTTTTCTTGGTTTCATACTGTAACTAACGAGTTTTATTTTCACCCATGCAATGTCCATACAAGATCCCATTTGTTTGCAAAACCCATCTCCCCCACGCTCACACCCACCTCCAACTTTATGTTTTCCTACCTTTTGTCACTAATTTTTCCAATTTGAATCATTTGTTAAAATAATAACAATATTAACGTATAATCAACAGAAATATTTACAATTACTTCAAACTGAAAAAGTATAAGTCTGGCTGACAAGACTACAGAATCATTGTAATCATTATTCTAAAACAAAACATACATTTCCATCAAATTTCTCCCCAGTAAATAATACACAGGTGAATAAAGAATACATATCTACTTGTTCATTCTATATCTCACCCTTTGATCCATTTGTATTCTATAATTTATTTCACAAACACTTCTCCATTTCAAATGAATAAAAGGAAAATGAGATAAAGTAAACACTCCGTGGAACATCTTTTTTTCCAAAGACAAATTGGTGGAAAAAAATAAAAATTGCAAAAAACAATCTTTTCACAACACACGAAGTCATGATCCTCCCCTCTTTTCCTTGTCAAAAAAAAATGATAATCCTCAAATCTATGAAAAGAAGAAAACTAACTAAGATGGATAGTAAACAAGATGCATATATTTTCTACACCATATTGTTTACATCACAATCACCGCTCCGTCTTCTGCCATTTTTCTATCACATCACGTGAAACTTATAAAAAACAACTGACCTGGGACTAATTCAATTTCACGGCGCCTTTCCATTGATCGCGTACAATAGATTTCAGGTCAGGTTGTTTCTAGACGGTGTTACCACAAACCATAAATATTCATGGTACAATTTGATACAAAGGGTACACGAGTCTTACAATATTTTGAGGGATTTTAGGTTACCCATGGATGATGGTATATTTCCACTCAACTGGTTGGAATTTAGATATCTGTGACACCGACCATCAACCCACCACCCGATTTCTCCTAGTTAGTATGTCCTATAAGAATCAAAATAGAAAAAACTGTATAAACTTTTAACAAATTTGTTCTCAGGGTATATGTCCACTACCACACATAAATAACAAAAAATACAAATAAATTTGATCTAATTTAGTGAATCCCTAATGACTTTTGTAAATTTCAACCAACAATACACGTGAAACGGTTAGTGATCAAAATTTTTTAGCTATCTTTCTTTTCAAAAGTTAAATTTCACCATATAACGGGCTATTATCCAACATCACACTTAGATTTAAAAATTATAAACATAATTTTTGGCTTATTAACTACTATAACCGATGGATTTCACTTTCACACAAACAATGTCCATTCGCAACATTTGTTTCTATAACCCATTCCCCAACCTTGCACTTCCACCCCTCAACGATCTCCTTCGTTTTTATCCATTTTCAATCATTAAATAAAAAAAATCAAAATGTTAAAAAAACTCAACAAAACCAATTTACAATTTCCAACTTCAAACTGAAAAAAATTCAACAACAACACGTGTTGTAAAACAAGTTAAATATGTCCGTCTTACCACTCCCCAATACATAAGTGTATGCAAAGAAACCTACAGTTATACAGCCTATACCTCACCCCCGGACTCATTTGCCTTTCCTCCTTTGCTTCAAAATGAATACTCCATTTCAAACGATTTAAGGGAAAATAAACAAAAGAAACGAATCCGCTTAATATATTTTTTCATGAACAAGAAAATGGTGGAAAAAACTATCAATTTCAAAATGCAATGTTTTCAAAGATCATGTCGTTATTCATGCTCCCCATTCCCCTCTATTTCTTGCCACGAATAAATTTATATTCCTCAAATCTATTAAAAAAAGAAAACTGGTAAAAGAGGGAGAGGAAAATATAAAATTTTAAAATGTTTTTTTTTTCTACACCACATTTATGTCATTATCCCCGTTAAGTGTCCCCATTATCATCTTCCATTAGTTTCCTCTAATAATGTTCTCTTGAAGTTAAAAAATATAGGGTTAGCTTTACAGACGGAAAAAAGAGCTCATGAATACACAGTCAAATATTCACGCTAAATTTGAAAAGCAAAAAATATTTTTGTTGCCTTTTCCGCTAATGAGTGCTATTGTTTATAAATGTTTGATATTTATTTTAATTACTATAATTATCTGTAACTATGATTACTTACAATTATTTTTTATTATTATTTAGTACTATTCCTACAAAATAGTAATATATCCACCTCTCTTTTACCACCGTTTCCATAACAAACAAATATTAAAAAATTCCACCAGGTTGCACAAGATTGGCGACCGCTTGTCACAAACTCAATGCCTAATTTCCTTCAGGAAAATCATTTGCACGTCATGCCAGGTGGTAAGTTCTCCAAATTTTCCTCAACAACTGAAATTTAACATCTAAACATACACATGTTTCGTCAGTCACTGTGTTGCATAAGTACCTTGCTAACTTGTTAAAATGTTGGGAATACTTTTGGCCGATAACAACAGTTAAATATTGTGAGAACATGTCCATTCATCTCGTGTGCAGAGAACCGACACCCAGACCTAAAAAGCTAGCGGTAACACTATGCCGATTCTATTAAACCGGTCTAAAATTACGTTCGTAGAGGAAAAGGATGCAAAATATCGTGACCTTTTGTCACAAGGAAGCCAACAAGACTGGGAAAATGGTACCGAGCCCGCGATCTGCCGGGTTTGCGGCGAAACAGTTGGACAGTTTCATCATCAACAAACCACTTGTGGATTTTTCGGTTGTAAGCCCTTGTTCGTGAGAAATTTATTTGTGACTAATTCAATTCCACGATCATGTACGATGAACTCAGGTCAGATTTTTTCTGGACGGTGTTATCACAAATCATAATTATTCACAGAAAAATTTTGATACGTAACCTACACGAATCTTACATCTCTTGCAGAGTTATCAGGTTGCCGATGGATAATGGTATGTTTCCGCTCAACTGGTTTTCATTTAGATCTCTGTGACACCGAGCATTTCCCCACCGCCCAAGTTCCTCCTAGTTAGTACGTCCTCTCAGAATCCAAATAGAAAAAGTAGTATCAACTCTTAGCAAATATATTCTAAGGGCGGATTATCACTACTACACAAATAAAAAAGGTTACACAACTTTAATTTGATTGTCAATGATGTTATAGATTTGATAGTTGATAGTTACGCCAGAATCACTAGGCAATCGCATTTATTTATTTTGCACTTACATTGTTAGCAAGTGTGAATCCTTAATAACATTTGTGAAGGTTTTCGAACCAACAATACACGTGAAATGGTTAGTGATCATAATTTTCAGCTTTCTTTTTTTTCAAAGTTGAAGTTCACCATCGAAAGGGCTATTATCCAACATCAAACTCATATAATACACAAAAACCCATAAATTTCAGAATAGTAAATGGAAATTTTGACTGATTTTCTTTGGTAACCGATGGATTTCACTTTGACACACACATTTTTCATTTTCAATCACATTTATTTCCATCACCCATTCCTGCAACCCTCGCACCTCCAACCCTCAAGACCTTCCTACATTTTGTCACTATTTTCCATTTTGAAACAATTAACAAAAATAATAGTAATAGGAAATTAAACTTAACAAAACAAATTTACAATTACTTCAAACTGAAAAAATCTTAAATATGGCTGTCGAAACAAAAAAATTGTTGTAATCAGTTATGTTTGCCTTAGTCCCATTTAAAAGTTAAATAATTAGACAATTTTGAACTTATTTCGTGTTGTACTTGTTAAATTTGACTTATAAAAACAATAAATTTTAGTCACAATACCCTACTGGCTTAAAAATAATCGTTTATTATTACAACTTTTGTTATTATTTTTATTACTAATATGATTTTTGCTAATAGTATTATTACAATTTTTTTTATGATTACCGATAGCATAATTATGATCTACAAAACTTAATAAATATTAGGGAAAACTTTGACATTCAAATTTTTGAGATCTTGGATTTCATTAAAAAAAAAAACAAAACAAAACAATCATTGTAGTTACAATAATATCGCCTTCTCTCATACAAACCTGTCAACATACACTAACATGCAACAAAGCAGATCAATTTTGAGCACACATTTGAAACATAACCTAGCATAAGTTTGTTAATTACTGTGAGTTTTGGAACGTTGACTCTAACATTTTATGGTCCTCACATGTGTCGAATTGTATAAAATGACATTGGGGAAATATCATTATATCTAAAAACATTATTTTCTTTTCTCACATCATTCTCTCTTCATGCCCCCCCACCATGCCATTGGTGTTGGCACCGCAATTGGCGATGGCATTGCCATTGGCGTTGGCAAGGAAATTAGCATTAGCTTTGTCATTGGCACTGGAATAGGCAATCACATTGGCATGGGCATTGGCATTAGGATGGGCATTGAATTTGGCATGGTAATGGCATTTGAATGAGATTGGCACTCATATTGGCGTTCAAGTCGACATTGGCATGTGATTTGCCATTCGTATTGCTATTGGTAATAGCAGTGGCAATTAGCATGGCATTGGCATCGACATTGGTAGAGGATTTGCATGGGCATGGGCATTGGCAAGGGCATCGGCAATCGCATGGGCATTAGCATCTCCTTGGCCATCGCCATGTGTATTACCGTCGCATGAAGGTTGGCCTTAGTATCCGCATGGGCACTGACATGGGCATTGGCACGGCAAAGGAATGGAAAAAAGCATGGACATCCGCATGAGCATTCACATCGGCATGGGCATTGGCATGTGCTTTGGTAT
This sequence comes from Zygnema cylindricum, assembly GCA_037447655.1. Taxonomy (NCBI): domain Eukaryota; kingdom Viridiplantae; phylum Streptophyta; class Zygnematophyceae; order Zygnematales; family Zygnemataceae; genus Zygnema; species Zygnema cylindricum. The sequence goes on from JBBHKE010001043.1 coordinate 73,134, forward strand.
CGGCAATGGCATTAGCATTGGCTCGAGGATAGGCATGGAACTGGCATTCATGTTGGCATTAGAATTGGCATTGGCAATAGAATGGCTATTTGCATGGGCATATGCATTGGCTCAATTTGAACTGATTTCCTGTTTCAACTGTTTAACTTGACTTTTAAGCACAAAAAATCCTAGTAACAATACCCTAAATGAAACGCTATTGGCTATTAAAAATAGTTGCTTGATATTACAAATTCCATTAATTTTTTTTTCGTTATGATTTTTACTAGTAATATAATTATTTTCGCTATTTCTAACAATTATTATAATCTATGAATCTACATAAATATTAGGGAAACCATAACTCCCAAATATTAGAGAAATTGGGTAGCAGTTCAAAAAGAAACAAAGCAATGATTGTATTTTCAATAACAGCGCTGCTCTTATGCAAACCTGTCTACATAAAGTAACATGCAACAAATAAAACTACTTTGAGCGCACATTTGATACATAACCAAAGTGTAGTTTTGTGTCTTACAACTCTCTAAGGGATGTCAAGTTAACAATCGACAATGGAATACTTCCACTCAACTGGTTGTTAAACAGGACTCTGTGACAACAGAAGTCCCCAACCCACCAAGCACACACCCTCGTCAAGTTCCTTCTAGTTAGTTTGGGTTACAAGGCTAAGAACAATCTTATCCCTCACCTGTCATACCCTTTGCCTTCCGCCCTTGCTTCATATGGGTTATTCCATTTAATATGATCTAACGAAAAAAAAAACAAAAAATACAAAGAAGTAATAGTCGGAAACTTATGAAAAGAAAAAACAATAAAAACTGGAGAAAAAAAAAGTTCGAAATGACTCTTCCTTTCACATCACATGGCTTTGCCCGTAATCACCCAACCACCCATTATCTTTCTCCATCACAAAAAATATGTATGATTCTCAAACATATTAGAGATAAAAGCCTCGAGAAAAGATAGAAAGGAAAGTACACTTAGTAAATGTGATGTTTCCACATCACATCAATTTCAATCATGATCCCTTATGTTTTACTTCCCCACCCCTCGAACCACCTACCCTCTTTCCCCATCACGTCATTTAGCTTCCATAGTCATGTTTAAGGATATAAAAATTTTGATTTTCCAATGGAATGATTATACTAAGTATTATAAAAAAGTAGTTTTAAGGTTCTTTTAGAAAGATCAACATAGTTGTTGACTTATTTTTGAAAACTAAGTACAATTACTAGACATTGATCTCTAAAATTTATTGACTTTTATAGATTGTAATGAATTTTGAATATAAAATATTGTTATTAAGATTTTATTGTTTATTACAACTACTATTATTATTACTATTTTTATTCCTATTAATTATAAATTAATTTTGTAATTTTTTTTATGTTCATGTTTCCTTTTCTTAATCCATCACAAACCGAAACCTTTAAGAATACATTTTTTATGCGCAATATAGCCTTAGTGGCATGTGTCTCACAAGTATTGGAGGGATCTCATTTGACCAACGGACGATGGAATGCTTCCACTCATGTAGTTGTTCGCTACATCTCTGCCACACCGCACATCCCCACTCCACCAACACCCCTCGCATCCCCACAAGTGTCTCAAAGTTAGTGTGGGCTTCATGGTCATGGTCTAAAATAATACACAAAAAAAGTCTAAACTCTTAGTAAACTAAAGGGTTTTTATCCAACATCACTCTTAAATTTCGAAATGGTAAACATTATATTTTACTGGTTTTCTGTTTTAATGAATCAAATTCACACTCACACACACAATGTCTATCACAATTGCATTTATTTTCATAACTCCTTCCCCCAACCCCTTGAATCCCAATCGTTATGCTTTTCTACATTTTGTCACCAAACTTTCTAGTTGAAATTATCGTTTAAAAAAAATAATCATAGCAAAGTTAACTACATAGGACTAATTTACAGGTACTAATCTAAAAAAATCTCAAATGTGGCTGCCAAAAAAACATGATTGCTTTGATCATTTTTCTGAACGGAAAGATACATTTTCCCCCATGCAAAGATGTGCATGTGAATAAAAATTATATATGTATGTATGTAAAAATACAAAATTGAATAAACTAGTAGCAAATATGTTCTCCGCGCATATATCCAGTACCACCCATAAATAGAAAAAAAAACACAACTTTGATCTGATTTTCAATGATGTTATACAGATTTCATAGTTGCACTCAACAATCACCACACATTCGCATATGTTTATTTTGTACTGTACATTTTTAGTAAGTGTGAATCCTTAGTAACGTTTGAGAAGGTTGTAAACAACTGCTACACGTAAAGCGGTTAGTGATTATAAATATCAACAAATTTTTCTAATCAAAGTTGGAGTTAAAGTAGAAGGCAAAAATTATTTTTTGTTGCTCTTTCCGCTAATAATCTCTATTAATAATAAGTATTTGATATTGATTGTAATGTAATATAATTTATCATAGTTATGTTTACTTATAATTTACTATTTATTATTTAGTGTTGTGTTTATAAATTATTATCGTGCTTTCTGGCCCCACCGTTTCCACAACAAACCAGACTTTACAGATTTCACTAGGTTGCACAAGATTGGTGGCCACTTGTCACAAACTCGATGCCTACTTTCCTTCAGGAAAAAAATTTACACATCGTCATACCAGGTGGTAACCTCTCCAGAGTTTCCCAAACAACTGAGTTATAACGTCTTAACATACACATGTTTCGTCAGCCACAGTGTTGCTCATGTATCTTGCTAAATTTTTACAATGTTGTGAATACTTTTGGCCGATAACGACAGTTAAATGTTGCGATAACATGTCCAATTGTCTCGTGTGCAGAGGACTGACACCCCGATCTAAAAATCTACCGACAATACTATGAAAAGACTATTAAACGGGTCTAAAGTTATGTTTGTAGAGGAAATGGATGCATACTACCATGACATTTTGTTACAAGGAAGTCAACAGTCCTAGGAAAATGGCATCGATCCGCCAATTGCATAGTTTGTGGCAAAATGGTTGGACAGATATGTCATCAACAAACCACTTGCGGATTTTTCGGTTGTAAGCCCTTATTACCTGAGTTATTGATGTGTGAATAATTCGATTCATGACGCCTTTACATCAATCATGTACGATGAACTCAAGTCAGGTTGTTGTTTGACGGTGTTGTTGCACTATTATTAGTTCACCTACATGGTGAACCTTATTGCCTATATACCAATGATGAGTGACTGTCTCGAAGCGAATCATTACATCTTGGGAATGGAATAAAGTGTAATGAAGTGAAGAGCTGCAAAATTATTAGCGAGGTTACTCAGTATATAATGACATGCGCCACCAAGCACGGGCCATTCACAAGTTGTCCTCCACCTTAATTTTATAACAAGATTCATAGAGCACTTGCATGAATGGATCATCCCACTTAGCAAGTGTGTGCCATGATTGATGCGTCAAGGATCAAATCTTGTTCGTGACCACTGGATGCACTTATAATTTTGGTGTTGTAATCTATGGCTAAATTAATTAACAATATGTTATCAGAGTGGCCGCAAGCTAAGATGGTGGTCGATACGTCGAAATAAAAACGTAAAAATAAATTTGAACATGAGAATCAGGGAGGCTTAAATTGACCCTGAGACGGTTCATGTTGTCGTTTATGGTCGAATGGGAAACCATTTGACCACCAAGTATGAGGGTTGAAGATATAATTTCCCTTTCAAACCTTATCATAAGAACATTGTGGAATTGACTGTCATTACACGTATGTGAATTTTTCCAAGAAAGAAGGTATAAAGCAAGAATGGGCACATATCGAATTTAAAAAGACTTGCCTCTGTTACTATTGAAAGGTCTGTGGGTATAAAAAATGTCAAGATGTTTGTTGGCAAACTGGCGATTTGCGTACCCACATGAGGTATGATGTAATGATTATTTGTACATTTTGTAAGCATTATTGTTTATTGTTAAAAACAGATATATATGAAAATCAAAAGCTAAAACAAAAATAGTATTGATATAACTTAGCAAACTGTTATCATAATTATTGCAACAAACCCTAACCATTTAGAGTGTTGATGCCTATCATAACCACAATGACATGTGTCTTACATATATGTGAGAGAAGTCATTTGCGTGATAGACGATGGAATGGTTCCACTCAACTGGTTTTGAGATAGATCTCTGTGTCACCAAACATTCCCATCCCACCAATTCCCTACACACCAATTAAATCAGTACATTCTAATTGAGGGATAATTATTTTATACTTCATAATTATAGTTGTTATTACGACTACATATTGCATTTGCGTTGATATTGGCATCGCATAGGTTTTTGATTTTGCATTGGCATTGGAATTGGCATGGACATGGCCCATTGACATTGGCATAAGCATTGGCAAAGGCACTCGCATTAGCATATGCATTTGAACTGCCAATGGGCAATGGCATTGCCATTGGCATTGGCAAGGAAATTAGCATTAGCGCTGTCATTGGCACTGGAATAGGCAATCACAGTCACATGGGCATTGGCATTAGAATGGGCATTGAATTTGGCATGGTAATGATATTTGAATGAAATTGGCATTCAAATTGGCGTTCATGCGGATATTGGCATGTGATTTGCCATTCGTATTGTCATTGGTAATAGCAGTGGCAATTGGCATGGAATTGGCATCGACATTGGTAGAGGATTTGCATGGGCATGGGCACTCGCAAGGGCATCGGCAATCGCATGGGCATTAGCATCTGCTTGGGCATCGCCATGTGCATTACCGTGGCATGAAGGTTGGCCTTAGCATTCGCATGGGCACTGGCATGGGCATTGGCACGGCAAAGGAATGGGAAAAAGCATGAGCATCCGCATGAGCATTCACATAGGCATAGGCATAGGCATTGACAGTTGCATGGGCATTGGCATTTGCTTTGGTATCAGCATTGGCATAAGCATGGGCTTTATGATAAGCATTAACATTAAAATTGGCATTCGCGTTTGAATACGAATATGCATTGTCAATAGAATGGCCATTTGCATGGGTATATGCAATGGCCTCTTCGTGAGCATTGGCATTGCCTATGTTATGGCCGTTCGCTAATTCAAGGGCATTAGGATGTGAATTAGCTTTGGCATTGTGAAAGGCATGGAAATCTGCTTTGTTATTGCCATTGGCATGGTCATTTGCAATGGCGTGGGCCTGGGTGTTTGCATCATTTGCATAGCCATAGAAATGGACGTGGGGATGGGTATTTACATTATTACGGGCATTAGCATGAGTGCAGGTATTGGTATAGGCAATGTCATTAGCATTGAATTGGCATTAAACATTATCAATGTCATGGGCATTAACTTTGGCATAAGAATATGTGTTAGCATTGGTATTACCATTAGAATTAAAATTGACATTAGAATTGGCATTGGTAATGGCATTGGCATTCGCCTTGGCATTTGCCTTGGCATTGGCTTTGGCATTATTATGGACATGCACATGAGCATTCTCATGGGCATTGACATTAGCAGGCATATTGGCATTGTCATGGGTTGGACAACTGGCACTTGCAATTCCAACGATGTGGGCGTATTGACCATGGCATAGGCCTCGCAAAAGGCATGGATGGCCCTAGATTTTGCTAACGTTATTGGCATTGATGTAGGGACCGTCATTAGCATGGGTATTGACATTGGCATGGGCATCGGAGTTGTCATCAAAATTAGCATAGGTAGTCGCGCTAGTACTAACACTGGCTTTGGCATCAACATTGGTATGGTTTTTCGCATTAACATGGCATTTTTCATTGACATTGGCATTGTATTGCCATTAGCGTACGCATTGGGAGAAGCGATAGCATTGTCAAGGGATTTGCTTTTTGCATTAGCAAAACCATCCACATTGGCATAGTATTACCTTTAGCTTGCGGATAGGCACTAGTATTGGAAACATCATTGCATTGGTATGGAATTGGAATTGGCTTTAGCATTGGCATTGGCATTGGAATTATCTTTGGCATAATAATTGCCGTTAGCATTGGCATTTTCATTGTCATTTTCATTGGCATTGGCATGGCATTGGCATGTGCCTCGTGCACATTGCAATCGGCATAAGCAAGGGCACTGCCTAGCACATTACAATTGGCATCGGCATTCGAATCGCCATTGGAGATGATGTTAGCATTAGCATTGGCATAGGCATTTGGCAATCGCATTGACAACGCATTGTCCAAGGCACTTGCATTGACATTAGAGTTGGAATTTTCATTAGAAATGTCATTGTCATTATCATTTGCATCACCAAAGGTATCCTAGAGGAATAATATTGGCATTGACATTGATCGGGCAAGGTGATTGGCATTGACTTCAACTTTGGCATTAGCGTTGGCATTGGCATTTGCTTTGGCATCTGCATTGGTACTGGCGTAGGGGCATAAGCGTATACTTTAGCATTGGCATTACCATTGGCGTGGGGCCATTGGCCCTGGCTTTGTAATTGGCATTAGCGTTGACATTGGCATTGCCATTTTTTTTGCATTAGCATTGGCATCCGCTTTGGCATTGGCAATGACATTAGCGCCAGCGTTGAGATTGGCATTCCCATTGGCATTGGCATGGGCATGGGCTGGCACAGACATAGACATGGCTACATCATTGTCATGGGCACTGGCATTGGCATTTTCAGTTGCATTGGCATTGGACATGGTATTCGTATTTGCGTTTGTGGCAACTACCGCGCGAGGAGCAAGTCATGCAATACTGGCAAAAGGAGCAGCTGTACCAGTATAAGCAAAGCATTAGCGTGTTTATACAATTTTTCTGAAAATATGAACTTGAATTTTCAGCATGAAAATTGATGACCGCAAAAAAAAAAATAGTCATTTTTGTAACAATTGTGCCAACTTTTTTTTTTTATATATATTATGATTCCTTCAAACTTCGATGCTATAAAATAGTTTGTACACCATAACAGCCATTGTGCAATTTAGATTTGTAACTTATCCATATGCTTATGGGTCTTACAAGGATACGAGGGATTTCAGTTTACCCATGGACGATGGAATGCTTCCGCTCAACTGGTTGCCATAAATCCATCTGTGAAAATCACAACAACCTCACCGATCCCATAGAAGTGCCATGAGTTACAAAGGGCCCACTTAAGTAATTTATAACCATTATTTTAGGTATTCATTTGTATTTAAAAAAGTTGACCTCGCCTTGACGTATCCAACGCAATCATACTTTTAAAAATCAGCACATTTATTTCTTGGAAAAAAGAAAACATAAGATATTAAATAGACCGATCACAATATAAGAGAAATCCCCTCCCACCATGCACTCGCCACCCTCCCTCCCTCCTAACCCCCACTCTCCATGTCAGGCACCATTTTGATGAAAAAACAAAAAGGGCAAACAAAAAGGGGAAAGTCTAATGTTTTTTTTCTTTTGAAATAATTTTTGCTTCGAAAATAAAACGTCAATTATAAAAAGCGAAAAATTGATAACTATGCCAACTTTGAACTGTAATTACGGAATGTACAGTTTTCGATATGGTAATACATTTTACGCAACAAACTGTCACCATTTAGTCTACGACTCTGTTGCGTAACATAACCATGATGCCATGTGTCTTACAAGGTTCGGAGGGAAGTCAATCTAATGATGGACAGTGGAATTATTCCAGTCAATTGAAGATCATACAGTATCCTGTAATATCCCCACCCTCCCCCCGGCCCCCCGTGAACATGCCTCACATTAAAGATATGCAATAAGATGAACCACCGAAGCTATTTTGTAATTTTTAGTGTAAATATGTATTTTTTTTCACCCACCGTGCAACTTGCAATAATTGAAGGGTATATTTGATGAAATACCCTTCTTACTAATGGGTTTGACTCCATAAACGGAATGTGGGCACAAACATACTTTGAAAATATTTTTCTTCAATAAGAAAAGTATAGAAAAAGAAAAAAAATAAGAAAAAGACAATTTAGAAAACAAGAAATACACCCGGACTTCTTCACTAAAAGAAAAAGATGAACCAAAAGATAAAATATAAAATGCAATTTCCCATTTCTCTTCATTATAATTATGCATATACTCCTTTCCTACTGTTCCTTTTCTGTATAAGATGCACCCTTCCAATCCTCCCGATGTTCACTCACAAAGTGTTGAGTCGTACGAGGTTGCCAATCTCCGGCGCAATTGTACCACCTAGTGTTATACTTTGTAGAACCCTACACCCCCCACCATAGGCCGCTGAACATTATCATTTGCTCCCCGCCCATCCCCTCCCTCTCCTCAGATACGACACCGAAATGATAGCTGGAAATTTCGCTAGTTCACCCACCTCCCCACCCTTGTTGCCCCTCCTCTCTCCTAACTAGATCCATCATCCTCTCCCCCCCCCATTCACCATCCCCACTTCCCTTCCAATTCAACTGAAATGCCACATTCTCTTTGCATCCCCTTTTATCTACCCCCTCAACCTTTTTCTCCTCATTGCATCATTTCCAATTGCCTTACCCCTCTTTTCCTAGCGATATCTCTCATACTCCGCCTCCCCTTTCCTCTTCCTTTTCCCTCTTCCAATTGTCTTCCTCTCGTAACAATATCCCTCATTATCTCCTCCACACCCTTTTCAAGTTTGCCCTCCCTCTCTTGACGTTCTTCTACACCTCTCTTTTCTCTTCTCTCACCCTCTCCCTCCCCCTCTAGCCTACCGCCTCATAATCATTGCCAGTCCACACCCCTTTTTCCTCCGTCTCTTTTAATATTTTTCCCCCACCCTTCCCCCTCCATTTCCTCTCCCCTCTTCTCCTAAAGATATTCCTCATTCTCTCTTCACGTCCCTCTGTCTCCGACATTTCCCATCAAGATCCCACGACCTCTTCGACCTCCCCAACGTTTTCTTTCCTTTCCCTCCCTCTCTCTCCAACATCGTCTCTTCACGAAATACCTCATTCTCTCAACCCTCCACCCCAATCCCCCTTCCCCCCCCTTGTCCCCTATCTCCCTCCCAATCCTAAAAGAATCCCTCATTCTGTTCTCTCCCTGTTACCCTAGTTTCCCCTTCTCCCTCCCGCACCGCCTACATTCTCTCCTTCCTCTTCCTCCACTATCCCATTTCCTACCTCCTTCCCTTGACGACATTCAGATTCTCTTCAAACCCCACTTCTCTCTCCCCTTTTCCCCTCCATCTTTCTCATCCCTCTCCTCTCAATGTGCACATTTCTCTCCCCGCCTCCCTACCCCTGACTCTCCTACAACGATCCCTCATATTCTTTCCCCCCTCCCCCTCTTTCAAATGGATCCCGCAGCATCTCTTCCAGTTTCTACCTGCTCCCTCCACCTCGACTCCCCCTCCATCTACCCCCTCCCTCCATAACGCCATCCCTGAATTTCTCCCCAACCCCCCTTCTAACGCCGCCCCCTTCCACTGACCCCTCTCCCCTTCTGTCAAGATCCCCAATCCACTCCCCCCCTCATCTAACACCCTTCCCCTCCTTACGGGATGTCTTAACCTCTTCCTCCCTTTACCATCCCTCGCCCTACTTACTGCTTCATTCTCTTCTCCCCCATCCCGATTTTCTCTCTCGATCGCACTTACCCTTTCATCACTTGCAATACTAACCGTCAGATTCTCTATCCCCCCCCCTCCCGTTTACCTTTTCCACCCTCTCTCTGCTGATAATTTCAAGTGTGGCCTCAATTTCCCCTCTCTCCTCGCCCTCCCCTCTCGTAGCAAAATTCCTCCACATTCTCTTCCTCCCCTCCCGTTCACTCAAATCTTGACCCTTTTCACCCTTCCTCTCCTTACAAAGCCCCTCATTCTCTTCCACCCCCATTTTCCCATCTCTCCCTCTCCTATTACACTTCCGCCCTCTCCCTCTCCCTCCCCCTCGCCTTCCTCCTTTCGTCTCCTCACAGATCCATGATTATCGCCCCCAATTTCTTCCCTCCTCCTCCCTATTCCCCTCTCTCCTCCCTGTCTTAACAAGATCCCTCATTCTCTCTCCTTCCCCTTCCCCCTCACGCCCCTTCCCTTTTCCTTCCTCCATCTAATTACAATCCACATTCGCTTCAACCTTTCCTCCTTTATCCCTCCTCCCTCTCCACCTTCCCCCTCCATTTTCTTTGATAGAGTCCCTCACTTCCTTCTCCCCCTCACCTTCTCAAACCTCTCTCCTCCCCCCCCATTTCCCCTTCCCACCCTTTGCTATTCTCTCTCCCCCCTACAGCCTCGCCAGCACCCAAGCCTCTCTCTGAAAGCGCATCGCAGCAGAGACTGCACGCAGTCTACCAATCATACATCAGTGCGGAATTCAGTGCGACTTTCAGTGCGGGATTCAGTGCGCGATGCGGAGCGCGATTCAGAGCGAGTTTACCACACAAGGGAGTGCACGCAAGGATAGTCGCTCACATCCAAACCACGCGACGGGAATCGTCGCACGTGAAGGTCCCCCCATCGCATTTGATTTCGGGAAAGTTGTTTTTGTTCGCGACGGCCGCCTTCACCGCCTCCAGAGCCGACTCTGCAGCACAACCGTACGGACAGAGGAGGTAGAGGAGCGAATGAGATCCAGATCTCGCACGTGTGAAGACATGGACTGCAGACCAAGAAAGCGAAAAAGGATGGTGAAAGGAGGGGAAAGCTTACTGTCTGGATCCGGCATGGGTCCGACGTAGTATCCCATGACAAGTGCCACGTGGCATGCTAAGACCAGCACTGCCGCGGTGACCATAGTGGCCGCCATGCTGACGCAATCGTCTATTCTCGCGATAAGCTAAAAAGGTTTTTAGTAGCAGTGCGAATTAGGTTTTTTGACTCTGGAAAACTGCTCTTCCCTCTCTTCTCCCAAGGGTGCAAAGGAATCCGAGGCGTCGTAAAACGAATCTTAAGGCCGACTCCGTGTCTTGAGTCGCCAATATTTGTACGGCAAAAATTGTACGGCATTCGAGTGAAATAACTGTAAAAGTACATCAGGATATTGAAAATTGTCAAAGAGCTTCCAATAGTACATTCTCTCTTAAAGGTTTGTACGAACTCACTGTTGTACATCGTTCAAACTGTACGGTAAACATGGAATGAACGCGCAGCAAATCCACGAAGGCCAATAGACGACAAAGAGAGCGTTACGGGATGTCCTCCGTCGAAGATTTCTGTTGGATTTGCGTCCACCGTGACGGAAGTCACATGGCCATGTGACGTGTCGTGGAGTCACCCGGCCGTCCATCGTCGCGGTGGTCTTTCCGTACAGCCATCATCCGCTGGCCGCTGGTCTTGCAGGCGGTGGGGAAACGGTGGTCATCCACGGGCTGGTTTTATTCGCACGTGCGATTTTATGACAAACCTTTCTCGCGACCTGGTTTAATTTTCACGCGAAGATGCGGTGGTCCGACTCAGCATGAAGCAAGAAGACAAAATTCGTACCATACACGACAGCTCGCAATGTCGGTGACGTGCAAACTCGAAGGAGTCACCACGTCACCTTTTGTCAGCTAGCAGACAAGTACTCATGATGAAAGTACTCATCACTATTAGCGTTGAAATTTGGGGTAAATATTATTATTCTGTTTAGGACTAAATTGGGGGCGCCGAATGAGCGTTATCAACGCTAGTTGCGATTGACGGTTTATCGTACAGTTTAAAGTACATTACGGTGAAGTACTGTACTGTGGCATTCGACACGCAGCACAACCGTACGGACAGAGGAATTAGAGGAGCGAATGAGATCCAGATCTCGCACGTGCGAAGACAGGGACTGCAGACCTAGAAAGCGAAAAAGGATGGTGAAAGGAGGGGAAAGCTTACTGTCTGGATCCGGCATGGGTCCGACGTAATCTCCCATGACAAGTGCCACGTTGCACGCTAAGACCAGCACTGCCGCGATGACCATAGTGGCCGCCATGCTGACGCAATCGTCTCTTCTAACGAATAAGTAAAGTTTTTTAGCATCTGCTAATGTGGTGTTTGACTCTGGAAAATGGTTTCTTCCCTTTTTTTAGGGTTCCCTAACTTCTCCAGAAGATGCAAAGGAATCCGAGGCGTCGTGAAACGAATCTTAAGGCCGATTCTCCGTTGAGTTCGCCAATAATTGTACGGAAATCGTTGTACTGCACTCGTGCGAATAAACTACACCGCCAATCGCTATTAGCGTTGTGTACGCTACTCCCGTCCCGTTTTTTTTTGTTTTTATTCTCAAATAGAATTATCCACACTATTTAAAAAAAAACCCTAATTCCTAATTAGAGTAATCGATTTCTTCCAAAATTTCCAAATTCCCAATTAGCGTACACCACGCTAAATAATAGTATACGCTAATCAAACCTAAATGCTAATAGCGATTGGCGGTGTACTGTACTGTACAGTAGCTCGCATGAGTAGGCTTCTGTACAAGGATACCACAATGTCGAAAACTGTCAAAGTTGTTACAAGAGTACATTCTCACATTAACATTAGTACAACGATACTTTTGTCCGTTGTTCAAACTGTACAGTGAACATGGAATGAACGCGCAGCAAATCCACGAAGGCCAATAGACGACAAAGAGAGCGTTACGGGATGTCCTCCGTCAAAGATTTTCTGCCGAATTTGCGTCCACCGTGACGGAAGTCACACGGCGCTGTGACGTGTCGTGGAGTCAGCCGGCCGTACATCGTGGCTGTGGTCTTTTCGCACAACCGTCCGCCGGTCGTCGATGGTCTTGCAGGCGGTGGAGACACGGTGGTCGTCCACTGGCTGGTTTTATTCGCACGTGCGATATAATTACAAACCTCCCTCACGACCTGGTTTCACGCGAAGGTTGGAGATGCGGTGGTCCGACTCAAAATAAAGTACGAAGATAGTACGAAGACAACGTTAGTAAATAGGGGTGACGTGTAAAACCCGAAGGAGTCGCCACGTCACCTTTTGTCAGCTAATAGACAAGTACAGTACTCATGACAAAAGTACTCATCACTAATAGCGTTTAAATTTTGGGTCAACATTATTAATATTATTAGGTCAAAATGGGGGGCGCCTAATTAGCTTTATTAACGGTAATAGCGATTCACGGTGTACTGTACTGTGTAAAGTACATAAAAGTACAATGAAGTACGTTACTGTACAGTATTGTACTCTACTATTTGACAAGCGTCGGCCTCTGTCAACCAGCTCTAAAAAAATCGCATTTTGATTCGACTTCTTTTTAAAAGTAAGCGAGAGCGATTCGAAGGACCAGCGTCAAGATTTGCATTTTGATTGTTTTCCAATTTCCGGTAAGAAGACAAAATTTCTACCGTACACGACAACTCGCAATGTAGGTGACGTGTAAAATCAAAGGATACACTACGTCACTTTTGTCAGCTACAGTACAGTCCTGTAGTAGACAAGTACTCATGACACATGGACTCATGCTTACTTCACACGTGTCACTAATAGTTAGCGCCCCATATTATTCTCCTTTGCCACGGAATACTTTTACCGTCCGAAGTATCACATATCTCCATGTTGTGAAAGACGCTGAACCCTAACCGCAGGGTAACTCCGCAACCTCATAAAATGTATAACTGCGAGCGTTTCACAGTACAGCACACCGTGAATCCCTATTAGCGCTATAGTTTAGGGTCAAAATTAATATTGTCATTTGGTCAAAATTTGAGGGCGCCGAATTAGCGTTATCAACGCTAATTGCAATTGACGGTGTACCGCACAGTGTAAAGTACATTACAGTACAGTACTGTCTTATTCGGCACGCGGGGGACCACCGTCTGCCAGCTGTGAAATACTCAAATTTTGAATCGTTTTGGGAAGCCGACAAAAGCAGACAGGCAGATACTCGCAAATAATGATTTAATACAGGCCATGTTAAGGGTAATTTCCGGTCAGTTTCCATACGTCAACCTTAGTCTCATTTTGTCTTAGGTCAACCGAGACCGTACTCCACTTATTCAAGTACGGTCTCGTCCACTTAGTCTTTTGTCCTACGAGAACAAAGACCGTACTCCACTTATTCGAGTGCGGTCTCGTCCACTTTAGTCTCATTTGCCCTATGTGAACAAAACCGTGCTCCACTTATTCAAGTGCGGTCTTATAATTGTACTTTTGGTCTTATTCTTTCCTTTTCTTTTCGTCTATCAACTTTGTCTAATAGATTTGGTCTTTGTGTAGCCGCCCAAATCTACTTTGTGTAGCGTAGTTCGGTACTATCCACAGTAATTAGCATTTTGTAACTTTGTATAAAAGGATCTCGTTTCATAATGAAATTATCAATCTCGATCACACAATTCAAATGTTTTGACTCTCTCTATCTTTTATTATGGCGTCCAATAATCCTACTCCTATAGGTTATGGGCCAAACCATGCAACTTCCAATAATATTCAGAAGTTCGATGGTTCAAATTTCTATGATTGGTCATTTTCTGCCATGCATCTTTTTAAGTTAGAGAAAATTTGGGATTTTTTCACTGGCACATCTAAACCACCAGTCATTAATACTACAGATGACGCGGCGACCAAAACAACCAAAACTCAAGAAATCGCGGAATGGAAAGTCAAGGACGACAACGCTCACGCGCGCCTAGTAATGGCACTAACGACAGAAAAAACGCGACTCATTCGAGGCGCCCTCACGTCGGCCGACGCTTGGTCTCGTTTGACGGCCGCGTACGTACAAACCGGTTGGGCGGCTCGTCGCATTCAAAAGCGAGCATTTTTCAATTTATTGAAAAAGACGACGGAATCGATGCAAGATTGGATAAGTACAGTTGACCTATTTTCAGGGAAGTGTGAAATGATTGGCGTAATCTTGTCTGATGAAGATTTGTCATCCACTTTATCACCTTTCATCTCATCTTTTGACAATCTTGAAAATCCGATCCCTTTTTACGCTTTATGTACAAAATTAATGCATGAAGAAACAAAAATCTTGTATTTTTCTGCATCTAACCCTTCCTAAGTCAACGCGTACTTTGCTTCAAATTTTGAACCTAACTTGGGGGGGGCGCCGTCTGTCATTTGCAATTATTGCAAAGAGCTAGGACACACGCCAACCGAATGTCGCAAGCTGGCACGCAAAAAAGCTATAGAGGCGTCAAATTCAAATTCCAACGGTGAAGCCAAAACGACTCACGTTCTCCCCACTCCTACTCCACTTCCCCAGTCCTCCCCGCAACCTATTTTTCCCCCAAATTATCCGTACCATTACCCTTATCCTCCTCCATCCCAAAGTCCACATCACTCCACCCCCTTTGCCGCCGGCCATTTCGCGTCATACAATCCCCATTGACCAATCCCTCCACCTCTCCTTTTTTTTTTGTCTAATCCTCCTCTCGCATCCGCAAATCCTTCTTGTCCTCCCCCAGCCCCGGAATTCGGCTACAAAAATCTCGCCCACGCTGGTCTGGACGTTTCTTTTACACCCGGGTATGCGTTTTTATCTCATGCCACGCATAATGATTGGATCATTAATACTGGTGTCGGTCATCACCTCTCTCCTCAATCTGATTGGTTTACACATTTAACTCCTTTACTCTCCCCTATGCAGATACGTTTTGGGGACGACCGCATCCTATTGGCCACTCGCTCTAACCACGTCCGCGTTCCAAATTCCTCGATTAACATTGAGAATGTCCTTTTAGTCCCTGGCTTAGCTCGGAATTTATTTTCTGTTCGAGTCGCTATGACTGACGGCGTTAAGGCCGAGTTTGATGAAGATAGCGTTCAATTTTTAAGAAAAAAGGACAAAATTAGCTTAGGTTTTGGAATAGCAAAAGACTCTATGTATTTTTTACAATCCTACAATCCTAAAAATCTTTTTGCATCAAGTGTTAGCGTCCATTTTGCTTTAAATGCTTGTGCAGACGATTTTTCCATTTGGCATTTACGCTATGGGCATTTAAATAACGATAGTTTAACTTCTTTGCCAAACTTGTAACCATAATCAACACTTTTTCTAACAAATAATTGGATTTTTGTCATGGGTGCATTAAAGGCAAAATGCCTCGTCAATCTTTCCCTATCAGTACTACCATTATCACAAAAACACTTGCTCTCATTCACGCCGACATATGCAGTCCCATGCGCACACAAAGTTTTGGCGGCTCCTTGTACTTTGTTTCTTTCATCGATCATGCCACCCGCTTTTCCCATGTGTATACTATTTGTCATAAATCTGACGTTTTTGCACGTTTTCAAGAATTTAAAGTGTAAAAACTAATGGTTTTAAAGTATTTTCTAGGTCTGAATAGAAATAAAGAAGCCGAGGCAGTGTACCTCTAACTTCTCCCTCTAACTCTCAAACTTGTCGCAGTCACTGAGAAATTGGAGAGGAAGCTAGAGCCATGGCTACCTAGGCTATCCTGTGGTTTACGGGAAATTTATACTAGTTAAGGGATTATTTACTAAAAGATATATGCCGGCCACAGGATTTGATCCTGGTACCTGCCAGCCGACAACCTGAAGTAGCCGGTAGCCTTAGCCGTTAAGTCTAGCAGTAGTGTTACGTATTATATAGTACGATATTTACTTAAACATTAATAGGTAGGTTAAATCATTTAACTGTAACTGTTTACGGTATACATAGATCCGGTAATGTATAAGTACGGAATACGGTACATGCACGAAATCAATACCGCGCATTTATTTCGTAAGTGAAATGAATACCGCGCATGTATTTATTACGGCTACGATTAAATTAGATTCTAATTGGGCGGCCAGAATAAGCGCCGAGATTGCGGAAGAAGATTTCGGCAGTTTGTGGTCATCGCCACATCGAATGACGCGTGGCGAAATTACATTGGATCGTAGAATCTCCGGAGATTATGTCACCGAATCCGGATATGACATGTGTCGACATTTGGGCCATGTCGTACAATGCTCGTACATAAAGTACAATGGCAACTGTACTTTTGCGTATGGAACTATATTCTGATTGGTTCCGTACATCAGTAGATAGAGTCTGTGAGAGAGATAGGACTTAGAAAAATTAGGAGATATGACCCTCTCTCCTAGAGAGCTTTTGTACAAAAGGTCAACTTTGACCCTCCATAACTTAATGCTCAGGGGAGAAAATTCAGAGATTCTTTTTGCTATCAACTTAGGGGAGTCTTGCCTTCACAGGGGTGAAGGTAGTTAGAGTTTTTGTTTGCCAGGGTGGCAGTTATTTTTGTTGAAACACAAAGGGGTCAGGATTATTCTAGAGGCTTCTTGGAAGCTGTCCACTTTGAGGACTTACGGAGGTCTCAGAGTTTCAGGTTATGGGCCCACCCTCTAAGGTACCAATCTTTTATGGAACTGGATTCATATACTGGGAAAGTATGATGATAGGAGCTCTATGCGAAAAATGGTTTTGGAGGATAGTGAGTGGACGGCTGAGGCGTCCATCAAGTCTTGGAATTCCTCCAGGGTTTGTAGGAAGCAGATTAACCAGGAAAGAAGGTCCACCTTCAACGGAGGAAACAAAAGAAGGAGAGGTGGTGGACAAAGGAAAGGAGAAGGAGACCACAACACCAATAGCAACTGGTTCGGCATTCATGTCACCTATTCCGAGGAACGAGGAGAATGATACAAAACCTTGGGACTTCAACAATATAGCGGCAAAGCACTTCATCCTACGCCATCTCACTCAAGGACTTGCATGTTCTCATTTGCAGGTAGAAAGGGCATCCGATCTTTGGATGGATCTCATAAAGATGTACCGAAGTGGTACGATTCAACAAAAACAGTTGGCTGATCAGAAAGTTAAAGAGTATGTATAAAAAAGGGGAAATATGTTGGATTTTTGCAATGAGCTTGCTACACTCTTCATAGAGCTAGAGAGTGCAGGAAAAGATTTTAGTGAAAAAAACAGGTTAACTGTTTACAGATGAAGTTACCTGATGAGTTCGAAAACATAATCAACCGTGTGCAGGACTTGCCGGACTCAAGGTGGATATGGAACTCAGTGGTAGGGATGATTCTCGTTCGAGAGAATACAATTGAGATCCGAAGAGGAGGAAAGAGTGGCCAAGCCTTGGCAACAACGACAGATTAGAGGAACAAGGATTCTTGAAAACCGGTCGGAAACTATGGGGGTAGGGAGCAGAAAAAACCGGCCGACGAGTTCGAACCAAGGGCTCCCAAAGGTTTATGTCATTTTTGTAAGAAACCGGGGCACTAAATGGCAGAGTGCACTAAGCTAACCGAGCTTCGGTTAAAGGAGTGCCAGACCGGTGGTACCCCGAGAGGAAAGAAAAAGGCCCTTGTCACACAGGTACATGAGGCGAATTCGAGGACGAGGACGATGAGCTCCTTTTGGATGAGGAGTTGGAGGCGAAAAATGAGGTCGAAATTCCACGAAGGCAGAAATGTGCTTACAGTGGATTGAAAGGTGAAGCAGGTTGGATTGTAGATTCAGGTGCCTCCATACACATGTGTAAGGATAGACACCTGTTCACTAAGATAAGAAAGATTCCCACCGTAGAGATAGAGTACAAGGATGGGAGGATAGTCACCACTACTCTTGTAGGATCGGTAGATCTGAAAGTGTTAGTAGAAGGAAAGACATCCATATTAACATTCTCCGATGTATTGTTAATTCCAGAGCTGAACAAAAATCTTATCTCTACATCCGTATTAGATGATAAGGGTTTTTTCACTAGCATTAGGGAAGGAGTCTTTACTGCTAGTTTTGAGGAGGATGTCTTTTTCATTGCTGAGAAAGGTAGCCATGGGATGTTAAGGCTGATCTTAAGTAATGAAACGAAGAAACTTTATTATGCTTGTGTTCATGATATTATGATGTGGCATAAGAGGCTTGGGCATGTGAATCTAGATAAGTTAAGAGAGATGAAAAAGATGGGAGTGGTGGAAGGGATTCAGTTCAGTGAGAGTGATGATATAAGTGATTGTAGTGGATGTGCTCAAGGTAAAGCACACAGATTACCCTTTCCTAAATCAGCCACCTATAAGGGAGAAAAAATTCTAGATCTAGTACACACAGGTATTTGGGGACCGGCTAAAGTGCCCTCACCAGGGGGGAAGAGATTTATGATGACTATGACTGATGATGGGTCTCAGTATTCCCGGGTGTATTTTTTGAAAAACAAGTCAGAAGCTCAGGATTGTTTTAGACAATATAAAGCTTGGAGCAAAAATCTCCATGAAACTCCAATCAAGAGAGTAAGGAGTGACAATGGTGGAAATATACTTCTAACCAATTTGAGGATTTTCTGAGGGAAGATGGGGTCCAACACCAAAAGACAGTTCGAAGAAATCCGGAACAGAATGGGGTAGCTGAAAGGTTAAATAGAACACTAAGTGATAGTGCTAGAAGTATGTTGTCAGATAAAAAGATAGGAAAAAGGTTTTGGGCAGAAGCAATGAACAGAGTTTATTACCTCAAAAATAGAGTTCTTACTTCAGCTATAAAAGATCAAACACCTTATGAGAGATGGAAAGGCCGGAAACCAGACATATCTGACTTAAAGGTTTTCGGCAGTCAAGTATTCAGTCTAGATACTGATCGGTCGAATTGGAAGCTAGATCCTAAAGGAAAACCGGGATCCTTATTAGGATATGATGAGGATGTTAAAAGATATAGAGTTTATGATCTAAAAAGGGAAGATATAATCTTAGTAAAACATCTAGTAGTTATGGATGAAGGAAAATTTGTGGATCCCTTCAAATATACGAAGTCTGTAAAAATCAGATTTGAGTCAGAAAATTTCGATGACTTTGAGCTTCCTAACTATCCAGGTTTTGAAGAAGATGACGTTCTTGCAGGTACAAATCAGACGGAAAAGGACTTGGTTGTGGAAACTCCAGTGACAACTCTACCCGAAGCGGAAGACGTGCTGGAAATTGATTCGAAATCAAGGAATAGGGGAGAAGCCGAGTTTGTTCGAAAGAATCCACGAGAACCATCTATTCCGGCCTCAGATTCTAAGGGGGGGAGGAGAAGTAGCAAAAGACTGCAAGAAAAATAGGTTCATACCAAAGTAACTAAACTATCTCATCAAAATGAACCTCAAACTTATGGAGAGGCAATGACTTGTCCAGAAAGAAATCGGTGGAAGATAGCCATCAATGAGGAGATGGCCTCAATCATGGTAGCAGATACTTGGGAGCTGGTGGATTGTCCACCTAACCGAAAACCAATCGCTTGTAAGTGGGTTTTCAAATTAAAACTGAACCTAGATAACACAATCAAGCGCTACAAGGCAAGATTAGTGGCAAAGGGATTTACACAAAAGGAGGGAATTGACTACGAGGAAACCTTTGCCCCGGTGGTCAGATTTCCCTCCGTCCGTATACTTCCCAGTTTAGCAGTAGCGGAAGACATGGAAGTGCACCTGATGAACATCAAGACACCCTTTTTGCATGGAGAATTGGAAGAGGAGATCTTCATGCGACAACCCGAAGGTTTTGAGGAGGAAGGAGAGGAGAGTAAGGTATGCGGGCTGATTAAATCTCTTTATGGTTTGAAACATGCGCCTCGACGATTAAATAAGAAGCTTGATGAGTTTCTTACCGGTCTGGGATATATTCGGATCAGCTCAGATCCCTCAATCTATGTTTTCGAAGATGAGGAAGGTTTTATATTTATTGCAATTTATGTTGATGATTTGCTTGTTTTAAGTAAATCAATGGAAAAAAATAATAAACTGAAAACCGATCTTAAGGGGAGATTTGAAATGAAGGATATGGGAGAAGCAAAATATATTTTGGGAATTCAAGTAGAGAGAGACCGAAAAAAGGAAAATTATAAGACTGACTCAAAAGGAAGCAATAGTGAACATGCTTGAAAAATTTCAAATGGATAAAGCTAATAGTTGTACAACTCCAATGGAGTTGAAGAAGGGAAGTGAGGGGAGTGAGGAAGAAGGAGTCATGTCTTAGACGAGGAATTATCTCCTGAAGAACAGAAGTTCATGCAGACTATTCCTTATAGGCAAGTAGTGGGAAGTCTAATCTATTTTATGAATTGTACCTAGCCGGATTTAGCTGCAACTGTATGAGTGTTGAGTAGAAGTCTAAATGCTCCCACTAAGAAGGATTGGGAGGCAACTAAGAGAGTCCTTAGATATTTGATAGGAACTAGGGATCTATAGATGCATCTCGGTGGGGAGAATACTCACATCACTACTTGGAGTGATTCCAGTTATGGTGATGCTCCGATGAGGAGATGCACTTCTGGATATATATTATATGTGGGTGATGGGGCTTGCTGTTGGAGTAACAAACAGCAAAATTTTATTGCTCAGTCCACCATGGAGGCTGAGTATATGGCATCTTCCTCTGCTGTAAAAGAATTGATGTGGGTCAAGTCTTTGCTTGGTGAGCTTGATCACCTTAAGAGTGGTGTGCATAAAATATTTTGTGATAATCAGGCAACAATCGCTATTTCTGCCAATCCTAAACATCATTTTAAAGCCAAACACATGGACATCAGACTCAGCTTTGTTAGAGAGAAAGTAGAAAACAAAATAATCAATTTAGTGTACCGACCAGATAGTGAGATGGTAGCAGATATGATGACCAAACCTTTGCCTTCCCTTAAACTAATTTTGTGCAGGGAGAAGTGTGGTCTGAAATTAAAGATTGACTAGAAAATAAGGGGAGTGTAGAAACTCATGGTTTTAAAGTATTTTCTAGGTCTGAATATAAATAAAGAAGCCGAGGCAGTCTACCTCTAACTTCTCTCTCCAACTCTCAAACTTGTCGCAGTCACTGAGAAATTGGAGAGGAAGCTAGAGCCATGGCTACATAGGCTATCCTGAGGTTTACGGGAAATTTATGCTAGTTAAAGGATTATTTAATAAAAGGTATATGCCGGCCACAGGATTTGATCCTGGTACCTGCCGGCCGACAACCTGCAGTAGCCGGTAGCCTTAGCCGTTAAGTGTAGCAGTAGTGTTACGTATTATATAGTACGATATTTACTTAAACATTAATACGTAGGTTAAATAATTTAACTGTAACTGTTTAAGGTATACATAGATCCGGTAATGTATAAGTACGGAATACGGTACATGCACAAAATCAATACCGCGCATTTATTTCGTAAGTGAAACGAATACCGCGCATGTATTTACTACGGCTACAATTAAATTAGATTCTAATCGGACGGCCAGAATTACCGCCGAGATTGCGGAAGAAGATTTCGGCGGTTTGTGGCCATCGCTACATCAGATGACGCGTGGTGAAATTACATTGGATCGTGGAATCTCCGGAGATTATGGCACCGAATTTGGATATGACATGTCTCGACATTTGGGCCATGTCGTACAATATCCGTACATAAAGTACACCAGCAGCTGTACTTTCCCGTACGGAACTGTATTCTGATTGCTTCCGTACATCAGTAGATAGAGTCTGTGAGAGAGATAGGACTTAGAAAAATTAGGAGATAGGACCCTCTCTCCTAGAGAGCTTCTACACAAAAGGTCAACTTTGACCCTCTATAACTTACTGCTCAGGGGAGCAAATTCAGATATTCTTTTTGCTATTGACTCAGGGGAGTCTTGCCTTCACAGGGGTGCAGGTAGTCAGATTATTTGTCTGCCAGGGTGGCAGTTATTTTTGCTGAACACAAAGGGGTCAGGATTATCCTAGAGGCTTCTTGGAAGTTGTCCACTCTGAGGACTTATGGAGGTCTCAGAGTTTCATAAAGCGCTTGCAGAAAATTTTCACAACAAACGCATCAAGGCTTTACGCATTGACAACGGTGGCGAGTTTATGTCTCACCAATTCTCCTCCTTCCTCGCTCAACATGGCATCTCGCACCAGTTGAGTGCACCATACACCCCTCTGCAGAACGGCGTTGTCAAAAGGTACAATCGTACTTTAGCGCAAATGGCTCGATCTACGTTGTATTTTGCAAATTTGCCTTTTTCTTTTTGGGCTGAGGCAACCATATGCGCTAACTATCTTCGTAACTTGTGCACGACAAGTGCTAGGCCTAACATTACCCCCATGGAAGCATGGTCCTCTATAAAACTCGATGTCGGCCACCTTCGTACCTTCGGTTGCAAAGCGTGGTATAAAGTCCTCACCCATTCTACCGGGAAATGGGGTGCTCGCGCGTTTCGTGGAACGTTTGTAGGTAATGCCCCAAACTCAAAAGCCTACCACATTTGGTGCCTTTCGTGTTGTCGTGTGATCACCACACGTGACGTTGGTTTTAACAAATCCCCCCTTCTCCAAACTCTCTCCCGTCCTCTTCTTCCATCCTCTCATGTCGATCTCTCCTCTTATCCCTCTCTTTGTGATTTCCCCACCCCCATCTAATCCCCACCCGACTTTATTTCTTTCTCAGTTCTCGCACTTTTCCCACCTCCACTCCCCTCTCTTCATCTTACCCCTAATATCAATGAACCCATCATCTCAAATGATCCCTCTCCCTCCCCATCTCGGTCCTCTCAACTTACCCACGACGACGATCCTCTCTTTTCCTCTCTTCCGTCCACTATACTCCCTCCCCCTCCCCTCCTTTTAGATCCCCACCCTCTTTTATCCCCCATATATGTCTCCCCTGATACATCTCGTCGATACCCGACCAGATCTCGTGGTCCTCCGTCTCGCCTCATTGAGACCATGGGTCATGCATCCCTTGCTTGCGCTTATTCAACTGGTGCCTCTGCCTCTCTCATCTCCACTCCTCTTTCTCTCAAATCCGCTCTTTAACGCTCTGACTCTCATCTATGGAAAAGTGCAATTGACGCAGAGTATTCCACCCTCATATCCAACAACACTTGGAATCTTGTTCCTCTTCCTTCAGGTCGCAAAGCCATCGGTTCCAAGTGGGTTTTTCGCGTTAAACAAAAAGCAGACGGATCGGTCGACAAATACAAAGCCCGATTGGTAGCCAAGGGATTCTCTCAAATTGAAGGTATAGATTTCACTGAAACTTATGCTCTTATTGCTCGTCTCACGTCGATTCGCGCTCTCCTTGCATTAGCTGCTGAACATGATTTCCATATTTATGAAATGGACGTTAAAAATGCCTTTTTGAACGGTGTCCTCTCATAAAACATTTTTATGCAGCAACTCGAAGGGTAAGTGTCCCTTGGCTCTGAACACTTAGTCTGTCACCTCATCAAAACAATATACGGTTTGAAATAATCTCCTCGTGTTTGGAACCATACTATCGATGCCACTATGAAGAAAGAAGGCTTCACTCGCATGAACGCTGACTTTAGCATCTATTCTCGTGGCTCAGGTGCTTCTTTAGTTATCGTTGCTATTTTTGTTGATGACCTCATCCTTGTTGGTCTGTCTCTTTCTGAAATTTTCAGCGTTAAACTTGTTCAACGTCATTTTGACATGAGTGACCTCGGTAAACTCACATACTACATTGGAATCTAAGTCATCTGTAATCGCTCGGCTAAGACACTTTGCCTCTCCCAGGAAACCTTTGTTTCTGATCTCCTTGACCATTTTGCTATGGCCGATTTCTCTTCTATCTCCACCTCTTTGGATGCCAATTCTCCTCTTGTCCCCTCCACCGACACCCTCCTCTCCCCTCCGCTCCATGCCACTTACCGCTCTATGGTGGGCGCTCTTATGTATGCCATGCAAGCCACTCGGCCAGATATTGCTACAGCGGTTACAAAACTTAGTCAATTTCTTCAGAGGCCTTCTCCAGATCATCTTGCGGCTGCTAAACGAGTTTTTATGTATCTGCAAGGCACTAAATCCTTTTGCCTCACTTACTCATCCTCAGGTTCTACTGCCCTCTTCGGCTTTGTTGACTCCGATTGGGCGCAAGATGAGCTTTCCCTCCGTTCTACTACTGGCTCGTGTTTTTTCTTGGGGAATGGGCTTATCTCTTGTTCCTGCATGAAACAACCTACTACAGCTTGCTCCAGTGTTGAGGCCAAATACATGGCTGCCTGCCATGCCGCTAAGGAAACTGTTTGGCTTCGAACCCTTCTCACCAATCTTGGTTTTCCTCCACTCGGACCCACTCCCATCAACTCCGACTCTCAAGGTGCCCTTGCTTTGATCAAGAATCCAGTTGACCTCAAGCGCACCAAGCACATCGACATCCAATATCACTATTCTCGAGAGCGTGTCGAGGATGGAACCTTTCAATTTCTCTATGTGAAATCTGCGGATCAGGTTGCTGACTTTCTCACCAAAGCTCTTCATCGCCCCCATTTTGAGCAGCATCGTTTCTCCTCCGGCCTTCGTCCTCCACCTTCCTCCTAGTTCTTCCAATTACCCTTTATTTTTCATCTAAATTACTCCTTTGTAGTTTTAGATTGAGGAGGGGTGTTAAGGGTAATTTCCGGTCAGTTTCCATACGTCAACCTTAGTCACATTTTGTCTTAGGTCAACCGAGACCATACTCCACTTATTCAAGTACAGTCTCGTCCACTTAGTCTTTTGTCCTACGAGAACAAAGACCGTACTCCACTTATTCGAGTGCGGTCTCGTTTACTTTAGTCTCATTTGTCCTATGTGAACAAAACCGTACTCCACTTATTCAAGTGCGGTCTTATAATTGTACTTTTGGTCTTATTCTTTCCTTTTCTTTTCGTCTATCAACTTTGTCTGATAGATTTGGTCTTTGTGTAGCCGCCCAAATCTACTTTGTGTAGCGTAGTTCGGTACTATCCACAGTAATTAGCATTTTGTAACTTTGTATAAAAGGATCTCGTTTCATAATGAAATTATCAATCTCGATCACACAATTCAAATGTTTTGACTCTCTCTATCTTTTATTATGGTGTCCAATAATCCTACTCCTATAGGCCATTATCATGTAACTGCGTTTTAACAGACTGCGTAGTGTAAACGTCATAGTGACGATAAACTGTACGTTTTGTCCGATTTTGTACGAATACATTCTTTAGTGTAGAGGATATTAGCTTGCCAAATTAGAGTACACCGGATAAATTACAGTAAATTCCTTTTTGAAACTGTTCTATCTCATAAATTAGAGTAAATTACTCTAATTATTTTTTTATCTTTTTTTACTCTAATTTTTTCATTACTCTAATTAGAAGGCGCGGTGTAGTGTAGTGCTGGATGTAAAACTGATGCAAATCGATAGTGTTGGGTATCGAGGACCGTTCGCCAATATTCAATATATATCCAATTTCAGGTACCCGATAATCGATATATCGCTTCGATATATCGAATTTCAAATCATCGTGATATATTGCCGATATATCGTATCGTCAATATATCAAAGCTGAAAAAAATAAAATCCCATAGGTTTTCAGAGTCTCGTGACTTCGGACAAATTGACCGTAAAATCTTTGACGGAAAGAAATACGGCTTTTTCCTGAAAGTCAGCGGAGTGAAGAGATCTCTGAGGTACATTGACGAGGTACACTTGTGAAGTACACGTACGTCATACGCAAAGTACGAGTTTCCAGACGAAAAAGGTCGGTTTCGAGATATTCGATGATTTTTGAGATTTGGTTGTCACCTTACGTGGAACCACTCATATCAGAACACGTATGTAAAACTTATTTACAAAAGATACGCGATGTCCGTACTATTACTGAGACCTCCTCGTGTAACCATACCCCAAGTAATTAATCATTAAAATTTCAAAATTATTACTTTTTTCTCGGTTACATTTTGCGGCGTCTACCTTTAAGTCACGGAACGAAAATCATGGCGTACGTGGCGTATTAGACAATTTGACTATTTCGCTAAAATAACATATAATATAATAAATTAAAAAATATTAAATTTAAAAAATGCTATGTATTGTGATAATTTATGTTTGTCTCGGTACGATATATGAAGGTTCCTCCTCGATCGATATTCGATTTATTGAATATCGAGATTATCGCAATATGAATTTACCCGATACCCAACACTACAAATCGATTTCAAATTTGGGAATTGATCATGACAGTGAGTGTTTTGGTTGCGCACAATCACTTACATCATTTTGTCAAAAAACGTACGTTTGAAGTACATATTGGTACGAATAAAGTACCGTTGAGTATAAATTTGACGGTTAATCAGTTGGACATCTTTGACTTTCATAATATTGTTTCAACCGCTTAAAAATTTTGCCGCGCTTGCGAACGTCGACCTTCATGATAAAATTAGCAATTCACAGCCGGCGAGCGTTTACGGAAACAAAATTGTGGCGACAACATGTAAATAAAATGGTTGCATACAATAATTTTTCGTCGTTATGTGAGCTCCACGGTAAGAGCACAGCCGCAAAACTGAAATTGAATCGTCTAAGTGTTACATTGAACTAAGACACAAAGTGAAACGAAACTTATTGATACTGAAAGTACTATAAGTCTCGTACAAAAATATCATAACGCACGAAACGAAATAAACTTTTATAATAAAACGAACCGGCGTAAAAATATCATTTGAAATTAAATGAAAAAAATGAGCGTCGTCACGCGCGACGTAATAGAGCCACGCTATTTACGAATCAACATAATACATTGACAAGATCGTAGCAGGATCGGCCGTACAAAGGTATTGTTGCTTTGTCGTACACATAAATTGCTTCCGCGAACGAAAAAATAGCGTCACGCTTCGCGAACCAACATTTTCTTGCAACCGATCAGCGTGCAACTCGAACAAATGAATACCGGTTGGCGCTCGCACCAAACCAAACCGACACAAAAGTACAGTACCAAACAAAACAAAACTTAACTGACGCGAACCGAACAAAAATTTGACTGCACGATTTTGGCCGACGCCGATTCGCCCAATATCTTAACATTTCGCTGTCAATGTAAGAATGCTGATTCGTAAATAGCGTGGCTCAATTTCGTCCCGCGTGACGACGCTCATTTTTTTCATTTAATTTCAAATGATATTTTTACGCCGGTTCGTTTTATTATAAAAGTTTATTTCGTTTCGTGCGTTATAATATTTCCGTACGAGACTTATAAAACTTTCAGTTTCAATAGGTTTCGTTTCACTTTGCGTCTATGTTCAATGTTGTAGGATCTTAAGCAAAAGATTTTTACAATAAATAATTCATAAAACATAAATCATTACACAGCGGAAGCTCATAAAAGACAAGAGGAATATTCAGCCAAAAAGATTTATAAGTGTTCTTGGCCGAAGCCTCTTTACATCATGTCTCTTCTCTCTTCTCTCTCTTCACTATTAATCCTCTATGATTAATTGGTTGATTAATAAATGTTGTTTTTGAAAAGTTAGTTTTGTACGAACACATCGTTTCGTGCGTACGCGATGTTTCGTGCGTACGCATTTACACGATATATTGTGGAGGTTTGAAAGGATTTATGGATTGGGGAATTAAATGTACACATAAAATTAATGGAGTAATTGAGTGGCGCGAAATGTGAGAGGAAATGGACGGCGGATCGCGATGCAATCCGACGTGAGATAATCGACGAAGATAAAATGGTACGT
>JBBHKE010001043.1:101471-113560 GCA_037447655.1 Zygnema cylindricum
ACACGATACTACTATGCAGTCTAAACATGCAAGTATGTTCTCACACGTGTTGTGTGTGTGTATGTCATACGGATGAGAACGCGCTCAAAACACGGTTCAAAACACGCGGATGGTTTCCGGATGGTATTTCTGCGGATGAAAACTTGATACTAAATGAGATTAATCTTTAATTCCAAAAAAAATTTATCTACTATATTAAGATAAACTCTTTTTTTTTTATTCCCCGTGGCTTAATCGCAATAACTGCGATTATCGCTAACCGCCACAGGACATGGTAATCTATGAATCAGGCGTACCAATTAGAAAAATAAAATTACAACGTCGTTGGACAAAACAAATATAAACATATAACATGGTACAGGACACCGCCAATCGCTATTAGCGTCAATAACGCTAATTCGGTGCCCCTTATTTTTTTTTTCTCAAATAGAATTATATCATCTATTTAAAAAAAACCTTAATTTCTAATTAGAGTAAATCATAGTTCAAAAGTAGGCGTCTTTATGGTAGGCCTTTGGTAGGCGCACAAAACTTGGCACAAAACTCGCGCAAGAGTAGGCATACTGTATGTGTGTGTGTTGTGCACACTCTTGTATGAACGTACAAATCTGACGTATCATCATAGCACAGCGCACGCCGCCGGACGAATTTTTTTAGAGAACTAACATTGAGTAGGATGACATTCCGCGGGGAAAAAAACCCTGAAAAAAAAAAAAACCCTAAAAAAAAACCCGGAAAAAAAGCGCAGACGTAAGTCCTATCGTAAGTTGTGTTATGGGCTTTTCATGTGATCTTCTTAGGTCGCTACTTTGATCAGCGACCGTCCGATCGTCCAAATCTGACGGTCTAAATAAAAAATATCTCAAAACTCACGGAAAAAAAAAAAATTGTCCGAATATTTTTCAAAATTTAGACATGACGTTTAATTCTCTATCGATCGATGTGCAACTCAACCCTGTTACTATTATTTTTCATTTTGCGACCAATACAATATGGGTCTTAAGGCCATATTGTGTGTTTTGCATACAATAGGCATATTGTATGGGCCTACTTTCACCTACTTTTGAACTATGGAGTAAATGATTTACCCTAAAATCTTGGAATTCCCAATTAGCGTTAATAAGGCTGATTTTTCTTTTACGCTATTTATTCCTTGACGCTAATAGCGATTGGCGGCGTAGTTCTAGAGAGCCGCCCAAACTTTGTTTCATTTAGTTCATATGAAAAAAATGAATTGTTAATCGCAGAGACAATTTTTGTTGCGCCCAGGTAGTTGTCAATTTTTTTACATTTGAAGTACATTTTACTACAAGTTACGTACCTTTGAGTTCATATTTGACGGTTAAAAAAGTGTCGCGCTTGCGAAAGTTGACCGTCATAAAAAAAAAACAATTCACACGGCCGTCGCATGTTTACGGTAACAAAACTACGGCAACCACATATAAATAGAATGCTTGCGGGCAGGTAGTTTCTCACTTCACGTGAGCTCCACTGTGAGAGCACATGTTGACATTTAACTTAGCCGCAAAAATGAAATCTAATCGCGAACGGCTACATTGAGCTTGGACACAAATTAAAAAACAATGTCATATGTATAAATTAACTCGCACGAAACGAAATAAACTTCATACAAGATAAGAAAGCGTAGCTGCCTAAAAATATCGATGAAACTAAATGATAAAAAAGCGCGTTGTCACGCGTGACCAAATGAAACCACACTATTTACAAATCAACATTCCTACGTTGACAATGTACTTCACATTGATTCACATTAAGGAAAAAGTAAAATACGCACATAAAAAAAAATATAGTTCGCACTAAAATTCCAACATGTGCTCGCACAGTGGAGCTCACGTGAGGTGAGAAACTACACCGCGAATCGTTATTAGTGTTAATAACCCTAATTTGGGTTCTTAAAATTTTGATATTTTTTTTCAAATAGGATACATGATTTTAATTTTTCCTTGACGTTAATTAAGGTACCATACACATAGCGTAAAGCCCGAAAGTACAACAAAATTTGAATAGTGTGGTGTACGGTCGATGTAAAACCGTACATAAATGTACATTTCCAAGTGAAAATTTACAAAAATGAAATAAATCAGACGCGCACGCATAAGAACGTGCGCTTAAAAAAACAGAATTGGTTTGACACGTAAATTAGTATGGCATGTACGGATATTTTAAATTCGTGACGGCTTACGATTTCTTATATTTTGTACATATACATATATTAATGTATATAATCGTACGGCGAATATTCCATTTTTGTTGTTCCCAAATTAGCATTAACGCCGAAATTATAATACACCTTTTTTCTGAAAGATTTCAAATTCTTAATTTGCATCGAGTACGGTAACTTTTCTTCAACACTATTTAAACTTTGACACTAAAAACGATTCGCGGTGTACCTGCGCGCATCCATTTTATTTACATGTGGTTGCCGCAGTTTTGTTAACGTACACCTGCGCAGGCCGTGTGAATTGTTTTTTTTTTATGACGGTCGACGTTCGCAAGCGCGACAATTTTTTAACTGTTGTTACAATATTTCGCCAGTCAAAGTTGTTCGACGGATTGACCGCCAAATCTGAACTCAAAGGGACAAAACTTGTAGTGTACTTCAAATGTAAAACTTTTGACAACTACCTGCGCGTAGCAAAATTTGTCTCAGCGAATAGTAATTCCCGAAAAAGATGAAAAAATGAAAAAATGTGTTGCTCGCCGTAAATCAACTGCCGTTGCGAGATGACGTCAGGGCCGTCAGGGCTTGCAATTCAAATTGCTATTGTTGTGTATCGGTAAAAATTTTATCACGATAACATCGATACCAATAGTTATCGGTTATCCAACGGTCAGAGGTCTCGATATATGGGTCAAAGACCAACAAATTCCATATCCGCGATAACCTAAAAAAATATAGTAAGCATACAATAGTACTTTATAATATACTATATTATATTATTGACTTTGTATAGCGTGGTATGTTGTAACAAGATTTCGTACCTCTCAGAAATCCCGTTACTACAACCAATTTCAACCACACATTCCACACATTGGAAAATACACATCCACATTGGAAAACACTCACATAAGGATAAACTTTAATTTAGAAGAAGCTTTTGTCCACCTAACATTAACTTGGTCTCTTGCCCTCATGGCTCAACCCTTCTTATTAAAGTATTATCCACTACTCTCCACTCTTAAATATTCTATCTCTTAACTACTAAAACACTATTTAGTTTGTAAGAGATTTCAGTGCAAAAATGTCATTGCTCCGATTTGGTTTTAATCGCTTAGGACCAAGATCACTCATAATTTCCACAAAGTTTTCCAAAGAAAAAGATCCTTACTCTTCTCTTAGACTTCCCTATTTATCCATCATGGCCCTGGACTAGCCAAGCCAGAGTCAACGCTCCCCTTAACAGGTTTACCTGGGCCAATCATTGTTCAGCTATGACTCAAACTGACCAATGCAAAAGCGTGCCAAATCTCCCACTAACTACGTAGCATTTTCTAACCAATGAAACGCTACATTTTACTACGTAACATTTACGCGCAAAAGTGCGCTCGAATAGAAACGTGATTTCGCACGTTCGCGTGTCACAAATTTTACACGCGAAACAACCTACGAAATTTACAAATTTTAACTTGTGACGTTTCGTACTAAAAATCGTACGAAACGAACCATCATATATACTAAACGACTATTAGTACTTTATATACGTACACCTGAAATTTTGCGAACACTTTTGACCCTTAACTCGTTACAATGAAACCCACTTGTTAGTTTGACCTCGAGCTGTCACCTAAATACACCCATCACTAAATCTTTTGAAATATAACTCTAAATTGCACGATTCGCGAATGTCTACCAAATTCAAAACTCTAAATTTGTAACCCTTAAATACCTATTAACGACCAAGTTCGATCCACTATTACTGTTACATCATCCCCTCTTTGTTTTAAACTGACCTCTGTTTCACTCTCAAGACGGGACTTCTATGTTATGATCCCTCTAATACCTTTGCAAAAACTCACAATTTCTATCTTCTAAAGTCAACTCATCTTGTGGCCTTCCTAGATAATGCACTTGCCAAAATAAAGTATTGCCAACTTTGAACTGTTGACCAACCCAATATATTACCCATCTGTGGACCTCAGGTTTCATAATTATTTTGGGATCCTATTCCAATTCTCTTTCAGTTGGTCGAATATTTGCTGGTTTCAACTGACTGATTTGTATTAATGGATGAATTTTTGTTGAAGGCGAAAAGTCCAATTTGGCAACAACTGAAAATATCATTTGGATTATAGTAAATGGTCCAATGTACTTAGGAGCAAATTTCCCCTTAGGATCCAATTGTTCTTCGATCTTGCATTTGTAATGAGTTGTAGAAAGCCAAGCTTTGTCACCTGTGTTTACCACCCAATCACCCCGTTTGCGATTAGCATTTAATTCTTGCCTCCTTTGTGCCTCCATTAATGCATCCCGTACTGTTTTCCAAACTGTTTGAATTTATTCCCAAAACCCTGTTCCAAAACCTCTATTCTCTTTAGTGACCCTTGTTATTATATCTAATGTTTATTTGCGTTAGTATCCGTATGCAACTTCAAATGTTGAGAATCCTGTACTAGTATGTTTACACAAATTGTATGCAAATTCCATTAATGGCAATTTAGATTCCCATGTGTTCTGAATTCAAGTGCAAACAATCTTAAGCATTTCCTCCAATGTATGGTTTATCTTTTCTGTCTGTCTGTCTGTCTAAGGATGATAAGAGGTACTCATTATAGTTCAGTGCCTAAATTTTGCAGCATTTTTTTCCGTCTGTCTAAGGATGATAAGAGGTACTCATTATAATTCAGTGCCTAAATTTTGCAGCATTTTTTTCCGAAATGCAGGCGTGAATTTAGAATCCCTATCACTTACTATAGACAAGGGGACTCCATGATGTCTGACAACGTTGTCAAAATATAACTTTGCAATATCTACAACTGAATGAGTAGTTTTGCGAGGGATAAAGAATGCCATTTTACTAAACCTATCGACTACGACCATGATACTGCCATATTTTCTAGATGTAACTGGCAACGTGACAATAAAATCCATACTGACAGATTCCCATAGTCTTTTAGAGATTTCTAAAGGTTTTAAGAGACCTTTAGGTTTTTGGTTACTAGGTTTACTCTGTTGGCAAGGGACACAACTTTCCACGTGTTTCGACACTTATTTTGCTATCTTCGGCCAAAACAATCTACTATGCAACCGACTAAGAGTTTTATCTCGACCTAGATGTCTTAATTTCTCACAAGCTTTTTGTAGAAGTTGTTCTCTTAAGTCTCCCATTTTAGGAATGCAAAATCTATCCCCTGTTCGCAAATACAGTAAACCATCTTATACTCTAGAGTTTTTGACATGCCTCTTAGTCAATGGGACAGAATTCCCTCCTCAAATATTCTTGCAAATCACAACAAAATAAGGATCTTTATCATAACTATTTCTAGCAACATCTAAAAACAATTCATCCCGAACCATCACACTTTTTTTAAAACATCAACTTCAAGGATCTGCCACTACATTTGTCTTTCTAGGAATATGTTTGACATTAAATTTGAATTATGCCAGTTTTTGCATCCACCTAACCTGTCTGCCAGTCATAAGTTGTGCATCACTTAATCTCTGTAGATTAGAAAGTGCTTTATTATCGCACTGAACTATAAATTCTTTATTATGCAAATAACAACGTCATTTCACCAATGCATGAACAATTGCAAGTAGTTCATTTTTTTGTGCTGGATAGTTCTTTTCAGCATCATTGAATTTCCTGGACTCAAAAGCAATAGGATGAAAATGTTTGCCGATTTTTTGACTTATGACTACACTTAGATCTTTATCAGATGCATCACTAGTGATCAAAACTTCAATTTCCCCAGGAAGATTAGGAAACACCTGTGTAAGGGTAGAGGTCAACTCCCCTTTTAGTTCCTCGAAAGCTCTCTCTTGATCGGCTTCCCACACAATCGTCTCCTTCTCCCGAAATAATTCCGTCAAAGGTGCGGCGATCATAATGAAGTTCGTGAAAAATTTATTGTGATAAATGGCCAATGTCGAAAATGATCTAACTTCTGTGACAATAGTGGGTTGCTTCCAATTTTGGACTTTAGTAATTTTGGATGGATCTTTTTTAACACCCTCCCCACTAATTATATGTCCCAAAAATAATTGTTCAATTTTAAAAAATCTAGATTTTGACAATTTTCCATATAGTTTTTTTTCCCTTAACCTTTCTAACACTTTCGTTAAATGAATTGCATGTTGTTATTTAGATTCGCTCTAAATTAGAATATCATCTATAAACACGTGATTAAACTCATCTATTTAATTTGAAAAAGTTTGGTTCATTATTCTTTGATAAGTAGGCGGTGCCTTTGTCATACCAAATGGCAACTTCATCCATTCAAAATGACCGTCTCTAGTTCCAAAAGCAGTTTTATCAACATCTTCGGTTTTAATTGGCACCTGATTAAAGCCACTACGCAGATCAATCAAATAAAATAATTTAGCTCCTTTCAAACGATCTATCAAATCAAAAATTAAAGGTAACAGATACTTATCCTTCACCGTAATCTTGTTCAGACTACGATAGTCATCACACATTCTCAACGTTCCGTCCTTCTTTTTGACGAAGAGAACTGGTGCTCCGAACGGTGATTTGTTGGGCTGAATATGTCCTTTCTTCAAAATCTCATTGATATGTTTTTTTAACTTCTCCCGCTCAAAGAAATGTGCTTATAAATTCTTGTGACGGAGGATTACATCCAGGTTCCAGGTTAATAACATGTTTCACATCTCAAGAAGATGGCCTCCTTGAGGGTAAATCACTTTGGAAAACATCTTTAAATTCAAAAATCAAATCTTTTACAGCAACATCAGATGTATTTATGTCAGTTACAAAATCATATTTTTGTTTTTCAAGATTTTTAGTTGTGTCTGATTTAGGAACAACATCAATGTTAGTGTTTTCTCCGCCCTCTTTCATCACTAACTACCTCAGTTACTAATAACAAAAAAACATTATTTGTTTTATCGTTTAAATGCTTTTTAAATTGTTTAGCAAAAATCAAACCTTCCACTCCCAATTTGGTTATGTTATTTATATGATTCTTATGCAACTTTTCCAAAAAAAATGCTTGCAAATCCTTCCAGCCTTTCTCACATTTCACTCTCAAGGTGTTAGTTTCCCTGTTAATTTGAGGGTTTTGTTTTGTTAACCATGGCTTTACCAGGATTAGCTCCTCACTACCCAAATTTATTATTTCACACACAACTTTCATTTTATGATCTGAATATCAACTTCTATTGTGTCTGTTTGTAAATCTAATGTGGACTTATTACCATTTGCCACCTGAACCTGCAAAGGTTTTTCCCTTATGACTGTAGGAATTTTATTTTCCTCGACAAACTTATGTGAAATAAAATTATGTGTAGCACCTCAATCTACCACAACTCTCAATGGTTTCTCTTCCACTAAAGACTCTAATTTGATCAAACTGTGTTTGGTGTCTTCGTTACTCAACTGTCCCAACATAGGTTTGTTGTTAAGAGTTTCATCAGAAGGATTGTTCAAACTATGGAGTGTAGTTAGCATCATAATAAATTCAGCTATCTTAGCTTTTACGTTGATTAGCTTGCCCTCCAGAGTTAGCTCCTTAACCTTTGAATCTGGTCGACTCAACTGAGGATTTTCAACTAGTCCTTTCCGTTTCCCACCTCATAGGCTTCCTGCTCAGCTAGGTATAATGCAATATCTCCCTGAAGACCTTCATTGATATCAACTGTTTTTAGAGATCCATTATCTGTACAGTCCTTAGCGTAATGATTTGGATCGCCGCATTTAAAACAAGTGACTTTCTTTTTCGGTCCTGTGCACTCTCTGGTGAAATGTCCCTCCTCTCCACAGTTATAACAGTCAATTTTTTTTCAGTTCTGCACACTCAAATGCCCTATGACCTCTTTTCTGACAGATAGTGCATGTTGGAATGCTAAGATTGGATTTCCGAGCATTAATAC
Source organism: Zygnema cylindricum (assembly GCA_037447655.1). Taxonomy (NCBI): domain Eukaryota; kingdom Viridiplantae; phylum Streptophyta; class Zygnematophyceae; order Zygnematales; family Zygnemataceae; genus Zygnema; species Zygnema cylindricum. The sequence continues at coordinate 109,543 of JBBHKE010001043.1, forward strand.
TTGGTTTAGGACTCCTAATATATCCCCCTCTATTATTAAATTTTTTTCCTGCATCAACACCCTGTCCACCTCTCTGATTTCCCCTAAGAGACCCTTTTCCACAAATTCCTCCTCACCCCACTCTGATACTTCATTCAAATTACCTTTTAATGATCGAGTTTCCCGATTATACCCAAACTGATCCTCTAATTCCTATGACTTATTTTGTAATTCTTTCAAATTAATAGTTTTTTTTATGTTTCAGTTCTGATTTCAGTAGAGGATTCAGATAGTTCAAGAAATGCAACTTAGTTATTTCATCAGTCAAACCTAAGACATGCATGCTAGATGAGTCAAATTCTACAATATAATCTTTCACAGATCCAGCCTGCTTACAGTTCAGCCACTTTTCCTCCATTCTGGATCTATAAGTGACAGACAAGAAACGCGATTTGATTGCGGTCTTAAAAGCTTCCCAATCAGCAAACGCGATTTGATTGCGGTCTTAAAAGCTTCCCAATCAGCATTATCAAGAATTAGGTTAGACCTTGTCTGAGTGTTATACCAAATCTGAGTATCACCTTTCAGACAGCTAACAACAAAAGAAGTGTAATCATCACGATCACAATTCCTAGATTCAAAATAATACTCGATATGAAAAATCTAAGCATCCAACTCATTAATCTTCTTACCATCAAAGGATGGTGTTTCACTGATAGACAATTTCAAATCTCTTATCTTTTTATGTCTATCGTGATCATCTTCCCTAAAACAGGCATTCCTCTTACTACTCTCACCTTTTTGGTCATTAATATCATTTCTGGTGTTGATTGAATTAATTAGCTCATCCAATTTCTGATTTGAAACATTCACAATTTCCTTAACATCCTTCAATTCACTCTTCAATTCGGAAATTGTTTCATCCATTACAGCAGCATGATTATTAAATCTTTAGACCAATTTCACACTACGCTTCTTCAAAACATTCAAAGCATTTTTCATTTCACGTTTTCATGCAGAATTTGTCATTATCACACAATGAAATTAAGTAATAAGAAAGATAGAGTATAATTATCCAAAAGAGTGTGCAACAGATTTGAATTCCCCAGATTTCTCCAATCCAAGACTTCTTTTCCTTAACAAATCTTTTGAAAGATAACAAAATCTGAGAAATCAAATAAACATTAAAAGTAAGTTAGTGAAAATTCAATTTTCCCAAACATTGAAATCGAAAGGTAAAAAGTTTCCCCACAAATTTTGCAACAGCAAAATTGAAAGCTCTCAAAGGTAAAATTAAACCACAAATTTTGCAACAACAAAATTGAAAGCAATCAAAGGTTACAATTTAGGGTTTGAAAAGTTTTGAGTTATTTTTGGACTCCTTTGCTCTTGAAGAAGTAAAAAACTACACTTTCCTTCTCCTCCATTAGCAAATTTCTCATTTCTCACTACATGAAGATATTTTAATCTATAATCCTCACATCCTCGACTTTCATGGTTTTAAGCCCTCCCTCTACACATGAATCATCGCTAGGAGAAGGCATGTTTGTTTGGCCTCTAGGTAATTGGAGTGAGTTTCAACGGTGGCTAAACTGCCCACCCCGTCTTAGTCCTTAAGACCTAAGCACGCCCCATATCTAACCAGCGGCCACTGGCAGTGTGGTCACTTAGTTTCCCTCCTATCCCTTACCACTCACATTGTGGTTCCACGGACACAGGTAGAGGACCCTCACCGGTCACGGTAGTCAATTTTCGGTTGAGCAAGCTTCTCCCTGGTTTCTAACCAAAGCTCAGTTACATATAAACTAAGCCCTGATACCATATGTAACATGATTTCCTACCTCTTAGAAAATCCCGTTACTACAACCAATTTTAACCACACATTCCACACATTGGAAAATAAGCATCCACATTGGAAAACACTCACATAAAGAAAAACTTTAAATTAGAAGAAGCTTCTGTCCACATAACATTAGTTTTGTCTCTTGCCCTCGTGGGTCAACCCTTATTATTAAAGTATTATCCACTACTCTCCAGTCTTAAATATTATATCTCTTAACTACTAAAACACTACTTAGTTTGTAAGAGATTTCAGTGCAAAAATGTCATTGCTCCAATTTCGTTTTAATCGCTCAGGACCAAGATTAGTCATAATTTCCACAAAGTTTTCCAAAGGAAATGATCCTTACTCTTCTCTTAGACTTCCCTATTTATCCATCATAGCCCTGGACTAGCCAAGCCAGAGTCAACGCTCCCCTTAACAGGTTTTACTTGGGCCAATCATTGTTCACCTAGGACTCAGACTGACCAATTTAAAAGCGTGCGAAATCTCCCACTAACTACGTAGATTTTCTAACCAATGAAACACTACATTTTACTACGTAACCTTTACGTGCAAAATTGCGAGCGAATTGAAACGCGACTTTGCACGTTCGCGCGTCACAAATTTTACACGCGAAACTACCTACGAAATTTACAAATTTTAACTTTTGACGTTTCGTACTACTAATATATACTGAACGACTATTAGTACTTTATAGACGTACGCCTGAAATGCCGCGGCCACTTTTGACCCTTAACCCGTTACAGTGATACCCACTTGTTAGTTTGACCTCGGGCTGTCACCTAAATACACCCATCACTATATCTTTTGAAATAGAACTCTAAATTGCGCGATTCTTTCGCGAACGTCTATCAAAATAATAACTTTATATTTGTAACCCTTAAATACCTATCTACGACCAAGTTCGATCCACTATTAATGTTACATATGCCACGTGTAAGAATTTGTTCCGTACGCTGTTTAACTGAAATTTATTACGGATAGCGCGGCACATAAACGTTGACAAATTTAAAATAATAGTTTATAGTTCTAAAATTTTAATACCGAGACGAAAAAATAAATTACATTGTAAATTTGTAAAATCAAACTTTTTCAAAAACCAGATGAATAGGCGAACAAATCTGTCTGTCTGCCGCCATTAGCTGCCATTTATAAAAAAATAACAGTCAAAAGGACATTCTGGAAGGGGTACCCAAGTAAAACCCCCTTAAATTAGAAATAATAAAGGAAATATCGCGATTTTTTACCGAAATCGGGGGGAAAGGGGTCCGCGGAGCGTCCGAGGAATAACACGTACAGTTGAGTGTACTGGCTGTACATTTATCTGTACGGTCCGTACAGATATCGCCGATAGTTATCGATATCGGTGTTATCGCCGATAATAACCGATAAATATCGGGTATTTATCGGCGATAACACCGATAGCGATATATCGTACCAATATATCGATTTTATATATATATATGTAGATATGCATACGTATGTGTGAATACACATACATGCATATCTATACATCAGACATACATGAGTATATATAGACATACATAATTTATATATATATGTGTATGTATGTGTGTATACACATATATGCATATCTATATACCAGACATACATGAGTACATATAGACATACAGATAAATACATATACATACATATATATACATATATACATTATATATGTATATATATGTATGTATATGTATTTATATGTATGTCTATATATACTCATGTATGTCTGGTATATAGATTTGCATATATGTGTATACACACATACATATATATATATATGTATATGTATATATATATATATATATATGTATATATATATATATTATGTATGTCTATATATACTCATGTATGTCTGATATATATATATATGCATGTACACATACATATGCATGTATACACATATATATATATATATATATATGTATATAGGGTTGCATATATATATGTATACATATATGTATTATATATCTGTATATATATATACGTTATATATGTATATATATATGTGTGTATATATATATTTATATGTGTATATATGTGTGTGTATATATATATATTTATATGTATGTATATTATGTATATATATATATTATATATATTTATATATTTTTATATATACACATATATATATATATATATATATATATATATATATGCTTTTATGTTTACATGCATATGGAAGTGTGA
>JBBHKE010001043.1:123977-134491 GCA_037447655.1 Zygnema cylindricum
AAAAAAAAAAAAAAAAAAAACGTTGGCAGCTTTATCTCCTCTTTGTGTCCTTCAATAAAAAGCAAAATAGAGAAAAAAACAAAAAAACCAACAGTTACTGGTGACGTTTTCGACGGTTGCAAAAAAAAAAAAAAAAAAAAAATGGGCAATTTTTTAGAGAGTTTTTTCTTACAACATTTTAGACATAGGTTTCCAACCAATTTTTTAAAAACGTTTTAAGACGAGTTTTAACGAGGTTTAAACGGTTGAGTGAGGCAGAATGTCGATCACCGCGAGAAAAAAACGGAGAAAAGACAAAATAAAAAAAGACAAAATGCATATTATTATTGTTATTATTATGATTATTAGCGTTGTGTAACGTTAAATTTCCTTTCTTTTTTTAAACGGATAATTTCAATCTATTGAACGGGTGTGGTGGAACGGCTGATGTCATATCGCGATTTACCCGATATCACGATATTAAAATATCGATCGGTGACGGAGCTCGATATATTGCTCAGTAACCAACATAGAATCATGAATCAACACAGAACAAAGGTCGCAGACGGTAAACCGAAACCGTGACCGGCCGTTAACCAACCGCCCGCGCCGGATCCGGAACGGATTCGGTTGCCAAATTTTGGGGGCCGGGCGGTCGCAGTCGGTTGATTCACCAAAAAAAAAAAAAAGTCGGTTACAGTCGGTTAACCAAAAAACAAAAAAAAATGGAAAATTTTGTACCTGTCCATACAATCCAACATTATTGTACATTGTACTCTTTGGTATCGTGGAATTACGTGACATCATGATTTGCGTAGCAAATCTGACACGGTAGTAAAACTATTCATTTCGCAAATCTTAGGGAACGCAACAAAGTGTCACAAATCTGACACGGTAGTAACACTATCCATACTTGCCCGTACCCTAATAAGTACAAAATTAGTGGTACATCTCCCTCATACCTTCAACGATACCAAGAGTACAAAGTATAATAATGTTGCATAGTATGGGCAATACAAAACCTTCATTTTTTTTCCATTTTTGATTACCCGACCGTACCCGATTTCTTTTTATTTTTTGTGAATCACCTGCCCGATTCCGACCGGCCCCTAAAATATGCAACCCGAATTCCAGATCCGACGCGAGCTCAGGTACGGATTTGGGTACCCGATTGCGACCTTTGCCGAAGGGGGGGCCGAGGGCCCGTACAGTTGTAGCAGTACGGAAATAAAGTATGAGAGGAATACGCGCATGTCGCGGGGGAGGAAGAGAGGGAGGGGTGGCTTTTGGAAAAATTTGGACAATCCATTCCGTACTAGCGGTTGTAGGAATCGTGGAGGCTACCAACCCAAAAACTTATCGGGATAAATCGTTATTTCATTGCAAAATTTGCCTTACCGATATACTAGCCAATATCCCAAATTATCTGTGAGAAAATGGATATACAACACTTTATAGTACATCGTGTGTCGTTATTAATGTTAATAAGTTATTCGCCACAACATCTTTTGATAATGGGTACTTTCACGTTATGTTTTTTCTCTCTTGAATACCTAATGTTAGTGCTTTGACCACTATAGTCTCTTTTGTCCTAAGTCAACATGACAGTACTCCACTGATTCAAGTGCGGTCTTGTAATTATACGTTTGGTATTATTATTTTTTTTTCTTTCGTTGGTCAACTTTGACTAATAGATATGGTCTTTGTGTAGCCGCCCAAATCTACTTTATGTAGCGTATTATAGTACTATTAACAATAATTAGAATTATCATACTTTGAATAAAAGGATCTCGTTTCACAATGAAATTATCACTCGATCAGACAATTCCCAAATGCATTGATTCTTCTTGTCTTTTATTATACCGTCCAATAATCCTACTCCTATAGGTTATGAGCCAACCCACGCAAATTCCAATAAAATCTAGAAATCGATGGTTCGAATTTCTATGATTGGTCATTTTCTACAATGCCTCTTTTAAAGTTAGAGAAAATTTGGGATTTTTTCACTGGCGCATCTAAACCACCAGACATTAATACTACTGATGACATGGCGACCAAAACAACCAAAACTAATGAAATCGCGGAATGGAAATTTTAGGACAAAAACGCGCACGCGCGCCTAATAATGGCGCTAACGACAAAAAAAACGAGACTTATTCGAGGCGCCCCCATGTCGGCAAACGCTTGGCCTCGTTTTACAGCGGCGTACGTACAAAATCGTTGGGCGGCTTGTCGCATTCAAAAGCACGTTTTTTTGAATTAAATGAAGAAAACGACGGAAACGATGAAAGATTGGATAAGTACAGCTGATCTCTTTTCAAGAAAGTCTGAAATGATTGTCGTCCACTTGTCTCATGAAGATTCGTCATCCACTTTATTTGGGGGCTTGCCAAAATCTTTTGCCCCTTTCATCTCATCTTTTGACAATCTTGAAAATTTGATCCCTTTTCACGCTTTATGTACCAAGTTAATGTACACAGAAACAAAAATCTTGTCTTTTTCTACAACCAACCCTTACCACCTTACCGGGTACTTTGCCTCCAATCGTAAAACTAACCTGGGGGGGGGTCATTGCCATTTGCAATTATTGCCAAAAGCAAGGACACACGGCAAACGACTGTCGCAAGCTGGTACGCAAAAAAGCGACAGAACCGACAAATTCCTATTCCAACGGTGACACTTAAACGGTTCACATTCTCCCTACGCCTACTCCACTTCCCTTATCCTTCCCCCAACCTGATTTTACCCCAAAATTTTCGGTACCCTTACCCCTATCCTCCTCCACCCCAATTTCCACATCACTCCACTCATTTTGTCGCCGTCCATTTCGCGTCATACAATTCCTATGGGCCAATCCTTTAACCTCTCCCCTATTTTTCGTCCAATCCTCCTCTCGCATCCGCATATCCTTCTAGTCCTCTCCCAGCTCTGGCATTCGGCTACAAAAATCTCGCCCATACTGGTGTGGACGTTTTTTTTTACACCAAGGTATTTGTTTTATCTCATGCCAAGCAAAATGATTGGATCATCGATAGTGGTGCCACTCATCACCTCTCTCCTTGATCTGATTGGTTTACTCATTTAACTTATTTACTCTCCCCTATGGAGATTCGTTCAGGGGACGATCGAATACTATTGGCTTCTCACTTTAGCCACGTACGCGTTCCTAATTCCTCGATTGTTATCAAAAATGTCCTTTTAGTATCTGATTTAGCTCGAAATTTATTCTCTATTCGCGTCGCTATGACTGACGGCGTCAAAGCCGAATTAGATGAGGATAACGTTCAATTTTTAAGTAAAAAGGACAAAGATAGCCTAGGTTTTGGAACCGCAAAAGACTCTATGTATTTTTTACAGTCTTACTATTCTAAAAAACCTTGTGCATCAAAATTTAGCGTCTCTTTTGTTTTAAATGCTAGTGTAGACGACTTTTCCCCTTGGCATTTACTCTATGGGCATTTGAATAGCTCTATTTTGACTTCTTTGCAAACTCTTGTAACCGGAATCATATCTTTTTCTAACAAAAAAAATGGATTTTTGTCATAGGTGCATACAAGGCAAAATGCCACACCAATCTTCTCCTAGCATTACTACCATTGTCACAAAAACGCTCTCTTCATTCATGCCAACAAATGCGGTCCCATGCGCACACGCAGTTTTGGTGGCTCTTTGTACTTTTTTTTTCATCAATCATGTCACCCGCTTTTCCCATGTGTAAACTATTTGTCAAAAAATTGACGTTTTTATATGTTTTCAAGAATTTAAAGCGTTTATAGAAAAAATTCCACAACAAGCGCATAAAAGCTTTACGAACAAACAACCGTGGCGAGTTTATATCTCACCAATTTTCTGCCTTTCTGGCTCTTAATGGCATCTCACACAAGTTGATTGCACCATACACTCCTCAACAGAACAACGTTTTCGAAAGGTAAAATCGTACTTTAGCTGAAATGGCTCGCTCTATGCTCTATTTTGCAAATTTGCGATTGGGCCCAGGATGAGCTATCCCGCGGTTTTACTACTTGCTCGTGTTTTTTTTGGGCAATATGTTTATCTTTTGGTCTTGCAAGAAACAACCTATAAAAGCTTGCTCCGGTGGTGAGGCCGAATACATGGCTCCTTGCCATACCGCCAAGGAGTTGTTTCGCTTCAATCCTGTAGAAATTAATGGTTCTTTTTAGTATTTTTTAGGTCTAAAATGAATTTCAGAAAAGGAGCCGAGGCAGTTTGCCTCTAACTCCTCACTTTAACTCCCACACTTGTCGCAGTCACTGAAAGTTGGAGAGGGAGTTAGAGCCATGGCTGCCTATGCTTTCCAGAAGAAGACATGCAGTAGACGGGTTAATTTACCAAAAATGTTGCCTGACAAATCCAGGACTTGATCGAGGTACCTATCGTCCGTCAAATTCCCCAATAGCTGGTAGCTTTATCCGTTTATTCTAGAACTAGTGTTAAGTGATATAGGGTTTGATAATTATATAAACAATGGCGACTATATACGGAATGCATATATTCAGTTATGTAAAGTACAAAGTACGGTACGGCCAAAAAACATATAGCGCGCACATTGTTTTGATAGCAAAAAAAAATTTGCGCAAGTAACTATAACGGCTACGATCTAAATCTGGTTTCGATCGGATTGCCGGAAGTGATGCCGAGATTGCGGAAGAGGATTTCGGAGGTTTGCGGTGATTGCCACATAAGATGACACGTGGCGCAATGGCATTGGATCGCGGCATCTCCGAAGATTACGTGAACGAATCCAGATATGACATGTGTCGGTTTTTTGGCCATGTCTTACAATGTCAGTACAGATAGTACACCGACAGCTGTACCTTTCTGTACGACACAGTAATATGATTGGTGTCGTACGTCAATAGATAGAGTTTTAGAGAGAGATAGGAATTAGAAAATTCGGTAGATAGGACCCTCTCGCCCAGAGAGCTACTTTACAAAAAAGTAAACTTTGACCCACCACAACTTACTGCTCGATAAGCAAATTCATAGATTCTTTTTGCTATAGACTCAAGGAAGTCTTGCCTTCACAGGGGCGAAGGTTTTTAGAGATTTTGTTTGCGAAGGTGGCATTTATTCTTGCTAAAACATAAAGGGGTCAGGGTTATCTTACTGGCCTAGTGTGAGATGCCTACTTTGAGAACCTATGGAGGTCTCAGAGTTACATATCCCTTCTCACTAATCTTGGTTTTCCTCCCCGCGTCCCACTCCCATCTACTCCGAATCTCAAGGCGCCCTCGCTTTGATCAAAAATCCAGTTCACCACAAAGGCACCCAACACATCGACATCCAATATCACTTTTCTCGGGAGCGTGTCGAGGATGGCACCCTTCAATTTCTTTATGTGAAATCTACGGATCAGGTTGCTGATTTTCTACCCAATGCTCTTCATCACCCCCATTTTGAGCAGCATCGTTTCTCCTCCGGCCTTCGTCCTCCTCTTTCCTCCCAGTTACACTTTATTTTCATCTAAATACTCCTTTGTAGTTTAAGCTTGAGGGGAGGTGTTAAGGTTAACTTCTCGTTATGTTATTCTCTCCTGAATACCTACGTCCACTTTAACTTATTTAGTCTTAAGTGTACTTGACCGTATTCCACTTGTTAGTCCTTTGTTCACTTTAGTCTCTTTTGTCCTAGGTCAACATGACCGTACTCCATTGATTCAAGTGCGGTCTCGTGGTATTATACAAAAGTATTAAAATTCTTTATTATCACAAAGTATATAGTAAAAAATATGGTAACGGCACGTATCAAAATCAGGTCCGTACAAAGATACTACAAATCTACGGTTTGAACTGTGCATCACGCACTTACAAAAAAGTTCATGCGTTATAACTTATAGGTCCAAAAGTATAAGCTTAAGACGTTACAATTGTACTGCCAGTATTATACAATTATCGCTCCATTGTTCTATCGGCAAATTGGTCTGATATATCGAAAAAAATATCGCTATACTGTCTTTACCAATATACATATTGTATTAGGCTAAAAAAAAACACGTCATGGATTATCCACAAAAGGCTATAGTACTGATAACCAACACTAAAAAAAATGACTCATGAAAATGTGTCGTAAAAATACATCGTCAAAACATAATAGGCATTTTGATGATATATACTTAAGATATATTTTTACAATACAATTTTACAACACATTTTTTTAAATGAGCCGTTTTTTCGATAACATGTTTACTTTTATTGTGTATTGTAGGGTCTTTCCCTCTATATTTTTGTTACGTGGCAGGTCTGTACACGTCTATCGCTAAAATCTTAACAATATCTCTTGTCGCTCTTCTAAAACCTAGTCCCGATACGCTACGCAACATTAGATTATTTGTAGTCTCGTTTTTCGTATGTACGTATTTTACCGCTTGGGAGTCCATCACTGTATGAACCTTTATCCAACGGTGTGGGAAAATGTTGTCAAGATTTATTATTGGTTGGTTTTACAAAATCAAGGAAAGTATGAATTTTTTGCCCTAAAAATTCAAAGGAGTGGCGCTACCACGTGATATTTTTTGACAGTGGTAAAAGCCACATCGCCATCATAACCAAAAAAAAGGAACACGGGACGAAAAGAAGCATCTAAAAATGGTATTCTAATGTTGTTTTTTGTTTTTAGCGTCATAGTATGTTTTTTAGCGATGTTGCTCCCATGATGAACAAATCAATCCCCTATTTTTGTCTATAATCTAGTTTTTACCGTGCATAATAGCTTAGTTTATCGATATGCAATCAAATAAACAAAAATCATTTTTTGCTAAAAACATTCTGTGGAAAGGGTATTGAGGCTAGAAAACAAACAAGACCCATAAAAAATTCTCCAAAAACGAAGTCATTGATCATGATATTTTTTATCGACAACTCGGTCCGATAAATTGCTAAAAAATCACAAGATTTTCCTTATCGTCATAACTAACCAAAAAATTGTTTAATTTGTTCAATAATGTGTGCATATCGATTACAGGTAAAAGGCTTCCAATACACAACACTATTTTTAGTGTAAAGACAAAAATCATTCATGTGTAACTTCAGTCATTATAAGAAGCACATTCTCAAGTAGATTCTTTCACAACTTGATGACCAAAGTACTCACGCGAACTTTAAACGTGTCATCTATAGTCCGCACCCTACATTATTCTCCGTTGCCACGTAATAGATTTTACCATTCAGAGTATCATATAGCTCCATATTGTTAAGTACGTTGAACCCTAGCCACAGTGTACATAGAATATATAACTGAAAGCAACAGAAAGTACAGTACTGTAGTATTTGACAAGCGGAGGACCACCGTCAACCAGCTCTAAAATATTCGTATTTTGATTCATCTTCTTTCTAAAAGTAAGCGAGAGCGTTTCGAAGGACCAACGTCAAGATTCGCATTTTGATTTGTTTTCAAATTTATAATTGTGAAGCTCACAAAAGAAGATAGGCATATACTTGTATATATAACAAAATCTGTAAGGGTAAACGTAAGAAGGAGGGCAATATGTTATTTTGATTGAAATGTTGTTTTCAAGATTGTCGTACAATACGACGAAGATTTTCGTAACGACAAACCACTTCAACACTATTTTTTTATTTGTTTCCCTATACATAGATTCTTATGGTATATCCCATGTGCCTAAGTAAAGGATTTTTTTCGATCCTTTTTTTTTATATTTTGCGCCGTACCGCGTAAGTATTAGCCGTACAAAGTAATTGGAAAAAGTAGAAGTACATTTTACGTTTGTCGAACTTAGGTCACTTTCTCATGTAACCGAAACTTAGTCTTGCTACTTTGTTTTTTAGCGAAGATATTTCGTACTACTTTCAGAACGTTCCTTTGTAACGCAATTGAATTGATACTTGAAATTGTGACGGATGTAGACGCGGGTGTACTTTTTGACAAATGTAGACGACTACAATACTTGCTACAATTAACGGCGTTTACAAAATAACGACGGTTGTAGGTGTGTAGTTTCGTGTTACATTGTAGATATTTCGGGTTTTTGACATTTTGACATCACACTCACTATGATAGGATCGATGTCATTAATTAAAAATCTTTCTGTCATGGTTTCCCTATTTTGTTTTTACGTCCTTTCTCACTCTACCAACCATCAAAATACGCCTAAGTACATTTAGAAGTAATCTTTTTTAGATATCTTTCATTTGATACTTTTATTGTTTTTTTTCATTGTGAAGATAGTGAGATAGTTGCGGTAGTGGGAGAGGGAGAGAGAAAGAGGCGCCTTCATGGACTTCGGTTTTATAGAATGGCATCTGTTGCCCTAGACTCCTCCACGACCCTTTTCACAAAAAAAAGTCGTACAGGATGGAAATGGAGAGTGGTTTTTTTTTGGGTACTCTGCATACTGCAAAAATAAATTCAAAAACCTTTGACGCATGCGATAACGTCTGCATATTCGTTCACATCACGAAACTTAAGTTAAGAACACCATGCGAGGTGGTTTGAGTATAAGTTTGAAGATGAGTTGGAGGGACGCGAAAGTGGGTCGAAATGCGCTAAATGACCAACGACACAACATTTCAATTTGAAGTTGACGCAAATTATAATGTGGTAATTTCAATTTTTCGGTACGGCTGTAGATTTTCTCGTTGCGGGCTAAGTTTTGGAGGAAAAACGACAAGAAAAAACCCTTACTTTATCACATGGGAAAGTGCCTTTAGAATGTACTATATGTTGTCGTCTTGTGTTTTTGGACCCACAGCCACGTCAATAAACGTCATCTTCAAAATTTTCTTTATAACACATCGACGATGTGTTTTAAATTAAAGTATCCTTGTTACACAAAGAAGAACACATGTTCGCACTTGTCAATTTTTTTCAAAATTTTCAAAGGATTTTAAGCGGCGAGGAACAGTACATGATTCGCTATGTTTTGTCCGTTTGCGTTCAGTACGATGAGTAAAAGTACACAATTTGATTTTTTTTGTCCGCTTCCGTCCGGTATGGATTTTTTTTGCAGGGGTCTCAAGATTTCGATGGCATTTTACGGCGACCGGACAAGAGACGCAAAGGTAAAGCTCAACATCTTCAACCGTGAAACGACACAGGCTAGAAGGCGGTACGTTTACAATGTCACAGAAAAGAAATGATGGATGATAAAATTATAACGCTCACTAGTAAGAAACTCCAGCAGAAGCATTCAAATTACAAAACATTGAATCAACACTAAGGAAGAATAACACTAAATGAACGCCTTCTACATTAACGTTAATTCCTTTTTAATGTTTAATTTTTACGCCGGTTCGTTTTATTAAAAAAGTTTATTTCGTTTCGTGCGTTATAATTTTTCCGTACGAGACTTATAGTACTTTCAATTTCAATAGGTTTCGTTTCACTTTGCGTCTATGTTCAATGTAACACTTAAACGATTCAATTTCAATTTTGCGGCTAAGTGCTCTCACCGTGGAGCTCACATAACGACAAAAATTTACTGTCTGCAACCATTTTATTTACATGTGGTCGCCGCAGTTTTGTTACCGTAAACGCTTGACGGCCGTGTGAATAACTAATTTTATTATGACGGTCGACGATCGCAAGCCCGGCAAAATTTTAAGCGGTTGAAACAATATTATGAAAGTCAAAGATGTCCAACCGATTGACCGTCAAATTTATACTCAACAGTACTATATTTGTACCCATGTGTACTTCAAACGTACGTTTTTTGACAAAATGACGTAAGTGATTGTGCACAACCAAAACAGTCACTGTCATGATCAATTCCCTCAAATTTTAAAGAAGTTCGAGCGACGTATGTATTAAATCGCAATGTTACAAGTTTCTATATCGATATACGAAAAATCTTCAACCCTTAAAGCTTAACAGCTGAAAGTTAAAGTTACAAACCTCCCTCGCGACCTGGTTTCACGCAAAGGTTGGAGATGCGGTGGTCCGACTCAAAATAAAGTACGAAGATAGTACGAAGACAACGTTAGTAAATAGGGGTGACGTGTAAAACTCGAAGGAGTCGCCACGTCACCTTTTGTCAGCTAATAGACAAGTACAGTACTCATGACAAAAGTACTCATCACTAATAGCGTTGAAATTTTGGGTCAACATTATTAATATTATTAGGTCAAAATGGGGGGCGCCTAATTAGCGTTATTAACAGTAATAGCGATTCACGGTGTACTGTACTGTGTAAGGTACATAAAAGTACAATGAAGTACGTTACTGTACGGTATTGTACTCTACTATTTGACAAGCGTTGGGCCTCTGTCAACCAGCTCTAAAAAAATCGCATTTTGATTCGACTTCTTTTTAAAAGTAAGCGAGAGCGATTCGAAGGACCAGCGTCAAGATTTGCATTTTTATTCGTTTTCTAATTTCCGGTAAGAAGACAAAATTTCTACCTTACACGACAACTCGCAATGTAAGTGACGTGTAAGGGTATGGTTACATCAGACGAAAAGTGAGGTTTAATACAGAATTTTGTACTTGCCCGTACCATGCCGTACTATATTTTCGTGAGTTTCTTGAAAACAACATTACAGAAAATAAGATTACGATTC